>CM060350.1:19905755-19919767 GCA_030674155.1 Stramonita haemastoma | reverse complement strand
GATAAGATTCAACAAATGTCAGTGCAAGACATTGAAAAATATTACAACAGATATGAAGCACAGTTAGGATCAAGAATGGTAAAAAGTGTTGGTCAAACAGTTTTAAGTTTATACGTAAAGTTAGTAAGTCGTTTTGCTCCTGTTGATTCAGAACAAGACTTCATATATGATTTGGCGCAGGACCCCATTCTAACAAAGTCTTTAGAATCTGTTGGGTGTGATCTGTACTATAGATTTGGAACGTTCTTAGCCCCATTAGCTATGGGACTGATTACTTTTAATCATATAGATTTTAGTTGTATAAAAAATGAGCAACCAAGAGAAGAGTCAACCAACACTGGAGAGTCAAGTGACAAGAGAGTCAAGTCACTTGGAGAGTCAAGTGACTCCGCAAGCGACCCCCCAAGTTTCCACAGTAACTAAACATCCTGGGCGAGTTGTGGCTGGTAAAAGATTAGCTGAGTGGAATCGACTAAAAAAAATAAATGAACAAACCAAACAAAAACTGTTGTCTAATAATAATGAGTCAGCAGAGCCGTTACTTCCAAAAGAAAACAAAAAAGAAGTTACAAAAGAAGACAGTCAAATGTCTTATAAGGCAATGGGGTTTGTCATGGTTGGTGTTGGTGGTTATCTGGCTTACAATTTATATAAAGAATATAAGCCATCAAAGCCAGCAAAGCCAGAACAACTGCATAAAAAAGAAACAAAGACAGAAGTAAAAGAAGAAGAAAAACCATCAACATGCTTAAAACTTCAGAATGATCCATTTTTAATGCAATAATATTAAGCAAGTAGTTATTGTAGAACTTGATTAGATAGTTATTAATAACTTGTTAAGTATTAGGCAAGTAGTTAGTGTAGAACTTGATTAGATACTTATTAATAACTTGTTAAGTATTAGGTAAGTAGTTATTGTAGAACTTGATTAGATACTTATTAATAACTTGATAAGTTGTTATTACTAACTTCTTAAAAGTAACTTAGGATTGGCTTCTTGCAGTTCTTAAAAAGAACTTAACATGTGTAACTATTATTCCAAAACTATCTAATAACATTTTTAATCTGTCTGAAACTGATCAAAACTATCCTGACTCGTATAACTTGATAGGAACCTATAAACAACTTGCCAAGTTACTTGATAGAAACCTATAAACAACTTGCCAAGTTTTGAAAATAACTTGTTCTGAATGCAATGGGAAACCGGCCGGTGCATGGGTTAGGGAAGTGTTTTTTTTTTTTTTTTTTTTTTTTTTTTTTTTTTTTTTTTTTTTTTTTTGGAAAGGGAAGTGGGGTAGGTGTCTTTGTGCATTATCTTTGAATAAGCCCAGCGCCAAGTAATTCTTTTTGTTGGGTTCTCGACAGGATAGGCTTTTGTTGAGTTTTCAATGCAGCCACAGAGAGCACTTGTCAAAGCTTGATTCAATAAACAAGTCAATTGAACGAAGTGCTGCTTTGTGGCCGCCTGAATAGGCAGCCTAAATATTGAAGAAGGGCGGTGAAGCGAAGCGAAGGAAGCGAAGCAGGCAGGCGAAAAAAACAACACAACAATTATTTACAGTATTTACATTGGCTCAGCTTATAGCGACTGTAATTGCTTTATCAAAACCCGTCATAAGACTCTTATGGTATTTTATAAGTAGAGTGCTGCCACACACTATTCCACCTCGCCCATCAAAGTTTTGATCTCCCTACCTAACTTTCTGATTCCTTTACCTACCCAGCTGGCGGTTTTACAAAACCGTTTTTACTATTTTTAGAACTACATAACAGGAAGGTTCACTGAGAGTGTTTAAGTACTACGGTTGTGTGTGGTAGGGTATTCCCTTTGGACCAATAGGTCCTGAATTCAGGAACTTGTAGCATTTTTTCAATTTCTTTTATTTTGCTGGCAATGAAGGTGATGGGAAGCCCAACAGTATAAAACTGTGGATACCCGAAAAGCACCTTTGCAATGACACGTAATTTACGTGCATGATCAGCGGAATATTCTCCTTTCTCTTCAAGCCATTTTGCCCATGTTACCTTCATTTTTCCAGCTTTTTTTTGAGAATCATGCCATGTCTTACACAGGTTTAAAAAATTCCCAAAACTGAATATAGATCATTATTGTTTGGGCATCCTGTCTCTTCAAATTTCTCACTCCCTTTTTCAACCTGTTTACAACTTCGTTTTCACCTGCAACAGATAAAAAAAGGCTATCAGAGAATGCTTCTCTCGAAATGGCAGTACAAACATCAGTCACATTTGCTGCAAGATAATTATGCAGCTCTTCTGGGGTGAACTCTTTTCTGGCTTTGTTTTTGCCCTGTTTTTCTTTGAACAGATGTTGAACTGTTTGTTTGGGCTTTTTTGGGAGTTCTTGCGGACCTTCCTGAAATGCTCTTTTAATGATACCCATCATGTTTTGGTGATAGGCATAATTGGTTTTTAAAACAGTTTTCTCTTCTTCAGTCCACAATTCTGATGACGTTGAAGTTTCTTGTTCCATAGAAACAGTTTGTACTTGCTGACTACCTTTATTTCTTTTTGGAGGCATCTCCTCTTCTGGAAGGATTAATGTATTAACCTGCTCTGAATAATCTAACAGAGTTTGATGCACTGCTTGTGCTTCACTAATTTCCTGTTCTAATTCTTGTGCAGTAGGACTACCTAGTAAACCTTCCTCTAATTCTGAAGAAATACTATCTTGAGACATTGAATTAGTAAATACACAGTTTTATAAAGTCAAACACTTCTCTCACAAACACTTCTCTCACACACGTCTGCACAGCACAACCCTCCAATGCGAAATGACGAGATAGCCAGGCACCGTTGCTATCAACACCAAGTGCTGGGCGGACGTGACGTAACTGTTGCTAATCAGCTGATTCTATCTAGTCTTGTGATTGGAGAATCATAGGAAACATGACTAGACATGTTTTTGTGTAAGGCGGGAATAAGCCTGCCTGCAATATAAATCAATAGGTTTTTGCGCACCAGCTATACTTCCAGGCTGGCACTGTGTTATCGATCTGATTTGCTGCTCGGCAAAGTTTGCCTTACATATTTAATTGCCGCTGCTGTTTTGTCATTTTTTTTGGTGTGTGTGGCTACATAAGAGAATAGTAAAACACGGGTTCAAGATTCGGGGCCAAACCGCCAGGTTTGGCTTTGAGCTTGAACCCGTGTTTTACTATTCTCTAGACTGAATGAAAATATGAAAAAAAAGATGAAAAAGAGTTGGTGTTTTCTCTGTCTGCCTCAGAGTTAAAGGATATGGCAGATGAGCAAAGCCATCCCTTGAATCATTCAAAACCAACGTATCTATAGACAATCAATCAACAATACTAGCAACATTATCAATGTTTGTACAGTGATGAGTTACAGTTATCATAATAATCATTACTTGATTTTATGGGGGAAAAAGAAATCAAAGAAAAAAGAAGTCATCTACCTTCGATCTCTACCTTCGTCACAAGGGACCAGGATAGCTCAGTGGTCAGAGCACTCAGCTGAGGTTAAACAGCATCGAGCATGGTTACCTCTTAGATGGGTGACCATCTGTGCGCCTTGGCTTCAGTATAGTCCCCCAGTTCACCCAGCTGTCAATGGGTACCTGCCCTCTTGAGGATCAGGGAAGGTAAAGCAGCGAGGGAGAGGAGATGGGTGCCGCCCTCAATATGCTGGCCCCAAGAGAAGCTGAGCTCTCTGATGCCTCGCTCTTCAACGACCCCATAGGATATGGAAACACCTTTACCTGTTATCATTTTTGCAGAGGGAAACACAGCTAACCAAGGAACAAAACTGACATTTTTTTCTGTCTGCAACTGTATTTGTTTCCCTATCAGAGTGGCTTTTTTCTACAGAATTTTGCCAGGGACAACCGTCTTGTTGCCGTGGGCTCTTTTACGAGCGCTTAATAATAATGGGTAACGGTTTATGGTCTCATCTGGAAGACTAGCACCCAGAGCACCACTCATTGTCTAATGGATGGGGGGAAAGTTTAGGCCCAAACAGGGTTCAAACCACCGCACACTTCGACCCGGACTTTTCGCTTTCTAGACAAGCGCATTACCTCTAGACCACCACTCCATCCAGTTACCCAGTCTGTTAAGACATTCTCTTTCTCATTTATCTTCTTTTCTTCTTTTTTATATTATTATTCATGTCACAGGTTTTGTGTCATCCAGCTGTATAAACTTACTACAGTAAAAAGAAAAAACAAAAAAATAGAAACAAAATCTAATGACAAATCTGCGCATGAACATCTAAAATGTGAAAAAACAGCATCAAGAAAACAAAAAAAAAGAAAGAAAAAGGGAGAGAAGAGTTGGTGACATTGAAACTGCATAATTATTACATTCCTTTAAATGCTGACAGAAAGACATGAAGCGTGGGAAGCCAAGATTTACAGACAGAAAGGAGAGGAAAGGTGTTGGCTACCTCATCACAAAAGCAAATTGTCTTCAAAATAAAAACAACAACACCCAAACCCCCAAAACCTCAACAGACAGACATGTCTTTGAAACAACGTGTCAACTCTATCTATCCAACTTCCTGTAGGCGTCGCTTCTCTTACGAGCTCGGTTCCTGATTGGTTGGGGAGACGAAAGGGGGACGCAAGGCGCATGCGCAATGTCACCACGTGATTCGCCTGCGCGCGAGATGGCGGTGTTAAATGGTCAACGCCTGTGAGTCTTCAGTCTTTTGAGGAGATTGCAGTGTTGCTAGGAAGGACGCAACACAACACAACACTGAACACTTTGGGATTGTCAGCAAAAAGTAAGGATGTTCTTCCGTTTTCCATCTTCATTTTTTTAATGTTAAGAGTTTGTTGTGACATTTTCCTGTCGTGAGTTTTGTTTTGTTTGTTTGTTTCGATGGCGTTTTTTTAAAATTTAATTTAATTTTTGTAATTATTATTATTATTATTATTATTATTTTTTTTTTTTTTTTTTTGGGGGGGGGGGGCTTTTCAGTTGGTGTCTGTCTGGTTTAAGACATTTAGTTATGAAGTTTCACACGCATTTGTTGTCCTTCATTGTATGGTAATATAGCAGATGGTATTGATTTTTTTTCTTGTCATAAATGGTTTTTGTTGTTAAGGTTTCATGCAGAGCTATGTTGTTAATTGTGTGTGTAATATTGTAGCTGGTATTATTGATTTTTTTAATTTCATAATTTGTTGTTGTGGTTTTTTGAGTGCAGATTGAATTTATATTGCTTCATGTTTCTTGTTATGACTTTTTTTGGTTGAGGTTCACATGCATTTTTGTGTTGGTCGTTGTGTTGGTATGTGTGTGTGTGTGTGTGTGTGTGTGTGTGTGTGTGTGTGTGTGTGGTGTGTGTGTGTATGTGTACTCTGCGTGCATATGTGTGTGCGTGGGTGTGTACTCTGTGTGCATATGTGTGTGTGCGTCTATGTGCATGTGTGTGTGTGCGCGTGTGTGTGTTCTCTATATGCATATGTGTGTGTGCGTGTCTGTGCGTGTGCTCTGTGTGCATGTGTGTGTGTGTACTGTGTGTGTGTGTGTGTGTGTGTGTGTGTGTGTGTGTGTGTGTGTGTGTACTCTGTGTGTGTGCATGTGTGTGTGTGTGTGTGTGTGTGTGTGTGTGTGTAAGTGTTTCGGTTGGTACCCTCTTTGTTTTTGTTTTTTTTTCATAGAAAGTTGTTGCTGCAGGTTTCACAAGCATTTTTCTTTTGTTAGTTGTCCTGATGTTGTTTCAGTGTTGTATTGTGCTGTTTTGAATTGTATTGTGTTGTATTGCAATGTATACCACTGTAAATCACGTCAAGATTTTTCTGCATGAAATCCAGGCTGCTCTTTCTGAGGGCAGCTCATCGCCACAAGAGCAGTACCACCTTTTATTTCTGTTCTTGTCTGCATGTGTACTTGTTTCCCTATTAAAGTGACTTTTTTCTTTCTTCAGAATTTTACCAGGGACGACCCTCTTATTGCCATGGGTTCTTTCACGTGCAATAAAGGCTTGTTGCACACAGGATCTCGGTTGATCTTTTCACCTCAAAAGACTAGCACACAGACCACCACTCTCGGTTTCGTGTAGGGGGCCGGTGGGGGGTTAGGCACTAACAGGGGTCAAACTACTACGTAATTCAAACATGGACATTTCGCTTTCTAGGCAGCTGTGTTACATCTGGACCACAGATCTTGATAGGTGTTTTTCTATTGTGTTTTGATCAATTGGATTAAAGGGGGTGGGGGGGTGGACGTTAAGTTCGACGTCGATATTCCATTGATTTATTTTCCGTTTCAGAACTTTTTTTCGGGAGTGGGTGGGGGTTGAGGGGTTGAGTGAGGTTGGAAGGTTGGGATGGAGGGGGGGGGGGGGAGGGGGGAGGGGGGGTTGATGATTCGTGTCTGCCCCGATTTTTTTTCCTTCTCGTATTTCTTGTTTTGTGGTATTTCAGTTATGATTGCTCTTTGCTTTTTAGCTGTGGTTTGTTGTCGTTGTTGTTGTCGTCATCGTCGTCGTCGTCGTAGTTGTTGTTGTTGTTGTTGTTGTCGTTGTTGGAGTTTCATGCCCATTTTTCTTATGTTGGTTAGCATTGGTGTTATTTCAGTTGGTACAATTCTTTGCTTTTTGTTGTTGCTTTTGTTGTTGTTTTTTTGTACTAGTTTGTTGTTGTTATTGTTGGGGTTTCGTGTGCATTTTTATGTTGTTTGTTGTAGGGGTACTGTTCCAACTAGCTTCTATTTTTTTAGAATTGAAATCTAGGAGATTTATGTATTTGCTTATTGACTTATTCATTTTATTCTTTTATTTTGAGGATAAAAGAAAAACACGCATGTGCTTTTTACATCCAGTCCCGTGTGTATGCAGTTTTGGAAATGTCATCTCTTCCCACCGGCACAAAATGGCCCACTCTTACGAAAAGCGGAACAGGATTTAACGTGTGCGCAAGATGTTCTGCGTGCGTTCGCCCACGGGGCCTCGGTTTATAGTCTCATCCGAAGGACTTTTGGGGAGAGTGGAGTTAGCACTGATGTTAACTCCAGGAGAAAAATCGTAAAGAAGCGTAAACTAAAATGGTACGGGCATGTCACAAGATCAAAAGGACTAGCAAAAACAATACTGCAAGGCACTGTCCAAGGAGGAAGAAAAAAGAGACAGACCAAAGAAGAGATAGGAGGATAACATCAGCGAATGGACAGGCCTAGAACTCAACAAAATTTTGAGAAAGGCACAACAGAGAGAGGAATGGAGGGAACTGGTTGTCAAGTCTTCAGGGGTGCCCCCACAGTCGCAGACTAAGGAACAGATAGATAGAATGTTCTGACCACTAGGCTATCCCGTCCCCGCGAAGTTGAAGACGCCAAATAGCTATTTTCAAATAGACAACTTCCTTAGGAAACAGATGTGAAAAAAGGACAATAAGAATGATAAATAAGTGACGGGGGCGGGATAGCTCAGTGATCAGAGTATTCGCTTTCCCCCAGCCAAAGTTAAGCAGCGTGGAGCATGGTCACTAATTGGATGGGTGTCGTTTTGCGCGCCTTGGCTTCAGTATACCGCCCCCCTTCCCCCCTCAGTTCACCCAGCTGTAAATGAGTGCCTGCCCTCTTTAGTGTCAGGAAAGGTAAAGCAGCGAGGGAGAGGAGATGGGCGCCGCCCTCAACATGCTGGCCCCTAGAGAAGCTGAGGTCTCTGAAGCCTCACTCCCCTACGACCACATGGGACACCTTTCCCTTTACTGTACTTACTAAATAAGTGACATGAAAACACCCTGTGTCTTGTTTCTGTGGCACACTGGTGTGGTGGTGCTGGTGGCGATTACTCATGAAAACAAAATAAGAGATCATTTATGTAAGTTAGGATTGATTATCTTGTTGACCGTTGTTGATTGTTGTTGATGTTGTTGTTGATGCTATTGTTGGTGTTGTTGATGTTGTTGTTGATGCTATTGGATGTGGTCTCGGTGGTAACGCGCCTTGCCTAGAAAGCAAAAAGTCCGGGTCGGAGTATGCGGTGGTTCGAATCCCGTTTGGACCCAAAACTTTTCCCCCATCCATTAGACCCTGAGTGGTGGTCTGGGCACTAGTCTTTCGGATGAGACGATAAACCGAGGTCCCGTGTGTTACACATCACTATATAGCGCACGTAAAAGAACCCACGGCAACAGGGGGGTTGACCATGGCAAAATTCTATTTAAAAAAAGCCACTCTGATAGGAAACAAATACAGTTGCATGCAGGGAAAAGAAAAAAAAAAGGGTAGGCACTGCACATGTGGCGACGCGCTCTCCCCGGGGAGAGCAGCCCGAATTTCATGCAGAGAAATCTGCTGTGACATAAAGTGGTACAAAATACAAAATACCAAAAAAATGTTGTTGGTGTTGATGTTGTTGTTGGTACCGTTGTTGTTGTTGATGTCGTTGATGTTGTTATTGATGTCGTTGTTGTTGTTGATGTTTTTGATATTGTTGTTGGTGTAGGTGTTGATGTCGTTGTTGATGTTGTTGGGTGCTCCTTGGCTGAACATCCTGGGAGTCTGTCACCCAGAACATGCCACACTGTGTCTGTCTGTCTGTCTCACTCCTCCCACCTGGGAATGAATCACTGTGAGACATGAGCGTACATACTGACCTTTAGTTTTTGTGTGATGAGAATATATGTATATATATATTATGTATATGTATGTATATATATATAATATATATATATATATATATATATATATATAGTTGACTTGATAAAAATCCACAATTCTGCTGGGCACCGCTCCCTCCATGCACACAGTTGAGGTAAAACAGTAAAACAATGATAAAAACACGACTGTGTTCAGCTTCATCTCTTTATTTTCAGCAAATGTTTTTCTTCTATCCTGGAGCTTCATCAGGCTAAATGAATAACAAATGTAAAACCAGCTGTCATTAGCCTGCATTTTATGTCTGGGGAAGGTGATAATTCAGAACAAAAATCAGTAATCTGCTACTTATAAAAGCCGAAATAGTGGAGAACCATAATATGCTGGTTGTTTTACTTTCGCTATGTGTTTTACTTATCTATACTATCTATCTATCTATCTATCTATCTATCTATCTATCTATCTATCTATCTATCTATCTATCTATCTATCTATCTATCTATCTATCTATCTCTATCTCTATCTCTATCTATATCTATTCTATCTCTATCTATCTATCTCTATCTATCTATCTATCTATCTATCTATCTATCTATCTATCTATCTATCTATCTATCTATCTATCTATCTATCTATCTATCTATCTATCTATATCTATCTATATATCTCTATATATATCTATATATATACACATATATGCACATATACATAATATATAACGCGCCTTGCCTAGAAAGCAAAAAGTCCGGGTCGGAGTGTGCGGTGGTTCGTACCCCGTTCCGGCCCCAAACTTGTCCCCATGCATTAGACCCTGAATGGTGGTGCTCTGACCACTGAGCTATCCCACTCCCTATTTAAAGAAGACAAAATCGTCTGAAGTCGGAAAGTGGCAGCCTGTGTGGGGACATGCTTTGACACAACAGTGTGTGTCTGTATGTCAACCTTTTCATGAAGTGTGTGTTCTTACTGTCTGATAGTGAATCCCAGATTGCGGTTAGTCAAGAGCGAGAGAGAGAGAGAGAGAGAGAGAGAGAGAGAGAGAGAGAGAGAGAGAGAGAGAGAGAGAGAGAGAGAGAGAGAGAGAGAGAGAGAGAGAGAGAGATTCTTTTATATCGAGGATAACAGAATAAGCAATCATGTGCTTTTTTTCATCCGGTCCCCGTGTGTATGCAGTTTTGTAAATCTTGTCATCTGTTCCCACCGGCACACGATGGCCTACTCTTACGAAAAGCGGAACAGGATTTAACGTGTGCGCAAGATGTTCTGCGTGCGTTCGCACACGGGGCCTCGGTTTAAAGTCTCATCCGAAGGACTTTAACTCCAAGAAGAAAATTTCCTCGACCGGACTCAAACCCGGGTCGTCAAATTGCCAGCGCAATGTTCTGACCACTAGGCTATCCGTCCCTCTAAGAACTCCAGGAAGAAAATTTCCTTGACCGGACTCGAACCCGGGTCGTCAAATTGCCAGCGCAATGTTCTGACCACTAGGCTAATCCGTACCCCTAAGAGAGAGAGAGAGAGACAGAGAGACAGACAGAGAGAGAGAAGAGAGAGAGAGAGAGAGAGAGAGAGAGAGAGAGAGAGAGAGAGAGAGAGAGAGAGAGAGAGAGAGAGAGCAGAAACATATACAGAGAGAGACATAGACACAGAGAGAGACAGAGACAAAGAGAGAGAGACAGAGACACAGAGAGAGAAAACATTGTTGGCGAATCCCTGGGGTGTTAAACTGGGGAACACCCAACAATAGCTGATGATAAAATGGAAAAACATTCCCAGAAATGGGTGTGCATGTTTTCAATGCAAATCACAAACGCAGAAATAAAGATATGCAAAAACGGGGTTCAAAGTCTTGACACAACAGACACACAGATACAGATACAGACACAGATACACACATACATTGACACAGACACAGACACACAGACACAGACACACTAACACACAGACACACAGACACAGGAACACAGACACAGACGTACAGACACACAGACACAGGAACACAAACGCGGACACTCTTACACCCGCCCCCCCCCCCCCCCCCCAGACACACACACACACACACACACACACACACACACACACACACACATACACACACACACACACACACACAACACACACACACACACACACACGCACGCACACACACGCACACACACACAGACATAGATACATATTTTAGCTTTAAGAGGTCTTTCTGTCATTTTATATTGGGTACCTTCCCATATGGGATTCTTACCAAATGAGTGGGCTGACAGAGCTGCAAAGAGAGGTGCAAAACATGGAGATGATTCTGTAGAACTACACTTTCCATTATCTTTACAAGAAGGCTATCACTTACTAGAAGAGGCATCGTGGTGCAGGGCTAATAAAGCGTATTATCCGAAGGAGCGCTTATCAGAAAAGGTCTTCAGTCACTGTCCCTGATTTAAGGGAGATTGATCACTCTGATATCTATACACGTTTTGTAAGAAAGGCTAGCGCTTTATTTTTGTCGGGAAAAACTGAATGCGTTATCACTAAATATACCAAAAAACATAAAAAAGTTTGTGTGGTGGGTGTATTACTAATATCGATATAATATATTTTTAAAGACTCTAAAACCATGCTTACCCCCCTCCCCTTTTCTGAAAAATCTTTGGAGAAGATTTATTTATTTATTCATTTATTTATTTTTAATACGATTTTGCTTTAGCGTCTCGTATTACAAAATCTGTGATGAACAGCTCTATAGAGCATTTGTTACAGTTATGTCATACGTTTTATCAGCATTTCTTATGTATTTATTTGTTGTTATTCTTGTTTAGTTCTTCTCTGTGTATTGTCCACATTATTTTTGCAATAGATACCCATTTTACTGCACACATCCATCAACTTAGGTGCCCTTCCCCCCAAAAACCTCTCCGTCCCATTGTCTAATATCCCTTTGAGTAAACAGACGTAAAATCCAAGCCACAACGACAACAACAACAACACACACACACGTGCGCGCGCGCGCATGCATGCATACGAGCGCACACGCACGTTTTTCCTCCCTCCCACACACACTGACACTAAGCATACACCCACCTTCCCCCTCAACACACCCCCCCACACACAAACCCCCCCCCCCCCCCCACACACCACACACACACACACTCAACAACAAGAGACAAAAATGATAAACGAAAATCTGTGAAATCCAATTTTTTTCTATAATTTAAACCCTTCTAGGTTTGATTGTAATGCATTTTCGCTGTTGAGACAAGCAAAGTTAACACCTGTTCAACAGACGTTGTGAAGCGCATGCTACGTTGACAGATCCTTAGGGTTTCAATCTTTTTTTTTACTTCATTTTTTTTCCTGTTCTCCCTAATGATTACATTGATAAGGGATGACGCATGTTATCAATTAGAGTCATGTTTAACACAGGTTTTCACGTATGAAGCAGTGGAGCGAAGGAGAGACCTTGATGATTTAAAAAAAAAAAAATCATGAGCCAGCTTTTGCATATGTATAATTATTATCAACACAGGCAATATTTTCAAGTTCTGCATCATACTAAAAAAATTATTCAAAATTAATCCTGAAGAAGATATCTGTTTATCTGTGGGTGTATGTCTGTGTGTCTGTCTGTCTGTATGTCTGTGTTTGTATCTGCGTGTTTTTGTTCTTTGTCGTTGTCTGTGTTAATGTTTGTTTATCTGTATTTCGTTTTTGTCTCTAATCCTCTCTCTCTCTCTCCTCTCTCTCTCTCTCTCTCTCTCTCTCTCTCTCTCTCTCTCTCTCCTCCTCTCTCTCTCTCTCTCTCTCTCTCTCTCCCCTCTCTCGGTGGGAGCAGATGACAACATTTGCAAAACTGCATACACACAGGGACAGGACTTTAAAAAGCACAAGAGTGTTTATTCCATTATCGTCGATATATAAAAGAATAAATCAAATCAATCAAATCAATCTCTCTCTCTGTCTCTCTGTCTCTGTCTGTCTGTCTCTGTCTCTAGCTCTGTCTCTGTCTCTGTCTCTCTCTCTCTCTCAGGAACACATTCCTTCGCACATGTTACTTAAATACTTAAATCTACCATGCCTACTGACAGATACAAATCATCACGATTTAGTTTTCATGCAATTAGAAAAAGAAACCAGACAATGCTGTAGAACTGAATTCTTATGTTGATAATTACTGCTTTCAAAATTGTTCATTATGAACCGCATGAAATGCATTTGTGTCAACAAAGATATTTCACATCTGGCAGTGCAGAATCTACTCTCCCCAAAAGTCCTTCGGATGAGACTATAAACCGAGGCCCCGTGTGCGAACGCACGCAGAACATCTTGCGCATACGTTAAATCCTGTTTTGCTTTTCGTAAGAGTAGGCCATTGTGTGCCGGTGGGAATAGATGACATTTACAAAACTGCATACACACGGGGACTGGATGTAAAAAAGCGCACGAATGCTTATTCCATTATCCTCAATATAAAAGAATAATAAATAAATAAATAAATAAATAAATAAACGAATAGGTGTAATGCTGTTGCTTACATGGTTATTGTAGTACAATATGTCCTCAGTTTGTTAACAGTAATATGTTGGAAGGAAGGTGGCAGGATGGTTAAGACGTTCGCCTGCCAACAAGTGAACCGTGAGGTTCTTGGTTCATACCCATCCTCACCCATTCTTCCTAGTTTGACGAAAAAATCGAACTGAATGTCAAAGTCATTCGGATGAAACTATAAACCGAGGCCTCGTGTGCGAACGCACGCAGAACATCTTGCGCACACGTTAAAACCCCGTTCCGCCTTTCGGAAGAGGAGGCCATCGTGTGACGGTAGGAGCGGATGACAAAATTATATGTAAAAAAAAACCCAGCATGCACACAGGTGTCGTGTTTAGACACCATCCTTGAGGGAAAAAAAATACTGGGTAGGCGCTGCACTTGTGGCGACGCGTTTCTCCCCGGGGAGAGCAGCCCGAATTTCACGCAGAGAAATCTACTGTGACATAAAGTGGTATACAATAAAAATAAATAAAAATATGCCCCCTCTCAACGCCCATCATTCTTTCGCATTGTGGCCTAAGGCCGGTATCTGAACTCTCTGTCTCCCTCTGTCTCTCTCTGAACACTGAAAAAAATATGATGTGCCTGATGTTTGTATTTTCTATGTTAGAAAGTGCCAGCCTTTATTTAGTCACGATTTTGGAATATACGCATTCAGGAGTGCAAAGTGCTGAGTACACGCCAAGGTATTATGACAAAGTCTTACCAAAGTTTACGAGAAGCTGCATTTGAGTTTTTGAATCTTTTCATCCCCCCCCCCCCCCCCCCCGTGTGTATTGTGGCCTAAGGCCGATGTATAATATACAATTTCAGTGTTAAGTGTACTGTCTCTCTCTGCCACTCTCTCTCTCTCTCTCTGTCACTCTCTGTCTCTCTCTGTCACTCTCC
>CM060350.1:19893255-19900755 GCA_030674155.1 Stramonita haemastoma | reverse complement strand
TTGCTGTTGCTGTTATTCTTGTTGTTTGTTGTTGTTGCTGCTGCTGCTGTTGTTGTTGCTGTTGTTGTTGTTACTGTTGACGACATTGGTGATACTGTCTTGCATATTGATGATGATGGTAAGTATGAATGGTTTTTATAGGTTGGTGTTGATTACGCTGAGAATACTTAATGTTGTTGTTGTTGTTATTGTTGTTCTTACTGTTAACGACACACACCCACGTACACACACATACACATATACACACACACAAACACACACACAAACACACACACAAACACACACACACAAACACACACACACACAACACAATACAACACAATACAACACACACACACACACACACAACACACACACACACACACACACACACACACACACAAACACACACACACACACACACACACACACACACACACACACACACACACACACACCCCACCACACACACACACCCTTCACAAGGAGTGAAAGTCTTTCCTAGAATACATTTTCGCATTCTGTAACTTTTTCTACTTTCCTTTAGCTTCTTCGAAACAAAAGCAGAATGCTTTTTCTCATCCCCTTACATGACATTTTGCTGATAATCATTAACTCATTTCAGCCAGTAGGAAGTGAACAGGGCTGGGATAGGCACAGGATGTCTCTTCTGCAGGGTCATTTCCCCTGTGACATTTCCTGCTTATGTTTCATAACTTTTAAAATGCTTGTTATCTGTTATCTGGAGATCACTGAATTAAGAAAAAAGGATGGCTTTCTCAACATGGTCAAGGGTTCAGAGTTTCTCGGGGTAATTAAGGGGTGACATAGTTAAGATTTTATGCTATTAATTAATGCCTGATTTTTCTAATTGGCGGAGATATGAAGGATTGGTGTGTGTTAAGAGTTGATCTTGTGGTGAGGAGTTTTGGAGAAAGGGAATGAGACAAGGGCTAGGGTAAGGGCTTTCGTGGTCGATGGCTTTACAATTACAGAAGATAAAATAAACTGAAAGGAGTGTCTTGGTTTAGTAATTTCAAAAAGCAAAATGTCAATCATAAAAAAAATGAATGATGTTATGCTTTGAAATGTTATAATGAGACCATCTTCATCCAAAAAACATTCACAGCAAAAATTAACCTGCTACTCTTTGTGAAAGGAGAAAAAAATCCTATGAAGTCGGACTATGGCTGCCTATAATGGGTGATGGTGTATATATATAAACAGCTGTATAATGCAACCTTTCCACCACTACTACACTACTACTACTACTACTACTACTACTACTACTACTACTACTACTACTACTCACTACTACTATCTACTACTACTACTACTACTACTACTACTACTACTACTACTACTACTACTACTTCTATTCTACTTCTACTACTACTACTACTACTACTACTACTACTACTACTACTACTACTACTACTACTACTACTACTACTCTACTGCTGCTAGCTGCTGCTGCTGCTGCTGCTGCTGCTGCTGCTGCTGCTACTCTACTACTACTACTACTACTACTACTACTACTACTACTACTACTACTACTACTACTACTACTACTACTACTACTACTTCGTTACTCTACTACTACTACTACTACTACTCTACTACTACTACTACTACTACTACTACTACTACTACTACTACTACTACTACTACTACTACTACTACTACTACTACTACTACTACTACTACTACTACTACTACTACTACTACTACTGCTACTACTACTACATGGAATTCATATATTTATATAATTTATAGTTAATTCATTTATGTACTCACAAGGTCTCAAGAGGATTTCCAGGTGTGATAAGTGAGACAGACAGACAGAGTGCATAGTTATTCTGGGTGACAGACCCACCAAGGCCAGGTGTTAAGCTGAGGAACACCCAACAATATTAAAATGCGTTGTTGTAGTACAGTGGGGGGTGGGCAGGGGGGTGCATTGATGTGTGGTTGTGGTTTACCGTTACAAGGTTGTTGTGGACCTGATTGTTACCAGTGTTGTTCATGTATTTGTTTATTTGTTCTTTTATATCAAAGATATGGAATAAGCATGCATGTGCATTTTTACAGCCAGTCCCCGTGTGTATGCAGTTTTGTAAATCTTGTCATCTGTACCCACTGGCACACAATGGCCTACTCTTACGAAAAGCGAAACAGGATTTAACGTGTGTGCAAGATGCTCTGTGCGCATTTGCACACAGGGCCTCAGTTTATAGTCTCATCCGAAGGACTTTTGGGGAGAGTGGAGTCTGCACTTATGTTAATTCCAGAAAAAAAAATCCACTCGAATGAGAATTGAACCTGGGTCATCAAATTGCGAGCGCAGTGTTCTGACCACTAGGCTATCCTGCCCCCCTTTTATTAGGGATGTGTGTTGTAAACATCCAAAGCTGGCTTACCTTAAAGCCCAGAGAGTTAAAGTGGTTCATTATGGACACACACACACACACACACACACCACACCACACACACACACACACACACACACCACACACTGTGTTAACTTTTCATGTGGAGTGGACAGGGAACCAAACTTGTTTAGTGGTATATTCTTTGACAGCTTTGTGGATCAGTGGTCTAGAGGTAATGCATCTGCCTAGAAAGCAAGAAGTCTGGGTTCAAAGTGTATGGAGGTTTGAACCCAATTTGTGCCAAAAACTTCTCCCCCATCCACTAGACTGTGAGTGGGGGTCTGGGTGCTAGTCTTTTGGATGAGATGATAAACTGAGATCCTGTGTGTAACAGGTATTTAATACGATATGACATCTTTATCTATCATCATCTATCATCTTTACCTATCTATTATCTCTACCTTTCTTTGTTTCCTTGTTTGCAGAAAGATCTCCCAGGCTGAAGACAAAGAAACAAACTCAGAAGCCAAGCCAGGCACCAGAAGGAAACGACACAACAAAGCAAGCCAGCTGACTAAAAACCTCCTGCACATCATTTCCCAGAAACTCACACAAGACGATGAGGAAATGATGTCAGACATTCAGAGAGAACTACTGACCTTGAACCCTGCTGACATCAACACTTTGCAAGATCCAATCAACATCGTGGAGAGAGGCAGCTGGAACAAGCGGCAGCCAATCAGAACTCAGACAAGAGGCAGCTGGAATAAACGACAACCAATCAGACTTGAGGAGAGAGGAAGCTGGAATAAACGCCAGCCAATCAACAATGTCAAGACAGCAGGCTGGAATAAACCGGAACCAATCAAAATCAACATAAGAGGAAGCTGGAATAAACGCCAACCAATGGACATCAGCGAGAGAAGAGATTGGAATGAGAAACTACGACCAATCAATGTCGAGGAAAGAGGAAGCTGGAATAAGCGACAACCACTAGACACAGATGACACTGAGAGCTGGATTCATCGACAGCCAATCAGAATCAACCTAAGAGGAAGCTGGAACAAACGGCAACCAATTGACAGCAAGGACACTGAAAACTGGGTCAACACACAGCCAATCAGCATCAGCGAAAGAGGAAGTTGGAACAAACGTGGAAGCTGGAACTAGCCAAACAAACCACGTCACTGGAGAAGACAGAATTCATTATATACGCAATTTTTTTGTGGAAAAACAAAAACAGTTAGATGATATTTTACCATTAAGAAAACTGCCTTGGTCCTTGCACTTGGTGTTTTTTTTTTAGTTGCTCAAAGACTGCAGTGGAGCTTGCAGCATTTGGATGACATGGTTTCATGAATACATGACATAATTTCAAATTATGAAATACACTTCACAGTTATAAAATATTTTTTTCTTAATTGTCAAAGGCTTAGAACAGATGGGAACAGATGACATTTACAAAACCGCATACACACAGGGACTGGATGTAAAAAAGCACAAGAGTGCTTATTCCATTATCCTCGATATAAAAGAATAAATAAAATAAAAGAATAAAAAAATAAAAAAATAAATAGACAGCAGTTATTGTTATCTGTCATATAAGCAAAAATGCTTTGCGCTGCAGTTAAGCGCCTGTCTAGTCAGGCCCAGTGCATCCAACTTGGACGTTGTAATGTGAATGGCAAGTTTTCAACCTGAATGGAGAAAGCTGCCCCATGTCTGGCCAAGATATGTGTAGTGTCCCCTCATAGCCTTCAGCCAGACTATAAACCGAGGCTCTGTGTGCGAAGGCAGGGAGACGGGATATCCTAGTGGTCAGAACATTGCACTTGCATTTTGACGACCCGGGTTTGATTCCTGTTCGAGGGGATTTTTCTCCTGGAGTTAACAATATCAGTGCTGACCCCACTCTCCCCAAAAGTCTCTCAGATAAGACTATAAACCGAGGCCCGTGTGCGAACACACGCAGAACATTTTTCACACACGTTAAAACCTTTTCCCCTTTTTGAAAGAGGAGGCTATTGTATGCTGGTGTGAACAGATGAAAAAATTTACAAAAGTGCATACACACGGGGACTGAATGTGATAAAGCATATGAGTGCTTGTTCTATCATCCTCGATATAAAAGAGTAAATAAATGAATAAGAACTTATAAAATGTAGTGTATGATATATATTAGGATGGTACAAAGTGTCATTACTTTAGAAAAAAACAACAACATAGTTTACTCCTTACACATACATCATAAGTAGACATGAATACAGCGAGGGAAAGACTATACAAAATATATACAAAATAATACAAAATTTCAGAAGACCACCAACAACACAAAATGTAATGAAAAATACACAAACCCACCAGGGAGCTTTTGCTGACCCGAAGTACTATTCGACATTCACCTCTGAAATAAATCTCAGGCTATACACGCAAAACAGTTTCCCTTTAAAATATCGATCATGAATGATATAATTGTCCTCTGTACCAGGTGGGGGGAGGGATAGCTCAGTGGTCAGAGCACTCGCTTTCCCCAAGTCAAGTTAAAGCAGCGTCGAGCGTGGTTACCAGTTGGATGGGTGACCGTTTGCGCGCCTTGGCTTCAGTACAGTCCCCCCAGTTCATCCAGCTGTAAAATGGGTACCTGCCCTCTTTAGGGTCAGGGAAGGTAAAGCAACGAGGGAGAGGAGATGGGCGCCACCCTCAACATGCTGGTCCCTAAAGAAGCTGAGGTCTCTGATGTCTCGCTCCCCTACGACCGCCTAGGTTATGGGACACCTTTACCATTACCTTTTTGGCCAGGTAACACAGTTTCTGCCGTTTGTGATATAAGTGGTTTAGTGTCATTATCAGTGGTGATGAATAATACAATGGGAATGCCAGTAAAGAAACAAACCTGTGTGAAAAAACCTTCTTCCCTCTCCTTTCTGCACCAAACGACTGTGTCTTAGACTGCATTACAGTTGTGTGGAAATTAAAATGTCTAGCTGCCAGTATAAAAGCTAAAGGTGTCCCCATAACCTGTGTGGTCGTAGGGGAGCGAGGCGTCAGAGACCTCAGCTTCTTTAGGGACCAGCATGTTGAGGGCGGCGCCCATCTCCTCTCCCTCGCTGCTTTACCTTCCCTGACCCTAAAGAGGGCATGTACCCATTGACAGCTGGGTGAACTGGGGGACTGTACTGAGGCCAAAGTGCGCAGACGGTCACCCATCCACTTGGTAACCACGCTCGACGCTGCTTAACCTCAGCTTGGGAGAAAGCGAGTGCTCTGACCACTGAGCCATCCCGTCTCGCTGCCAGTATTAATAAGTAAATGAATAAATGAATAAATAAATAGATGAATAAATAAATAAATAAATAAATAAATAAATAAATAAATAAATAAATAAATAAACAAGTATAAGGACTGAAAAAAGAATACTGCAGCCTCTGCATCCTATCCCAACTCATGGTACAGCTACGGCATCTGCCTGTTCCTGCCATTATGTAGTTGTTTTTTGGGGGGAGGGGGGGGGGGGGGCAGGGGACACACGAACTTAGTTTGAAAGACACCGGTGTCAACTAGTTCAAACCTTAGGACTAAGGAAGAAGAAGAAGAAGAAGAAGAAGAAGAAGAAGAAGAAGAAGAAGAAGAAGAAGAAGAAGAAGAAGAATGTAAAGAAGAAGAAAAAGAAGAAGAAGAAGAAGAAGAAGAAGAAGAAGAAGAAGAAGAAGAATGTAAAGAAGAAGAAGAAGAAGAAGAAGAAGAAGAAGAAGAAGAAGAAGAAGAAGAAGGAAGAAGAAGAGAAGAAGGAGAAGAAGGAGAAAGAAGAAGAGAAGAGAAGAAGAAGAAGAAGAGAAGAAGAAGAAGAAGAAGAAGAGAAGAAGAAGAAAAAAGAGAAGACGAACACACACACACAACAGACAGACAACACACACACACACACACACACTACGCACGTACCACACACACACACACACACACCACGCACGCACACACATACACATACACACGAACGCTCGCACGCACGCTTGCACACACACACACACCACACACACACACACACACACACACCACACACACACAACACACACACACACACACCACACACACACACACCACCATGATAATATCATTTATGGACTTCATAGAGCACTGACACTTTTGACGACGCGCTTTCCTCACAGAAACCAGCCTGAGTATTACGCAGAGAAAAGTTAATCTGCCATGACAGAAAGTGGTATACAATACAATGCAATACAAAACAATACAATACAATACAATACAATACAATACAATACAATACAATACAATACAATACAATACAATACAAAACAATACAATACAATACAATACAATACAATACGATACAATACAATACAATACACCATAGACACATACACACTTCTTCTGCCCGGGGAAACAACGGCTACACCTTCTAAGCCCACACCAGTCTTGCATGGCCGGGGACGGGATAGCCTAGTGGTCAGAACATTGCGCTTGCATTTGACGAACCGGGTTCGATTCCCGTTCGAGGGGATTTTTCCCCTGGAGTTAACATCAGCGCTGACTCCACTCTCCCCAAAAGTCCTTCGGATGAGACTATAAACTGAGGCCCTCGTGTGCGAACGCACGCAGAACTTCTTGCGCACACGTTAACTCCTGTTCCACTTTTCGTAAGAGTAGGCCATCGTGTGCCGGTGGGAATAGGTGACAAGATTCACAAAACTGCTTACACACGGGGACTGAATGTAAAAAAGCACACGGTTGCTTACTCCATTATCTTCGATATAAAAGAATAAATAAATAAATAAATAAATAATATATATATATATACATGAAGCAAAGTGTGGCGTGGAGTGGCTCAGTTGAACAATTAGTGCAGGGCCGTCTCTGTACTGGTGGTAAATGGCAGTGGTGGTAACAAGAGGCCAGACAACTTTCCTTTTAGCAAGGATGAGAGTCGGAGATGAAACACACTATGACAGAATACAATAATAATGATGATAATACAGGGAATTTCATATAGCGCTATATCTTGCAAAAACAAATCAAAGCGCATGCATTCGAACTATATAATACTCAAACAATCAATGACAATTAATGGTTTTAGAAAATAGCAAATTCGAATGTACACACACACGCATGTGCGTGCGAGTGCGCATACACACAC
>CM060350.1:19880755-19890755 GCA_030674155.1 Stramonita haemastoma | reverse complement strand
CTTATTATTCGTTTGTGCGTCTTTTGGTTTTTGAAGAAATCGTAATTCTTTTTATTTTTAAGTTGCAAACACAGGTGAATTCCTGATTCGCTGTTTAATTCAAGAGGTGAATAAGTTCACTTGAATGTGTCGACATTATTTCATTTGAAGTTGTATTCCTTGTTACAGTGTTTTATTTACAATTGTTCTCAAAAGTGTTATACTCTCTGTGTTACTAACATCTTCACACACACATACACGCGCACGTGCGCGCATGTACGCACGCACGCATATATATATAAATATAAATATATATACATATATATATATGTATATGTATATATACATATATATATATATATATATATATATATATATATATATATATATATATTATATATATATAATATAATATATATATATAATACAGAGAGAGAGAGAGAGAGAGGGGGGGAGGGAGATATACTCTAGCTTTTTTACATCCAGTCCCTGTGTGTATGCAGTTTTGCATATGTTGTCATCTGCTCTCACCGAGAGAGAGAGAGAGAGAGAGAGAGAGAGAGAGAGAGAGAGAGAGAGAGAGAGAGAGAGAGAGAGAGAGAGAGAGAGAGAGAGAGAGAGAGAGAGAGAGAGAGAGAGAGAGAGAGAGAGAGAGAGAGAGAGAGAGAGAGAGAGAGAGAGAGAGAGAGAGAGAGAGAGAGAGAGAGAGAGAGAGAGAGAGAGAGAGAGAGAGAGAGAGAGAGAGAGAGAGAGAGAGAGAGAGAGAGAGAGAGAGAGAGAGAGAGAGAGAGAGAGAGAGAGAGAGAGAGAGAGAGAGAGAGAGAGAGAGAGAGAGAGAGAGAGAGAGAGAGAGAGAGAGAGAGAGAGAGAGAGAGAGAGAGAGAGAGAGAGAGAGAGAGAGAAGAGAGAGAGAGAGAGAGAGAGAGAGAGAGAGAGAGGCAAGGCAAGGCAAGGCAGCAAGGCAAGGCAAATTCTTTTATTCGAGGGTGATAGATAAGCACTCCTGTGGTTTTTTACATCCAGTCCCCGCCCTTTTCAGGATAACATCAAGATAAAAAAAAACCTCTAACTACGCAACAGCAATACTAATAATCCAAATACCAAGAACAAGAGCAAGAAACCATACCATCAAACAGCATGCAAGAATAGGACAGAGATACAATAATAAGGTAATGATATAAAAAGGCACTGATTCAGAAACGAAAATAAAAAGTAAGAACCAATGATGATTTTGATTTGGAAGAAAAGAACAAAAGAAAAAAAGGAACAAACATGAGAATTTGAAGAGGAAAATGACTGAAAACATCAATCCACCACCATCTATCAACAAGATAAGTCATATTAATTATAACATTTTAATAAATTGGGTTATGATTCACACACACACACCACACACACACACACACACACACACACAACAACACACACACACACACACACACACACACACACACACACACACACACACACACACACACACACACACACACATTTTACAGGTTCTCGTGTATGTCATCAATAACTTGAATCTAAGGGAAATAATTGTATGCCTTGAATTCTAAATAAAATCATTTAACGAAACATAAGAGAAATCTATCCACTATAAGCCACATATTTAAAACATATACTCTGATACCTAAATCAATCTTATGATAATAGTCATACAATTATGTTCATGATCCTATCATAATCATGACTAACAAAGTTATTCAGCTTTCTTAAAAACATCATGAATTAAAAGTTTATACCAAAAAATCAATTACATTCAACACACGTGACTATCAAAATATAAAATAAAAAATATGAAAAAAGATCTCAGTATGGATAATAAACATGTTTAGACAATAGCTGAGACATTCAGGGATAATAATAATAATAATAATAATAATAATAATAATAATAATAATAATAATAATAATATAATAATAATAAAATCAATAATAATAATAATAATAATAATAATAAAAGAAATAAATAAAACAACAACAACAAAATAATAATAATAATAATAATAATAATAATAATAATAATAATAATAATAATAATAATAATAATAATAATAATAATAATAATAATAATGATATGATAATGATAATGATAATAACAATAACAACAAACAACAACAACAACAATAATAATAATAATAATAATAATAATAAATAATAATAATAATAATAGAAAAAAAAAGAATAAGAAAAAAAAAATATAAAAAGAAGAAGAAGAAGAAGAAAGAAGAAGAAGAAGAAGAAGAAGAAGAAGAAGAAGAAGAAGAAGAAGAAGAAGAAGAAGAAGAAGAAGAAGAAGAAGAAGAAGAAGAAGAAGAAGAAGAAGAAGAAGAAGAAGAAGAAAGAAGAAGAAGAAGAAGAAGAAGAAGAAGAAGAAGAAGAAGAAGAAGAAGAAGAAGAAGAAGAAGAAGAAGAAGAAGAAGAAGAGAAGAAGAAGAAGAAAGAAGAAAAGAAGAAGAAGAAGAAGATACATGTCAAACATTAACACACACACGCGTGCCCACACACACACGCGCGTGCCACACACACACACAAACACACACACACACACACACACACACACCACACACACACACACACACACACACACACACACACACACACACACAGACACACAGACACACAGACACACAGACACAACACACACACACACACACACACACACACACCCCACACACACACACACACACACACACACACAACACACAAAGGGAGAGAGGAAGGGGGAGGGAGAGGGCAGATAGTTTGAGAGGGGGGAAGTGTTGTTTGTTATTTTTGATGCATCAAGTGGATTAGAAGATGATTTTTGAAGGTTGTTAATGATTTATGCTGTTTGAGTCAGGGAGTTCAACAGAAAGAGAGAGAGAGAGAGAGAACACTGAACACTGAACACTGAAATGGTTTAATGGTACCTTGGCCTTGGACCACAATACACCATGTGAAGGGGGGCGGGGGTGTGAGTGTAATGCAAAATGGAAGCATGAATAAATTTTACATACACTATGTCAGCGAAAAATTGAAAGCATGGATAAATTTCACACATATTATACAATGAAAAATCAAAGCATGGGAGCACTTCATACATACTATAGCAAAGAAAAGTGAAAGCGTTGTTAAATTTCACACAGACTACCATGCCCTGGCAGTGGAAAAAAAAAAAAAAAAAAAAAATCAATCAATCCTGACTGTTGTAGCAATGAAAAACGAAATTGGGATACATTTCACGCATGCTATAGCAATGCAAAATGAAATCACTGATAAATTTTTAATCTACAATAGCAATGAAAACTCAAAGCATGGATACATTCCACACGCTATAACAACGGAAAATGGAAGCATTGATAAATTTCACACACACTATGTCAGTGGAAAAATGAAAGCCTGGATAACTTTCATGCCTGCCATGGCAGTGAAAAAGAAACCATTGATACACTTCACACACACTGCAGCAATGCAAAATGAAATCATTGATAAATTTTCACCCAATGTAGCAATGAAAACTGAAGCATGGATATATTCCACATAGACTATAGCAATGAAAAAACAAATGCAAGCCTGTAAAAATTTCACACATGCTATAGCAATGAAAAATCAAAGCATGGATAAATTTGACACCTACTATAGCAATGCAAATGATGGTATTGATAAATTTCATGAGAGAAGAGAGAGAGAGAGAGAGAGAGAGAGAGAGAGAGAGAGAGAGAGAGAGAGAGAGAGAGAGAGAGAGAGAGAGAGAGAGAGAGAGAGAGAGAGAGAGAGAGAGGAGAGAGAGGAGAGAGAGAGAGAGAGAGAGTATATGGATGAGTGAATGAATGAATAAGTACATAAACCATGAACTAATAAATAAACGTAACTTGAAAAAAAAAAAAAAAAAAAAGATGCAAAGATAAAAACCAAAGGAGAGAAAAAAAGAACAAGCAGAAAGAGTAAACGGAAACAAAACAAAAAAAAAGAAAAAGAAAAACAAGAGAAAAGAAAAGAAAGAAAGAAAGAAGAAAGAAAGAAAGAAAGAAAGAAAGAAAAAGAAAGAAAGGAAAGAAAGAAAGAAAGAAAGAAAAGAGAAAGAAGAGTAGATTCTCAAGTAAACAAAGCAAAAACGTATATTGCTTAAATGTTCTTTTCCCCTATTTTCTTTCTTTTCATTTTTTAAAATTTAAAAAACATACATGATTAAGCAGAATTTGAAAAAAGAAAAGAAATACAGTGGCCGATTTTCCAGTGTATAAACCATATCAGTTTTCGACACCCTCGCACAACTGTTGCTGTCAGATACGTTCAACGAGGAAGAAGAGATCAGTTTTCTGAACTATTCTTTATCAGAAAGCTGAAGAAACCGAAAGCGTGCTCCTTATATTTTCCCAAGATATTGTTTTATACCAGGAAGCCAGATAGCCCAGTAAGTGTAACCTTCTCTTATTTATCTGTATATTTTCGGTTTACTCGATTTCAGCAAACCATTGGTCCCAACGAAATCTTCTATCAATCGTAAAGAAGCGTACACTTTAATGGTAGGGGCATGTCACAAGATCAAAAGGACTTGTAAAAACCAATACTGCAAGGCACTGTCCAAGGAGGAAGAAAAAGAGGCAGACCAAGGAGGAGATGGGAGGACAACATCAGCGAATGGACAGGCCTAGAACTCAACAAAGTTTTGAGAAAGGCAGAACAGAGAGAGGAATGGAGGGAACTGGTTGTCAAGTCTTCAGGGTTACTCCTACGGTCGCCAGACTAAGGGATGGATAGATAGATAGATAGATAGATAGATAGATAGGTAGGTAGGTAGATAGATAGATAGATAGATAGATAGATAGATAGATAGATAGATAGATAGATAGATTGGTAGATAGATAGAAGTAGATAGATAGATAGATATAGATAGATAGATAGATAGATAGATAGATAGATAGATAGATAGATAGATAGATAGATAGATAGATAGATAGATAGATATTTTAGGTAAAAGGTAAAGGTTTTCCCATAACCTATGCGGCCTTTGGGGAGCGAGATGTCAAAGACCTCAGCTTTTCTAGGGGCCAGCATAGTTAAGGGCAGCGCCCATCTCCTCTCCTTCGCTGCTTTATTTTCTCTGACCCTGAAGAGGGCAGGTACCCTTTGACAGCTGGGTGAACTGGGAGACTGTCCTGAAGCCAAGGCGTGCAAACGGTTACCAATCCATTTGGTAACCACACTCAATATTGCTAAACATTAGCTTGGGGAAAGCGAGCGCTCTAACCACTGAACTATCCCGTCCCCAGTTTTTGTTTTCCGTTCTCATCAAATAACAAACAATTTTTTTTCGTTTTGACTTGCAAACACTATGGTTTTGATTTTGATTTTTTTCCTGTTCTCATTTTTTGCTTGAAATCTGTCACAAAAGCAATGTGCCCTTTTCAATTACTACTATATTAAATATTATGGGAACAGGATAGCTCAATGGTCAGAGCACTTGCTTTACCCCAGCCAAGGTTAAGCAGCATCGAGCGTGGTTACCAATCGGATGGGTGACTGTTTGAGCACCTTGGCTTCAGTACAATTTCCCAGTTCACCCAGCTGCCAATGGGTACCTGCCCTCTTTAGGGTCAGAGAAGGTAAAGCAGGGAGGGAGAGGAGATGGGCGCCACCCTCAATATGCTGGCCCCAAGAGAAGCTGAGGTCTCTGATGCCTCGCTCCCTTACGAACACAAACGTTATGGGATACCTTTACCTTTTACCTTTTTGCTATATTAAAAGACTAGCAAGGAGGAATAAAGAAGAACAAAGTTTTATATTTTGGCTTTTTCTGGGATATTTAGAATATCCAACAACACAAGAAACATCAACAGATTGGTGTCTAGTTTGAACAGGCATCGAAAGTCCTGAAAATGGAGATGGGTAAAGGTAACAATGTCTTATGACCTAGGCGGTCATAGGGGAGCGAGGCATCAGAGACCTCAGCTTCTCTGGAGCCCAGCATATTAAGGGCGGCGCCCATCTCCTCTCCCTCGCTGCTTTACCTTCCGTGACTCTAAAGAGGGCAGGTACCCATTGACAGCTGGGTGAACTGGGGGACTGTACTGATAAGGAAACCAAGTAACAAGCTGTCCATCACCTTTACAAAGAAACTGGGGATGAATGACATACTCCAGCAGCTAGACGTTGTCCCCTGTGTGTGTGTGTGTGTGTTGTGTGTGTGTGTGTGTGTGTGTGTGTGTGTGTGTGTGTGTGTGTGTGTGTGTTGTGTTGTGTGTGTGTGTGTGTGTGTTGTGTGTGTGTGTGTGTGTGTGTGTGTGTATGTGTTTGTGTGTGTGTGTGTGTGTTGTATGTTGTGTTGTGTGTATGTGTCTGTGTGTCTATGTGTCTGTATGTCTGTGTGTTTGTTTTCGTGTCTATGGTCTGTGTCTGTCTGTATGTGTCCCTGTCTATGTGTCTATGTGTCTATGTGTCTATGTGTCTATGTGTCTATGTGTCTATGGTCAGGTCTATGTGTCTTGGTCATGTGTCTGTGTGTCTAGTCTGTTCTAGTTCTATGTGTCTGCGTGTCTGTGACTGCGTGTGTTATTTTGTTGAAAAAGCAACAAGGAAAGAAGATGTACGCTGAGAAGAGATAGTAAAAAAAAAAAAAAAACACCGAAAAAAAGTTCTCCTAAAGTTTGGGTGCCCCCCACATCCCCCCCCACCCTCCACTCTCCACCCCATCACACACACGAACAGTAGTAACTCTGCATGGTATGATTGTGTTAACTCTATTCTCAACCAGACCACGCATGCAAACGTTGGCTGTCCTTGGGAAAAATAATGAGATTTTCGGAGTCTCCTGGAATGTGGAGCCAAGGTCAAAGACCAAAACCCGCGTAGCAGAAGGTCAGCGGATATCTAGACGCTAATTCTCAAAGCCGCTGTCCAATTTTCTCCTCAACACTGCAGGTGTCTGTATCTCTCGGGGCTGGCTGACAACAGTGTTTATGTGTCAATGGTGGTGTTGTAGTTGGGTGTTCCCCAGCTTAACACCATAGGGTTTGGGTGAGGGGTGGTGGTGGTGTGTGTGTGTGGTGGTGGGGGGGGGAGGTCACACAGAGTAGGCAGTCTCTGTCTCTCACTCCTCCCACCTGAGACTGTATAAAAAGTTTACGTGTGTATAGTTGTACCTCGGTATGAAGGCTGCCATACTCCGGCTTTGGGATATGTTTCTTCTTTTAGTTCGATAAATCGAGAGCCCAGGTTGTTGTGTTAAGAGATTGCGATGGATGAAAACAGTTTCAACATACCATTTCAAAGCAGAACAACAGATGCTATGTTTTTTTGTCCGTCGTGTTCGACGATGACCTCCAAATAGTAGAGAAGGCAGATGCTGTTTCGGAAACGGGTATAAATCTTATTAATAGTGGAGATGCCTTGCCCACAGTACATCCCCACTCTCTCGGCCAAGAGGGCATAAGGACAGTCAGCGATGGAGATGTTCTCCAAAGGCCAACTAGCCTCATTGGGCTGCAGCACATAAGGACTGGCAAGTCAGGCCTCCTAGTCAAAGAATCATAGTTGATCACTAAAGACTAAGCTGTAAGTGGAATTCCATGAGTGGGAAAGAAGCCACGATCATACAGCCTCTCACGTGCTGTGCCCACGTCAATGGTTAATTAGAACTGTAATAAGCCCTATCATACAGCCTCTCACTTTGTTGTTGCCCCCAGCGTCAATGGTTTCATCCAGAACAGGATAAAGGCCAGGCGCTGAAGGCGACAGATGCTATAGCCAGGTGGTTAAGACCATTGGACTTCAATTCTATAGATCCACGAAGTCGTGGGTTTGAATCTCAGAGGCGTCTGATGAATTCAGGGCGGGGATTTTTTTTTTTTTTTTACAACCTTCCGGGTTAATTTCAAGTGCAGACCTGCCACGTGCTTTAATTCCCTTTAGTGTATATGCACATGCAGAAGATTAAAGATTCTGTTATTCGTATCAGAATTCGGTGGGTCACGGAAACACGAACATACCCGATATACATCCTTGAAGTCGGAATGTGGCTACCTTCATGGTGGGCAGAAACGGTGACACACGCAGCAAAAACTCTCACCTGTGATAAACGTCGGAGCTCTAGCCGAGGAACGGAAAAAAAGCAGAACATTTCAAAGTGGGCCTTGATAACTGCGTTTAGCCTGATCTTGATCTGGGTTGGGGTCATGATAATAGATAAATAAATGAATGAAAAAAAAGTAATTAACAAAAAAGACATACATAAAAATGTGTGAGACAGTGCAAGAGAAAACCAGGTATAATGGAATTTTTTTAAAGATATTTTTGGATTTTGAAGCGGTATTATAGCAATGAAATCGATGAAAGAGATACTCCGCCCCCCACCCCCCCCCGATTTTGATCATCTGTGGATCAGTGGTCTAGAGGTAACGCACCTCCCCAGAAAGCGAAAAGCCCGGGTCGCAAGTATGCGGTGGTTCGAACCCCGTTTGGGCCCAAAACTTTTCCCCCCACCCATTTGACCACGAGTGGTGGTCTGGGTGCTGGTCTTTGGGATGAGACGACAAACTGAAGTCCCGTGTGTTACTCATAATTATTTAGCGCACATAAAAGAACCCATGTCAACAAGAGAGTTTTCACTGGCAAAATTCTTTAGAAAAACAAAACAGGGAAACCAATACAACTGCAGACAGAATAAGAAAAAAATGGGTGGCGTTGCTCTTGTGGCGACGTGCCCTCCCCAGAAAGAGCAGCCTGACTTTCACACAGAGAAATCTGTCGTGACTTAAAGTGGTATGACAATGAAAAAGAAAATGAAATTCTGTATTAGTTTTGATTTTCCTGCCATTTGAAACTTTACTATTCACCAGGAGCCATTTCGCTAGAAAATCACATAGAAAGTGTTCATGTTTATATAAAGTTTTGATCGAATGGGCCCAAAAAAATCACTGTCTAAGTGTACAGTAAAAGCAATTGACTGTTATGCTGACACTTTTGCGTGTAGGTGTAGAGAAAAGTCCTTATAAAAGCTGAAAATGATATCAACAGATTTTTTTAAAAGGGTTGGTTGAGAGTTTGTTTTTTTATATTTACTATAGCTCTTACTCGTACTGTGCGACTTATATAAGTTTTTCAAGCACACTATCAAATGATTGTGTAATGTCACCCCCAATTTTCTAAAAGCAGTCTCCTGAGCCATTGTCAAGTCTTTTCACTAACACGGCAGGTGCCTGCATCTCTGGGGCCTGGCTGACAACTATAGAAGATAAATTGAAAGCAAGCAAAGCTGAACCCTTATTTATTTATTTATTTATTTATAGATTTATTTATCTATCATTTACAACCACTTTGTGTCACAGCAGATTTCTCTACGTGAAATTCGGGCTGCTCTCCCCGGGGAGAGCGCGTCACCACAAGAGCAGCGCCACCCGTTATTTATTTCTTTTTCCTGTCTGCAACTGTATTTGTTTCCCTATCAGAGTGTTATTTTCCACAGAGTTTTGCCAGGGAAGGTAAAGCAACGAGGGAGAGGAGATGGGCGCCGCCCTCAATATACTGGTCCCTCAAGAAGCTGAGGTCTCTGATGCCTCGCTCCCCTACGACCGCCTAGGTTATAGGACACCTTGACCTTATTTACCTAAAGAACGGAAGACAAGAAAACCACTGCAGACACACCAGTGTCGTGCTTAGACATTAGCCCTGAAGTCGGAATGTGGCTACCAAAATGGTGGGAAAAACTGGCCGCTTATCCAGAAATTCTATGGAGGGATCTTTCACCTAGAGTCCTGGAATTACAAAACAAAAAATCGGAAAGAAAATCATTAGATTAAAATAATGCTAAAACACTTTGTACACCCTCCACCCCCATTTTTTGTGTGAGTTGAAAAAGACATTATGGAACATGAAAAAAATAATGACATCGATGGAATTGATACGAATAATAATATAATTGCATACATATCATGAATTTGATGATCAATCCAAGAGAAACATAATTTTGAAATTGTCTATATTTTAATCAGTTTTTCAGTATAATCTTCTCTCTCTCTCTCTCTCTCTCTCTTCTC
>CM060350.1:19878438-19880655 GCA_030674155.1 Stramonita haemastoma | reverse complement strand
CCCCCCCTTTCGGAAAGAGGGCATAAGGACAGGCGGATGGAGATGTTCTCCCAAAGGCCAACTAGCCTCTTGGGCTGCAGCACAAAAGGACTGTGCAAGTCAGGCTCCTAGTCAAAGGGAATCATAGTTGATCACTAAAGACTAAGCTGTAAAGTGGAATTCCATGAGTGGGAAAGAAAGCCACTGATCATACAGCCTCTCACTGTGCTGTTGCCCCAGCGTCAATGGTTTTTTTTAGAACTGTAATAAAGCCCCTGTTTTCATACAGCCTTCACTTTGTTGTTGCCACCCAGCGTCAATGGTTTCATCCAGAACAGGGATAAAGGCCAGGCGCTGAAGGCAAACAGATGCTATAGCCAGGTGGTTAAGCCCTTTGGGACTTCAATTCTATAGATCCACGAAGTCGTGGGTTTGAATCTCAGAGGCGTCTGATGAATTCAGGGCGGGGATTTTTTTTTTTTTTTTACAACCTTCCGGTTAATTTTTCAAGTGCAGACCTGCCACTGCTTTAATTCCCTTAGTGTATATGCACATGCAGAAGATTAAAGATTCTGTTATTCGTATCAGAATTCGGTGGGTCCACGGAAACACGAACATACCCGATATACATCCTTGAAGTCGGAATGTGGCTACCTTCATGGTGGGCAGAAACGGTGACACACGCAGCAAAACTCTCACCTGTGATAAACGTCGGAGCTCTAGCCGAGGAACGGAAAAAAAAGCAGAACATTTCAAAGTGGGCCTTGATAACTGCGTTTAGCCTGATCTTGATCTGGGTTGGGGTCATGATAATAGATAAATAAATGAATGAAAAAAAGTAATTAACAAAAAAGACATACATAAAAATGTGTGAGACAGTGCAAGAGAAAACCAGGTATAATGGAATTTTTTTTAAAGATATTTTTGGATTTTGAAGCGGTATTATAGCAATGAAATCGATGAAAGAGATACTCCGCCCCCACCCCCCCGATTTTGATCATCTGTGGATCAGTGGTCTAGAGGTAACGCACCTCCCCAGAAAGCGAAAAGCCGGGTCGCAAGTATGCGGTGGTTCGAACCCCGTTTGGGCCCAAAACTTTCCCCCCACCCATTTGACCACGAGTGGTGGTCTGGGTGCTGGTCTTTGGGATGAGACGACAAACTGAAGTCCCGTGTGTTACTCATAATTATTTAGCGCACATAAAAGAACCCATGTCAACAAGAGAGTTTTCACTGGCAAAATTCTTTAGAAAAACAAAACAGGGAAACCAATACAACTGCAGACAGAATAAGAAAAAAAATGGGTGGCGTTGCTCTTGTGGCGACGTGCCCTCCCCAGAAAGAGCAGCCTGACTTTCACACAGAGAAATCTGTCGTGACTTAAAGTGGTATGACAATGAAAAAGAAAATGAAATTTCTGTATTAGTTTTGATTTTCCTGCCATTTGAAACTTTACTATTCACCAGGAGCCATTTCGCTAGAAAATCACATAGAAAGTGTTCATGTTTATATAAAGTTTTGATCGAATGGGCCCAAAAAAATCACTGTCTAAGTGTACAGTAAAAGCAATTGACTGTTATTGCTGACACTTTTGCGTGTAGGTGTAGAGAAAAGTCCTTATAAAAGCTGAAAATGATATCAACAGATTTTTTTAAAAGGGTTGGTTGAGAGTTTGTTTTTTATATTTACTATAGCTCTTACTCGTACTGTGCGACTTATATAAGTTTTTCAAGCACACTATCAAATGATTGTGTAATGTCACCCCAATTTTCTAAAAGCAGTCTCCTGAGCCATTGTCAAGTCTTTTCACTAACACGGCAGGTGCCTGCATCTCTGGGGCCTGGCTGACAACTATAGAAGATAAATTGAAAGCAAGCAAAGCTGAACCCTTATTTATTTATTTATTTATTTATAGATTTATTTATCTATCATTTACAACCACTTTGTGTCACAGCAGATTTCTCTACGTGAAATTCGGGCTGCTCTCCCCGGGAGAGCGCGTCACCACAAGAGCAGCGCCACCCGTTATTTATTTCTTTTTCCTGTCTGCAACTGTATTTGTTTCCCTATCAGAGTGTTATTTTCCACAGAGTTTTGCCAGGGAAGGTAAAGCAACGAGGGAGAGGAGATGGGCGCCGCCCTCAATATACTGGTCCCTCAAGAAGCTGAGGTCTCTGATGCCTCGCTCCCCTACGACCGCCTAGGTTATAGGACACCTTGACCTTATTTACCTAAAGA
>CM060350.1:19853438-19873438 GCA_030674155.1 Stramonita haemastoma | reverse complement strand
AAAAAAATATTTTAAAATGTTATTTTTGACGGTAACTTTACAGCAACATAAACAAAGAGACGAATCGTGCTTAAAACTGCTTTAATTAATTTCCTTGGAACCTAGTCCTTTCTTTTCTTTTTCAAGATCAACCCAAACCAGGGAAAACACAATTGAAAGTTGGAAATTCCGGACGAGTTATTCCATTTCTCTAATGTAATCTGTTCTTTCTACCGTGAAAGTTATGACTGATTCGTTTGTAAGGGGGTGAGATTATTAAACAATTTTCCGTTTTGTTGTGGGGTTTTGTTTCCCTTCCCCTGTTAGCTTAAAAACCCACCGTATTTTGTTTGCTTGTTTGCATTAAAAAAACCAAACCAACGAATCTTTCTTTGTTTTAATTTGTCTTATTCATTGTTTCCTAGTTTCTCTTTCTTGGATAGAACTCCGGGGTTCACCAATGCTGAGATGTTTGCGTATGTAACATTTACCGATGGGGGCGGGATAGCTCAGTGGTCAGAGCGCTCGCTTTCCCTAAGTCAGGTTAAGCAGCGTCGAGCGTGGTTACCAGTTGGATGGGTGACCGTTTGCGCGCCTTGGCTTCAGTGCAGTCCCCCCAGTTCACCCAGCTGTCAATGGGTACCTGCCCTCTTGAGGGTCAGGGAAGATAAAGCAGCGAGGGAGAGGAGATTGACGCCGCCCTCAATATGCTGGCCCCTAGAGAAGCTGAGGTCTCTGATGCCTCGCTCCACTACGACCACACAGGTTATGGGACACCTTTACCTTTTACCATTTGCCCACCATTAAGGTAGCGGCATTCCATCTTCGGAGAGGATGTCTAGAAATACCACCAGTATACAGACAGTTTTTTTGTTTAATTCCGTCATCCGTTCCTATATGTACGCCCACAGCCTACTCTTTTAAAAGGTGGAGCGGGTTGTTAATATGTTTGCAAGATGTTCTGCGTATGCAGACCCGCAAGGCCTTAGTTTCTAGACTTATCCGAAGGACTTTCGGGGGGAGTGGAGTCAGTACTGATGCTTGAGGGAATTTTCCCCTTGAAGTTACCATCAGAGCAGACTCCACTCCCCCCAAAAGTACTTCGGATGAAACTATAAACCGAGGTCACGTGTGTGAATGAACGAATTCAGAACATCTCGTGCACACGTTAAAAAACACGTTCTTTCTTTTGGAAAAGGTAAGCAATTTCAGGCGATAATTAAGGCTATTCGGATGACAATTTCAAAGAAAAACAAAACTAAAAAATAACAACCAACAAATGCACAGAAAGTTCCTGTCTGGACACCGTCCCCCGAAGTTAGAGCACAGCTACCTTAGGAAGGACAGTGGCAGGATGGTTAAGACATCCGCCTGCCAATATGTAAACCGCGAGTTTCTGGTTTCGTACCCAGCCTCGCCCTTTCTTCCCAGTTTGACGAAAAAATCGAACTGAATGTCAAAGTCATTCGGATGAGACTATAAACCGAGGCCCCGTGTGCAAACGCACGCAGAACATCTTAAGAACAGGTTAAAATCCCGTTCCGCCTTTCGGAAGAGCAGGTCATAGTGTGCCGGTAGGAGCGGATGACAAAATTATTAAAAAAAAACCCAGCATGCACACAGATGTCGTGTATAGACACCATCCCTGACGGGGAAAAAAAAATGGATAGGCGCTGCACTTGTGGCGACGCGCTCTCCCCGGGGAGAGCAGCCCGAATTTCACGCAGAGAAATCTGCTGTGACATAAAGTATGAAATGATAATAATGTTGGGAAAAAACTGTCACATACACACAATTCCACCATTAGTGAACCTTATGGGGCGGGATAGCTCAGTGGTCAGAGCACTCGCTTTCCCCCAGTCAAGTTAAGCAGCGTCGAGTGTGGTTATCAGTTAGATGGGTGACCGTTTGCGCGCCTTGGCTTCAGTACAGTTCCCCCAGTTCACCCAGCTGTCAATGGGTACCTGCCCTCTTTAGGGTCCGGGAAGGTAAAGCAGCTAGGGAGAGGAGATGGGCGCCGCCTCAATATGCTGGCCCCTAGAGAAGCTGAGGTCTCTGATGCCTTGCTCCCCTACGACCACACAGGTTGTGGGACACATTTACCACTTTATCCTTTACAATTGAACCTTGGAGCTCTAGCCCTGAACGGAAAATGAAACTGGATCGGTGGTCTAGATGTAACGCGCCTGCTTAGAAAGCGAAAAGTCTAGGAGAGAGGTGTACGGTGGTTTGATCCTTGTTTGGGCCTAAAACTTTTCCCCATCCATTAGATTATGAGCAGTTGTTTGGGCGCTAGTCTTTCGGATGAGATGATAAACCCGAGGTCACATGTGTTACACAAAATTATTTAGCGCACGGAGAAGAACCCATGGCAACAAGGAAGATCCCTGGCAAAACTGTAGAAAAAAGATAGAGAAACAATATTATACAGTTGCAGACAGGAAAAAAATACTGGATGGCGCTGCACTTGTGGCGACGCGCTTTCCCCTTCCCGGAGATAGCAGCTCGAATTTCACGCAGGGAAGTTTGCAGTGGTATAAAATAAATTAAATAACATAAAACTGTATCTGAAACAATACCGACACATATACAAAACGTGTGTTCACGTGTGCGTTTGCGCACACAACCGCGCGCGCACTCCACACACACACACACCACACACACACACACCACACACACACACACACACACACACACACACACACACACACACACACACACACACACACGACACCCCCACCACCCCCAACACACAGCCCCCCAAAACAGCTGCTGGGCCGTACAACCTAAGGATTAACCGGAAACAGTTAACTCTCTTCCTTACCACCCTCCCCTCCCCCTCCCCTCTACACCTCACTCCTTGAATCACACATCCCCCACCACCCCTCTCCCACCACCCACACCCTTTCCAGCACCCACATTCTCTCTCCTCTCCTCCTCTGCTTTTAGCTGACTTTGCAAACGCTTTTCAGGTCACGAATCCCAGAACTTCTTCTTTTTAGTCTCTTTTCATTAAAAAACAAACAAACAAACAAGCAACAAATATTGTTTGTGGATATGCAAGACAGATGTTTCATATTGACAAAGTCACGACATTTCAGGACAGCAGGGTGTGCAGGATGGTTAAGACATTCGCCTGCCAACAAGTAAACCGTGAGGTTCTGGGTTCGATTCCCAGCCTCGCCCTTTCTTCCCAGCTTGACGAAAAACAATCGAACTGAATGTCAATATCATTCGGATGAGACTTTTAACCGAGGCCCCGTGTGCGAACGCACGCAGAACATCTTGCGCACACGTTAAAACCCCGTTCCGCCTTTCGGAAGAGCAGGTCATTGCGTGCCGGTAGAAGCGGATGAGAAAAAAAACCCACAAAATACCCAGCATGCACACAGGTGTCGTGTTTGGACACCATTCCTGAGGAAAAATCGGGCAATTGGAGTCTCCAGGGCGGCTCGGGGCTGTATATGGCAACGTTTTGGTGGCTCCTGCGACGGTACTGGATCCATTCGTATCGGTCATTGCCTTTCCAATGGATCGTTCCAGTGGCGTGGAGAGGGGGGGTCTGCTGCATGGGTAACAACTTGCCCTCCATACTTACTTACCAAAGCTTTGCGCTCTAAAGACTAGAGCGCAACTCCATAGTCTTCCGAGACTGATGGGTGCCTACAACTACTACTACTACTACTACTACTACTACTACTACTACTACTACTACTACTACTACTACTACTACTACTACTACTACTACTACTACTACTACTACTACTACTACTACTATGGTGTTGTGGTTGTGTTTCCTTTTCTAGAAATAATCGTTTTGGTCCACAGTATCACCATGCAGGAGGAATTACTTCTAACGGAAAGTACAGTTTTGCTGCCTCGTTTTCTGTGTGTTCCTGTCCTGCTGTTCCCACGCCCTCATTTCAATCTCCTCGCCATAGCCATACCCAGATTCGTTTATGTCTCATCCCCAGGGTCGTAAGTTCACATGGGCCCATGAATACCAGGCCGCCATGGGACCACCAGCCAGAGGGGCCCTGCACTTCTGCTGGGTCACTTTGGTGGTGTTCAGTGGTGCCTGTTCTGAGATAACATACGCAGGAAACCACCTACTAAGCCCCTTACTAACGACAGTATTAGCTCGGTCGCCAAGCCAGGCTGAGGGAGTCACCTACCTGAGGTTGCGACCACCACAACGTCCCTCCAACAACAATTGCCTGTAAACCTCCAACCCCAAAAGCTTTCACACAAACTCACCACAGGCACAGAAGCATATGGGAAAGCTGAATCTGAGGTCACCATGAGACCAGAGCAACGGGAGCTATCGAATCAGAGACAATTTTTATTATTGCAAGATGATCAATGTAGATGAGGATGATGTAATGATGCTGCTGTGGCGGTGCATCCAGTTTGAGACTGCTTGACAGGGTTGTATTCTACGCTTACTATCGTGATATATCCTGGCGTCAACCAGGCCCGAGAGATACAGACACCTGCAGTGTTGGCCAGGTAATTTGAGCAACACTCTCAAACTTGCATCCCTAAAGTGAATGAAGCTCGACTGTGTGGTCCCAGTCTCCCCACTGAGCCCACAGCACACTCACTCTGGGTAGGAGCTGGCTGATGTCCAAAAAATCTCTATGACTCTTTTGGGATTTGAACCCGCGACCTTCCAGTCCAAAATCTAAGGCGCTAACCACTGGGCCATGGCGGCTGGTAAACGTGCAAAATTGTTATAGCCATCAACAGGGCCATGGTCCGTGATGCACGAGGAAAGTGGTGAGTTCTGTTCACCCACAGAGGGCGCTGACCTACTAGGCCTGCGCAATTCACCCTTAAGTTGATTCCAGTTTGCTGCTTAACTGGACAAGACGCATTGTCTGTTGCTGCTCCTTGTAGACTTGTTGTTGTGAGGCCACAGGTAAGTGATGCCATTCTTTTTATGACTGGCTAGTTATTCATGACTGCTTTTACACATTTGAAATTAACAATGGAAAAGGGAGAGGATTACGATTTCTTTTTTGAAGTATGGGGATAAAAAAGTTGTGGGGCAAACTTTTCCTTGGTTCCCATTGCTGTGTTGCTCAACTAGATTTCTGCTACAAGAATCTTGCTACACTGAACTGAATTCTTCGCCAGTGCCATGTCGAAACCATGGAAGTATTTCGCATCTTACCCCTCCCAAATTTTATACAAGTTTATTCAGACACTCGCCACCCCATTCCCTTTTTTAGCTATACAAATAAAATAAAAGTCAAGACAGTACCCTTTTAACTGTATATTTCCCACGGTGCTAAGTTGTATGGCCATTTCTTGTTCAGTTCACAGTGAATTTTTTTTTCCTGTTCAATGACCAACAAGGTGATGCTTTGTGTCTCTCCGTTTCTAGTTTTTACATGTAAAGAATACAGATTGGCTTAATAAAGTAAAAACGATGGTCAACATAAGTTGACAGGTTGAATTAGAAATCTTTCTCGGTCACTGCAAATCTGTGAATGAAAAAACCTTAACTGAGGAATGGGGGGTGGGCATAGAGGAGTTGTCTGCATCTGTTAATAGGTTACACCCCCTTACAGCTGTGGTGCCGATGTTACGATGTAACGTTAAGCCAGCTTGTAAGCATGAATAATTCCACAGTTTATTGTCAAAGATAAACACCCTCTTCCCCCAAAAAACCCCAACAAACCAAAACACCCCCACCAACAGAAAAAAGTTGAGTGTTCCCCCTAAATTTTGTACAATTTAAATGGCTGCTCGCAATTTATTGCTGTGCTTTTAGTTCGGCAAGTACCCTGGAGGAAAATTATCAGCATATCCCTGTTTGTTTGCAGATTATTCCAATGCACTGAGTCTCCTGCTTTGAGACGTGACAGGGACCCTATGTTTTGAGCGCAAAGATGGCGTCAGTTTGCAGAGATCTGCAATTGAGACTTGATGTGTAACGCCGGTTAGTCTTTTCTGCGGTTTTCCAGCAAGTTCCGATTGTCATGGAGCCATTGTTCCGCACACAGACCAGAAATTCAAAGTGTGGTAGGTGCTATTCATAACGTGTATGTTCGTTTTACATGCTTAAGTTTCATTAACGTGTTTTTTTTTTTATAAACATAAGCCGCCATTTTAACATTAATTTAATTTCGAAAAGAAATAAACATTCGAGGTCAAGAATTGAAAACGAAGTTAGCATTTAAAAAAAAAAAAAAAAAAAAAAAAAAAAAAAATATATATATATATATATATATATATATATATATATATATATATATATATATTATATATATATATATATATTTTATGTAAAAATATATTACCTCATCCTGGAAACTGATTTGACATGGACCTGGGTAGTTCAGGACTAAATTTAAAAGTGGGGTTTGTTTGTTTGTTTTTATATTTCAGCTGCCAAACCATCGAGATTTGTCTCTTTCCTTTTATATATTCCCTACTTTCGCGGGTGTCTCTTTACATTTTGACCTGTTTCTGTGATTTTTGTTGTTTTATTCTTTTGGTTTTCTTTTCTTTGCTTTTATTGTGCTCGTTTGGTAGTTGATGTTGTTTTGAATATCAATCTTTAAGATTGATCTCGTGGATAAAGTTTTTCCCTCTTAAAAATATTCAATTTTTTAAAAGGGAAATCGTGTGGAGAGCCCACCCGCCCTTCCCGTCTCTCTCTCTCTCTCTCTCTCTCTCCTCTCTTCTCTCTCTCTCTCTCTCTCTCTCTCCTCTCTCTCTCCTCTCTCTCTCTCTCTCTCTCTCTCTTGATGTTATCCCTAGTAAGGGCGGGGACTGGATGTAAACAATTCATGAGTGCTTATTCATCTTCGAAATCTCTCTCTCTATCTCTCTGTCTCTCTCTGTGTCTCTGTCTCTCTATTTCTCGCTTGCTCTCTCTGTGCCCCCCTCCCTCTCTCTCGCTTGCTCTGTCTGTCTGTCTGTCCGTCCGTCTGTCTGTCTGTCTGTCTGTCTGTCTCTCTCTCTCTCTCTCTCTCCCCCCCCTCTCTCTCTCTGTCACCCTACCCCCACTTAACCTCCCCCCCTCCCTCCCCCCTCTGTCTTCCTGTCTTCCTTCTTTCGTCTCTCTGTGTGTCTCTATCCACCCTCCTTCAATCTCTCCCTCTTCCCTTTCCCACCCACCCCCCTCCTTTTATCTCTCTCAGTGAGACACGGGTATCTATCTGTAAACATCCACAAATATAATGTGCATACACTTTCCCTGTCATTAGACAATATCATATCTGACACATTTGTTTTTGTTTGCCAGATACTTCCCATCAGTTTTGCACAGTGTGAAACATGATAACTTATCCTTGTTAGGCCCTTGTTATCAAAGGATTAAGAATGGAGGATAAAGGAAATCTTTGGATCTGGGATATGAGATCATGAGATGTTAAGCTTCAGGATGGAGATATGCTGTGCTCCATAGCTTTCGGAAATATGCTGTACTCAGTTTTCGGATATATGCTTGTTTTGGGGCAATTATGTTGTATTCTATTGTTCTTGAAGATGTGCCTCATGATTTTCAGATTATTTTTTTTATAGACATAATGGGTTCCATAGTTTTCGGAGATATGTTTTTTTTCGGAGATGTGGTGTTTTGGGAGATGTGTTGTGCTTCATAGTTTTCGGAGATATGTTTTGGAGATGTGGGGACTTTCACAGTTTTCGGAGATGTGTTTTCGGAGATGTGTTTTCGGAGATATTTTCGGAGATATGTTGTGCTTCATAGTTTTCGGAGATGTGTTTTCGGAGTGTCGTGCTTAATAGTTTTCGGGATGTGTTTTCGGAGATGTGTTTTGGAGATGTGTTTTCGGAGATGTGTTTTCGGAGATGTGTTTTCGGAGATGTGTTTTCGGAGATGTGTTTTCGGAGATGTGTTTTCGGAGATGTGTTGTGCTTTACAGTTTTCGGAGATGTGCTGGACTGAACAGTTGGACTTCACAGGCATGTTCCCAAGAGAACCAGGGCAGTGTCTGCATGCTCACAAGACACCCGTCTCGGTTTTTAAAAAAAAATCCTTCTGCTGTGGCCAAAGTTTGCTCCTGAGGGCCTGTGTCTGTTCTGCATGGTTGCCTGGTCAGTTGTCTTCAAATGATCACTGGACACCAAGCTTCTGGTTGCATCAATGCTCCTCACTAAAAGATCTAAAAATAAAATGGATATAATTTTAAACTCAAAAAGATAATTTTTTTAATAAAGCAAACTCCACCGCCTCCCCCCAAAAAAGTTAGGATATAATAAATTTAGAAATGAAATAAAACTAAAACGAAACAAAATAAGACCAAAACATAAAGCTAAACCACAAGAGAATAAAAGAATTAAACCAAAACAGAATAAAAATAGAACCCAAAAAGGGGGAAGGAGGAGTTGAGAGGAGAGCAATCCTGGTACCAGTGATCTTGGCGACTCCATCTATAAAGGTTTTGATACAGTGGTCATGAGGGGCTGGACTTGTTACTCCATTCTTAAATCATTTGTCATGTGGCCTGTGACTCTTGTCACTCCATTCTTGCCTCCATTCTTGCATCATTACAGTGGTCAGTAGGGGCTGGGATTCGTGTCACTCTGTTCTTAGTTCATTTACAATGGTAAATGGGGAAATGAAAAGGGGATATGACTGTCACTCCATTCTTACATCATTTCAGTGGTCATTAAGGAACATGACTGTCGCTCCATTTGCACATAAAAGTTGTCATTAGGGGCTGCAACTCTTGTCACTCTTGGATAATTTCCTTGGGATAGATCCCTCCTCCTCCTTATCCTTTGATACATGGTCCTAACCGGGTGGTTAAAGTCATGTGGATCATACGTGCCTGTGACCTGACAAGTGTGAGAGCAGCCATCAGGACCTGCCTTATCAAGTGCCTGTGACCTGACAAGTGTGAGAGCAGCCATCAGGACCTGCCTTATCAAGTGCCTGTGACCTGACAAATGTGAGCAGACGTGCTTCTGACAATACAGGTGAGAAAATGGCTGTTCTCATACTCTACTTTAAAAGAATGTTATTTACGCAATCTGAAAATGAAAAGGCTGTTCTCTTGAATAATAAGCCTACATTAAGTCGTTGGTAGAGAAATAATGTTCAGTGTGGAGATCATTTTAGTGACTGACGTGTTAAAAGGAGATTTATTTAAAAAGAAAAACAGTTGAGGATAACTTATTTCAAAGCCAATTAGTTGAGAGGCACTGTGACAGTATGTTGAGGCAACGAGTACAAGATAAATTTTCATCATTAAAGGCAAAAAATGAAATTAAACGACTTGTACAACAGTTAAAACATTGACCTTTTTACCATGAGAAGGCAGTTAACAATTGACTTTGCTTTAGAGCGTTATGTTCAAATGAGTAATTTTTAGATAAGGCTACTGGATTTCCAGTATTGTTGATTTTCTTTCTCTCTATCTTTCAATGAATAAATAAATAGATATCTCGATTTTGTCTTTCTCTCTTTTGTCTGTTTTCTCTCCGTCCCTGTTGTCTGTCTGTCTGTCTGTCTGTCTGTCTGTCTGTCTGTCTGTCTGTCTGTCTGTCTGTCTGTCTGTCTGTCTGTCTGTCTGTCTGTCTGTCTGTCTGTCTCTCTCTCTCTCTCTCTCTCTCTCTCTCTCTCTCTCTCTCTCCTCTCTCTCTCTCTCTCTCTCTCTCTCTCTCTCTCCCCCCTTGGTTTCATTTTTTCATGTTATTTTTTCTACCCCTGAGCTTTGACTTTTGTATGTGAAATTTATCATTTGACTTTGGTCTGTATTACCGTACCGTCCCACAATTGGTTGTATTGTGGCCTAAGGCCGAAGTACCATTAAACCATTTCAGTGTTCAGTGTTTTTCTCTTCTCTCTCTCTCTCTCTCTCTCTCTCTCTCTCTCCTCTCTCTCTCTCTCTCTCTTCTCTCTCTCTCTCTCTCTCTCTCTCTCCTCTCTCTCTCTTCTCTCTCCTCTCTCTCTCTCTCTCTCTCTCTCTCCTCTCTCTCTCTCTCTCTCTCTCTCTCTCTCTCTCTCTTTCTCTTCTCTCTCTCTCTCTTCTCTCTTTCTCTCCCCTTTCTCTCCTCTCTCTCCTCTCCTTCTCTCTCTGTCTCTCTCTTTCTCTTCTCTCTCTCTCTCTCTCTTCTTTCTTCTCTCTCTCTCTTCTTCCTCTCTCTCTCTTCTCTCTCTCCTCTCTCTCTCCATCTCTTTGCTCTTTGTCTCTCTCTGCTTCTTCTTCTGTCTTGTCTGTCTTCTGTCTGTCTGCTTCTCTCTCTGCTCTCTCTTCTGTCTGCTCTTCTTTCTTCTGTCTGTCTCTCTCTCTGTTCTGCTTCTTCTTCTCTGTCTGTCCTCTCTGCTCTGTCTGTCCTGTCTGTCTTCTGTCTGTCTCTTCTTCTTCTTCTCTCTTCTTCTCTTCTCTCTCTCTCTCTCTCTCTCTCTCTCTCTCTCTCTCTCTTCTCTCTCTCTCTCTCTTTCTCTTCTCTCTTCTTCCTTCCTCTTCTCTCTCTTCTCTCTCTCCTTCTTCTTTCTTTTCCTCTTCGCTTCTTCCCTTTGTCCTCCTCCCCCTCATCTTTCTCCCGTCTTCACCTTCCAACTCTGCCTCTTTTCCTCTCAGCTTCACCTTTCTGCTTCATGGGGCTGGGCTGCTAATTGCATGGAGCCAGTTGGAGGCTGGACAGTGTGCTTTGCTTCAGTGGAGGCTGGAGTCTGCTAAAGCCTGTGTAGACCCAGTTGACACAGGTGTGTTTCTGTCACCCAGTTCACCCAGCTGTCAATGGACCTGCCCTCTTTAGGGTGAGGGAAGGTAAAGCAGCGAGGGAGAGGAGATGGGCGCCGCCCTCAACATGCTGGACCCCGGAGAAGTTGAGGTCTCTGATGCCTCGCTCCCCTACGATCACATTGGTTATGGGACACCTTTGCCTTTACCTTCGGGTTTTTTTCAAAGTAAATTGTCTGATGCTGGTGTCGATACACCTTCATATTGACATTGAACTGCATGCATCATACTCTACATCAACACACTCCTTTCCTGATCTCTACCGCTACATAAAGTTTTTTTTCTGTGGAATCATCTCTTCCCTGGGGTATTTTTTAAAAACAAATCCGTAGGACTGGTATCAATAGTTAAGTGATGTGTATTGCAACGATTCAGCAGAAATGTGTGCCATTATTTTCAAAAGTATTTGGTTTGGCTTAGAATTTACCATCGGTTTATAATACAGAATAAGTTAATCAATATTTGAATGAAGAAAAGTTCTCAAAACATTTTTTGAATCTAGGATTTCTCAGACATAAGACTGGGTTGATTTATGCTGTACAAACTTTTTTTTTTTTAATTCACAGCAACTCTGTGTGTGGGTTTGTGAAGTTCTGGTATGTTTCAAAGGATTGATGAAAAATCTGTATTTGTTGTGCAAGTTGAGACAGGGTGTTGAGATTTGATAGGATGCAACACTTTATTTATCGTAAACTCGTGTAAAGAAGCTTTGGAAACTTCCATTTATTTTATGCAAACTTACTGTGACAGTTGCCATTGGAAATTCATGTTCAGTTACTTGGTTAGGTGTCTCATGCATGTCGTGTAAAAATAAAGAAAAAATGTTGAGATTGAGAACTAGGCCTACATGACATTTGCTCTGTGGTTGAACTCTTTCAGCTGTTGATTTTTCAAATTTTTGTATAAAGTATATTATGTGAGTAGCTTTAAACATTTTTTTTTGTAAGCTAAGGTTTCATCTACAGCAGAACACTTCCCAACTTGTGCATATTTTAACATGTCTGCTTTCACTGGGCTGTGCAGACAAGTTTTTTGAAAAAACAAACCTGTTTACTATTGTTTTGTAACATTACTGTACAAAGATCATTAAAAAATCTGATTTTGAAAAAAATATAATCAGAAACAGCAAAAGAATATTTCCTACATTACATTCACCCAAGTTAATTCTTAGAAACGTATGCTCACAGATTGGTGAATATTAGTATTGTGAATTTTGAACAGTTGAATACTCTATACATAGTTCCATAGAAATGGTCTTTTAGAATTATTTTGGTAATCATGGAACTTCACATGGTACAAAAATTCATTTAATTAAATAAGCTAATATCGTTTGTGCAAGTTTATCACAAGAACCTGCATTAGGACTTTCACTATTTTAAATGCATCTAGTTTGTAAAAATAACACCCAGACAAACGAAAACCTCTGTGGTGCAGATAGTTCGCAAAAATATCTATGATTATATTTTTAGAAAAGACTGATACTGTAATACAAAAATCCTAAAGTCATGTTAAGGTACTCATGTTGGAACAGAAGTATACTAGATTAAAATACGTGTTTATTTATTTATTTGTTTAATGGCTTTTTATGAATATGTCATAAATATTTGGCTACAATTTTTGTTAATGATACGGTTTCACACTGAGACTTCTGTGGTAAAAAAGATGCTGCCTTTTGGAGAAAAATTAAATGACTGTTCAAGAACTTTTTCCCGATTACTGTTAAGAGACCTTCACCCTTTCCCAAGGTGGCAAAGAGGTTGCTGATCAATACTGTTGGAAATGTGCTTAGGTTTGTTGTTCTTTTTCCTAGGAGAGAAATTGTACAAAGTACCACAGAAGAAGGATGGCAAAATTAGACAAATTAGTTGCTTTTTTTTTTTTAAAGCCAATAAAGATAGAGAAGTTTTCTGTATTTTTTTTTGCTCATGCTCATGGCTAGTATGGTAAATGGCATTTTTTTTAAAAAATCAGAATTTTTTCTTTCATTAGACAATAGGTCAATGTGTTCCATAACCTAAGTGGTCGTTGGGAGAAGTGTTGGATACCTTCAAAAAGGAATTGGAAAATAGACAATCAAATAGACTTTGATTTTAGCTTGATAGGCAGATTTGCTAAAAAATATCTTAATATAATTTTTAAAAATCTTAGTCATCAGGATTATTCATCGTTGTTGTAAAATCTGCTTTCGCCACCACTAGTCTATTGGAGCAGTTCAGACATTTTTTTAAAACTGTGGTAGAAATTGGCAACACGTTTTCTGGTATGTGAGCAAATCTGTGTACTGATTTGCCAGAGGTAGACCATTCCTGTGTGGTGTCAAGGACATCAATCAGGTTTTATGGTAGCTGTAAGCCTTTTTTTTAGAATTTACTTCACAAACATTAGTGCTGTGTAGTTGAGAGAGAGAAGAGGAAAGAGAGAGAGAGAGAGAGAGAGAGAGAGTGAGAGGAAGAGAGAGAGAGAGAGAGAGAGAGAGAGAGAGAGAGCAGAGAGAGAAAAGAGAGAAGAGAGAGGAGAGAGGAGAGAGAGGGGTGTGTGGTGGTGAGTGTGTGGTGTGTGTGTGTGTGTGTGTGTGTGTGTGTGTGTGTGTGTGTGTGTGTAAGGGGTAGTAGTGGGGAGGAGACATGAGGTTGGAAGGAGAGGGAAGGGAAAGGGGTGTTTAGTAGGGGTTCAGATACACATTTAGGGCAGTGGAACACTAAAAGAGGACTGGCTGGTAGACTTTTTTTGACTTTTTTTTTTTTTGGGGGGGGGGGGGGGGGGGCTCATATTTTCTTTAATGGATTAAAAAAAAATGTAGGAGGCCTGACATTTTTTGACAGCTAAACATGAAATGCGTGAACACCTTTGACTTTTGATAGAACGAGTAATTCCGATTTAAAACTAATGCTATTGCGAGCTGCAGACCATTTTATTAATTTATTATGTACACTTTTGTTTCAAGGATAGTAAAACAAGTGGTCCTATGCTGTTTTTTTTAAATTTTTACATCCAGTGCCTGTGTGCACATGATTATCCGTTCTGACCGGCGCACGATGGCTACTGGTCTGAAACAGGGTCCCTGTTTTTCATGTGTGCGTAGCATTGTGTCTTTAGCTACACACCAGTTGTCCACGTGCTATTGTGTCCACATGAATTAACATTCAGACAGATCATCTGACAGACACCCTTACCCACTACTAACTTTTAACACTAACTCTAACAATAACCTCAACACTAAACCCTGGCCCCAGATGTGGACACAAAAGGCAGGTAGATAATGGTATATGCCGACACAATGGATAAACATTTTTTTCTTCGGGGTTGGTAGGGGGAGGGGCGCGAGAAATTTTCGAAAAAGGATGTTAGGAAGGGGGATAGGAGGGGTGTTGTAATGTTGTGGTATATAGTGATGGGGAAAGGGGTGTAAAGACTGAGGATGGGGATTGGGGACAAGCAAACCTCTGAGTAGCTTAGGGGTGGGTGGAGGTCATAGGGCTTTTAGAAAAAAAACCCTGAAAACAGAAGAGGGGTTTAGAATGCATAATGTAATAATTTGTTGAATGGTGTGAAGTTTAGGAAAGTTTATCTAAAACAGAAGTAGGAGGTGCTGATTTTAGAATGCCATCATGAATAATCATTTGGGGAAGTTGCTGGGAAACTGTGATAATGCATTACAGAAATGGGGGATTAATAAAAAGCAGGGGTAGACAATCTGTTTAGTGTGTGTGTGTGTGTTAGTGCAGTGTGTGTGTGTGTGTGTGTGTGTGTGTGTGTGTGTGTGTGTGTGTGTGTGTGTGTGTGTGTGTGTGTGTGTGTGTGTGTGTGTGTGTGTGTGTGTTGTGTGTGTGCGTGTGTGTTGTGCGTGTGTGCGTGTGTGTGTTAGGATTTGTGTGACAGGGTTATCTAGGGAATGGTCTACCTCGGGTATGATCATCACCAGTGTGTGCTACATGTACAGCCTCCCAAAAGTTGCACACCCTTGTGTGTGCAGTTTTATATTTTTGGTGAGGAGGCAGTTGGAGAATAGCAGTTACCCAAATAACCTGAAGTTAAAACTCTTGTATGTCTGTAATTTAAAGAAACAGCTGGTTTTGCTTCTGTAACCAACACTGACTTTAAAAACTCGCCATTTTTGTTAAAGGATGGAGTTGAGGAAGTATTGGAATGTCACATTAAGAAAGGAAATTGCGGTATTTTGATTTGTGAAAAAATCGGCATATATCTTGAACCTCGAGTTAATTTTTTTCCCTTTTTGTTATTGGGGTGCGTTATACCTCAGTGATCAGAACACTCACTTTCTCCAAGCTAAGGTTAAGCAGCATTGAGCATGGTTACCAAGCAGATAAATAGCCGTTTATGCATCTTGGCTTCAAGTCACCTAGCTGTAAATGGGTACCTGCCCTCTCTAGGGACAGAAAAGATGAAGCAGCGTGGGAGAGGAGATGGGCGCAGCCCTCGGTATGTTGGCCCCTAGAGAAGCTGAGGGCTCTGATGCTTAAATCCCTAATGACCACATAGGCTATGGAAACACTTTGTACCTTTACTTTTTATACTACAAAATCTGGTATGAGAAATGTTTGCCTTTATTATAGTAAATTGATATGGTTGCAGATGTATTATTAATGTGACAGTAATCTCAACTGGATAATTACCTTTGACAAGGTCATACAATAAAATAAATTGAAATGGTTCTAGATATCACTGACACACAAATTTCTAGCTGCAAACAATACATTTGAAAAAAATAAAATTGATGAAAACAATAAATGCACATTCTATACTTAAGAGAAACTGTCGGCCATCTATTCTATGCTTGCAGCAAAACTGTTAATTTAAAAAAAATGAATCACAAAACTTTCTTCATGAAAATTGTGCCAATCCACATGGTCTAGTGCTATCAAAAGAGCATATTTTGTTTGGATCCGATTCCTGATCAAAAGGTGATGAAAACTAGATGAAATATAAATCCTTCAAATTTTTTTTATATACATACCTCAAAATCTAGAATAGCAGAAAACGGAACCTCTGTTTCGGGTTTTTAGAAATTATAATTATGACAAATTAAATATAAAATTAAAGAATGTATTGTCAAAACAAACGTGACTTAGTGTTTTTGCAGCTGAATGGCAATATTACAAACATCTGATTGATGATGGTTAGATATTTTTTGAAGAAACTGTGTTTGATATTTGACGATGTAATGCGTAGTATGGCTACATTGCCTCTTTGGCAAAACAATGGAATAATTAACATCGGGGACATTCTTGAATGTGGTCTGTAAGCTCCCTGGTTTTCATGGGTTTTTTGTTTTTTTCCTGTTTAGTTTGTTTGGCTGTATTCATCTTTATTGAAATGCTAGATCCATACTCTAAATGTATTGCAAAATGCTATGCATATTTGTTTATAATATCTAAATTTTCTCTGTCGTGCAAACCAGCCAGTGAAAGTTTTTCCTGAGAAAACGATTAAAAAATTGAATCATTTATAATGTAGTATATATGTGTTTTTGTTTTGTTTTTCTACACATATTTGAATCATTCTGAGTGCAGTATACGTTAAGATTATCAAAAATGTTTGAATCATTTAAATGCAGTATACATTTGATTTATTTAGAATGTTTGAATCACTTAGAGAATGTAGTATACATTTAATTTGGAAAGCTTTAATCATGTGGAATGTAGTGTATTATTTGGTTTATTACAAATGTTTGATTAATTAAAAATTTAGTCAATATTTGGTTTATCAAAAAATACTATTAATGTGTCCTGTTCCCTGATTTCCTCGTCTTTTGCTTTGCTGTAGCTCGGGGACATGCTCGTTACCCAGGTCATAGCACTCCCAGCCCATTGATAGACTGCTCGATCTCCATCTCCCAGCAGTCTTTGATTTCCATTTGTCAGCGCAAATGCATTATTAATCACAAACTTTTCTGTTTCGTTTTTGTTGAATTTGATGTGCAAAGGAAATTGGAGAGAAACAGTTTAGAGGCCCAATGTAATTCTTTTTTAAATGGAGACAACTGAAAAAGATGAAAACAAACAAAAATAAAATAAACAGGCGGAAAAGAGGTTGGAGGTCCCACATAAAACTGGTTGTATTGGCAAGACTAAAATGACAGATTTGACATCAATCAGCGCTAATTGCTGCAGGATTTCTTGTCAGCTTTCTTGGATTTGTCCAACCTTTCTACTGTATCTGTTCTGTACAGGAGTGCTTTGCTGCAAGTTTAAAATTTCACTTCAAAGGTGTATATTCCAAAATTCCAGTGTACTTAATGCTGTGAAATAATGTATTCTAGCAGATCACTGATAATGCAGAAGGTTTGGTTTTTTTTTTGTTCAGCCCTTTATGCTATCTTTTGTGCTTTCAGAAAACCTGGAATGTGTAAAACTAGAAAATTAAGCCTGTGTGAATTTGTTTTAGCCACTGGTCATAAACTGTAAACAAGCAATTGTACCAAACACATGGTTGTATGAACCTTTTTGGGGCGTGCTTTAAACTTTGTAAAGAAAATGCATTTACAGCAAGGACTGCTGGTGGACAGTCGAGTCTTGTATTTAAAATCCTTGCTCTTTCCACTTATCTCCTTTTCCATCACATGTTTTAACATTTTGTATGGAAACATTTACTCTAGCTTTCTTGGACTTGATTATGAAAAAGCAATGTTCCTTTCATTCTTGCTTTTTGAGTGGTCAATTTGAAGTATTGAGCATAAAGGGAAGTAATTTATTGCTGGGGGGTTTTTCATTTTCATTGTCTCTGGTATAATGTGGGAATTGTCAATGGCGGTTAACCAGCTCTACTTATAAAACATTCCAACATAGCCAGACATGAATAGTTTTTGTAGTAACTTAATGATTTTGCTCCTGAAGCATTTGCCTGTATTGGGCTTATCTGTTCCCCAGCTGTAAGGGACACGAGTTTGTTGTGTGGTTTCTCTTCCACCATTAGCCTGCTTTTCACATTTATTCCTGTAGAAACAGCAAGCATAGCAACACTAAATGTGACCCAGTATTTTCTCCCAAGCATATCGTTGCCTTTCTTGAATGAGTTACGCGGTGCTTTTGCGTGTACATGTTTTTTCAGTAAAGGTCTTTTTGGTATTTGATATTTCAGTATTTGTTTTGGAGGTTTGATTTTTTGGGTCTTTATCTGGGCAGTTGTGTGACTGGTTTAGTGGCATGTAAGCATTGCCTATATTGTTCACCTTCAGATGAAGGATGGTTGTTGTGGTGCGTGCGTGCGTGTATGTGTGTGTGTGTGTGTGTGTGTGTGTGTGTGTGGTGTGTGTGTGTGTGTGTGTGTGTGTATGCGTGCGCGTGTGTGTTGTGTGTGTGTGTGTGTGTGTGTGTGTGTGTGTGTGTGTGTGTGTGTGTGTGTGGTGTGTGTAGTTTATTGCCTGTATCATGTCTTATAACAACCTGAGGTTGTGGCTTAGCCATGTTTTTAAACAATCAGTTTTTGTGTGAAATTCTTAGTAGTTTTGCATTGTATCTATTACTGGTTTATATTATGCAGTTAATAGCTTGCACTGTTTGCTGCCCCACCCCTGCCCGCTATTTTGCTTTTACTTCAGGGTCAAAATTAATTTCCTGTGCACTGTTTTGAAATATATATTTGAAGCTGCTTTCCAGTTGATTTTACTCCCGTGAAAGGTGAACTGGAAACCCATTTGCCAGTAGCATGTACAGTATTTTTTTCGCTTTTAGATGAGTGGAGAAAATGTTGCATTTTCCCTTTAGAAGATCAACAAAAATGTTTCCTGAAACCAGTATTGCTTCCAATTTTCATGTATGTCATGCAGCCTTGTACAAAATTAAAAGACGTGTCCCTGAAGAAAGGTTAGGTGGTGAGCACACACCACTGGCACTTGACTACCCAGCTAACTTTTTTTTTTTTTTTTTTTTTTTTTTTACTGAGAAAGATACAAGGTTTGCATAACTTACAAGCTGATATTGTGCACATACTTACTCGGGTGTTCTGTCCTTTCTGGCTGTAAAGATAACACGGCTGGAGTTTAGCTTTTTGTCACTTCTGTGTTTTTAAAAGCATAGAATTGAACACAATGTGGTCTGAACTTTTTCACAAGATGTCAGAATTCAAAAGTCAGTTGGTAAGTCATTGTCACTGCTGGTCAGAGCATTGGGAATAGCCTACCTCCCCCTTCAGCCAAAAAGGAATAGGCTGGAGTTAGGGTTGGGTAGCCGGTTCGCAGCTTAAATATAACAAAATGAAAACCTTCAGGACAACTTGCTATGACTCCAAAATGGTGGTTATTTTCAATGTTTGTTCCCAATAGTTTCAATTCAGAACATTTTTTGTCTCATAGAGAAATTCTAGCTGGTACAATGCCATACATTAAAACGGTAAACATAGTGTTTGATCTATAAAATTAGTATCGGCTAAAAAGTCAAAATCCATTGGTTCTCCTCAAGGCACTGTTCTGTCTCCCATCCTTTTCACTCGATGTACTGGTGACTGCACAGGTTCTGATATTACACCATAAGTTAAATTTCTGAAGATTCTGCTCTTGTAGATGTGTCCAACTCTCATCTTGCTTATTCTAGAAAAGTTGTTTTCATTCTGGTACAAATGAAACTATCTAAACTTGAATGTTGAAAAGATTAAAGAAATGCTGATTGACTTCCGCAAAAACTCGGAGCCTATAGCAGACCTTTATATAGATGGCATAAACGTCGAAAGGATTCATCAATATAAACACTTAGGTACTATCATCGACGATAAAATAAACTTTACTGCTAATACAGATATAATAAGGAATAGCACTCTCGTATTTTTCATATTTAAATGCTCAGGAGTCTTAAAGTAAATAAAGTTCTGCAAAACTTCTATAGATGATTTATTGTCATTTCTTTTTCTTTAATATGCTGGTATAAAAAGCTGAATGTCAAAAACAAAAAAGTACTAACTAGAGTTGTAACAGGTTGTGGCAAAATAGTGGGTTGTGCCCAGATAAACTAAATTTTAAATGATCTGTATGAATATCGTGCGAAAGAAATTGTGTGTGATGGTAGGCATGTTTGCTAAAATAATATTTTCAACTCTTATCTTAAAAACGCTACAGAGTACCGAACTTTAAACCTTGGGAAGTAAAAACAGTTTTATCCCCACCTCAATTCTAAAATCGAACAAGCATTTAGCAATTATAGTAAACCAGGCCGGAATGACGAATGAGAGAGAGAGAGAGAGAGAGAGAGAGAGAGAGAGAGAGAGAGAGAGAGAGAGAGAGAGAGAGAGAGAGAGAGAGAGAGAGAGAGAGATCTGAGCAGGGTAAGGTACATGGTGTATGGGATG
>CM060350.1:19828438-19838438 GCA_030674155.1 Stramonita haemastoma | reverse complement strand
TTTTATATTTTTTTTATTTGTTTGTTTGCTTTTAGCTAGAAATACTATATGTCAGCAAAAAAATCGTTTATAAATCTAAGGGATAATTTTTTCTCAATAGTATAACAGACGTTTAGTCTAGACTTAAACTAATATGCATACTTGTTAATAGTTCAATTAAATTCAAAATCAATCCAGTCTTATCTCAAATAAACCCGATAGCTTATGAGAAAATGGCTCTCTACGTCACTTTAACAAAATAACCTGAAGGTCATTCGTTGATATGCCCTTTTCATATCTGGTTTAGAATCAGTGTTGGAAAACATATTGTAAACCAACAGAGAGGATATTTACAATTGGCAGGGTTGGCAAAACAAAGGTCACATATTCTATGTAGAGAGTTCATCATCAAAAGGGGACTGGATGTAAAGAAAAAAGTACACGAGTGCTTATTCCACTTCCTCGGTAATAAAAAAAATAAATAAAAGGTCTTTATGATTCCATACCGGTTACAGTTGTAAGCTCAAAAACAACAGAAAAAGAACACAAGAGAAAAAAAAAACCGTTCTCAGAGGCATCAACTTAACCACACATTCAACACATCTGATATCAAATTGTCTCATTTTTCAATCCTTTGTTTTTGAAAAGAAATATCCCTTTAAAAACCCTAAGTGGTTTTGCTGGACTGTCTTTGGTTTATAAAACCATGAATAAAAGAAAGCAACATGAGCCGTTTCAGTAGACTAAAAACAAATGCAGTTTGTCTTGCATTATGACAAGGTAAAGGTAAACATGTCCCAAATCTAGGCGGTTGTAGAGGAGCGAGGCATCAGAGACCTCACCTTCTCTAGGGGCCAGCATGTTGAGGGCGGCGCCCATCTCCTCTCCCTAGCTGCTTTACCTTCCCTGACCCTAAAAGAAGGGCAGGTACCCATTTACGGCTGGGTGAACTGGGGGGACTCTACTGAAGTCAAGGCGCACAAACGGTCTCCCATCCAACGGGTAACCACGCTCGATGCTGCTTATGACATTATGACAAATGATTGGATCACTAAATGCATAACTGTAATTGGCATCGTTATTGAGTTAGCTCTTGTTCAAGATCAAGAAAACGTCATTGGTGACTTAGTTCCCACACACTTGCCCATGATTATCCTCGATATAAAAGAATAAAATAAATAAATAAATAAATAAATAAATAAATAAATAAATAAATAATAAATGCATAATAATTCAGTATTTTCTGGTAGTTCAGCAGCCTGCACCATACACAAACACTGACAGTCTGACAGCGACTGAAAACAAAAACAGCGCTGGGTGGCGACAGCAACTCCAACCCGAGGTGAGCAAGAATGGGGGAAGGGCAAGGCGGAACAGTAAAAAAAATGTTACTGGCCACACACACGATTCAAACTGAGTAGAGAACAAAAAAAATGAACAGCATAAAAGTCCCTCTCGTGGAGAAACAAAACATAGAGAGAAAAAGAAGTGGGTGGCGCTGCTCTTGTGGCGACACACTCTCACCTCGTGAAGCAGCCCAAATGTCATATAGAGAAAACAAATCCGTGACATAAAGTAGTATACCAATTCCAACAGGAAAAAAAGCCAAATATGTACATATTAAGTCAGCAGACTGAATATCAGCAACATGAAGTACAAAACGATAATGTATCTACATTTTTTATAAAAAACTTGTCGGAAGACTTTCATCTGGCTCATCTATATTTTGGGGGTGATTGTGACTGTAAGGGACATAATTATCTCTGCAAAGTTTGAATAAACCCACGTGCATGCGGTTATCTCCAGATTTAGGCTGTTAGGTTGACTGAACCTACTTGTAGTAATTACTCCTGATGTGTTTTCCAAGATCCCCCTCCAAGAATCTATTTGAAATAGTAACACAAAAGAGAAAAACACACAAAAAAGTGCAAAAGCATCCAAATTAGCAATCAAAAATGTAAGGTACCCGAAAGTTTTGAAATCTGTGTAAAAAGGTAAAAAAAAAGTTAAAGGTGTTCCTTAACTATGTGGTCGTAGGGGAGCGAGGCGTCAGAGACCTCAGCTTCTCTAGGGGCCAGCATGTTGAGGTCGGCGCCCATCTCCTCTCCCTCGTTGCTTTACCTTCCCTGACCCTAAAGAGGGCAGGTACCCATTGACAGCTGGGTGAAATGGGGGACTGTACTGAAGCCAAGGCGTGCAAACGGTCACCCATTCAACTGGTAACCACACTCGACGCTGCTTAACTTGACTTGGGGAAAGCAAGCGCTCTGACCACTGAGCTATCCCGAAATTCAGCATGCAAAAATGTAAGGTACCCGGAAGATTTGAAAACTGTGACCACCTAGAAAACGTGTTCCCACGGACACCAAAAGGATGTCTTTCTCTACATGGGAAACCACTTCAGCACGGCAACAGCAAGGTCAGTTATCTGGTCGAGTCAGCAGTATAACCTTCACACTTTCCTCACCTCTTCCTCACTGTCAAAACTCTTTGCCCCCCAAAAAGTAGACAGAAGTTAATGTTTTCTAAACAAAAAAAAAATATCTCACATCTTTGCAGACGCCACAATAGTTTTGTTTATATCTAGAAAAAAAATAGTTCAGCAAGGTTGAAAAAGGCAAAAAATATCCAAAAAGATCAGGAAAAGACCTCATTTATTACAGCTTCATGAAAATATCAAAAAGACCATCAAAAAGCCTCATTTATTTCAGATGCAAAAAGATCTTCAAAAGACCTCAGTTCTGTCTTTCTCACGCACAAAAATTCAAGAAATTAACCAGACCCTTGTAAGGGAACTTTACAGATCATGACACACCACTCAACATCAAAATCCCTCCACCCACTTTTCATTTGGTCTTCTCCATTCTGTTTGTAGGGAACAGCTTTTCCACAAGGGCAGCTTGTCCTCTCGCCCCTTTTTTCCTGGAGGTCTTTGACCTTGACCCAGCCAACGACCTTTCCGAAGCGGCCTTGACCTCACAATGCTGACCTCGGAAAGAGGAGCTCTCCCCACGCCCCTGACCTTTGCTGTACCCGAGACCTTGACCCGAAAGAGCAGAAGGGTTGACAGGTATTTGCTGTGCTTTCTGCTGCCCAGTCTCCTTCAGGTCATGGCTGTGTTCTGGGAGGCTGGAGGCTTGCCTGAGCTGTCCTGTGGAGGAGACTTCTTGCCGGCTGGATTTTCGCCTGGTGCTTTGGTCTTTGATCAGCTGTGGAGTCTGGTCCGTGTCTGGTGAGGTCATTCTTTTCGGAGACAGGAAACCCGAGTCTTTGGATTCTGAGGAGGAGTCTTTGGAGGAGGTACTGATGAGGAGGGTTCGGGGAGGCTTTTTGGGAGGAGGGCAACGTGTACTGCTTCTCTGGGAAGAGGAGTCGCTGGTGGGTAGATTTCCGCTGTGTCTGGTAACAGTACATTCCTCAGTCCTTGTTGTACACTCATCCGTGTGTGGGAACAGTCACTCTGGATCGGAGTTGTGTCCAGCTTTTGCAAAACTCGATTTCCAGAAAGGTCTGATACATCTTCCATCTCAGTCCTGAACATTTTGTCTGTGGGCCGGACTATAAAAGGCAGTTCGTTTTCGCTTCTTTTCCGTTCTTCCGACGCATGCACTCTATCACCTTTTGCCTCCACGCTGGACGCGAGGTGCTACTTTTGGAACAGTTCCCAGACCCTGCAGCTCTTTCTGAGCAGCTTCCTCCAGTCTCTGTGTGCAGGTGTCCGCTCTCGTCTGGCATGCCTCTCTGCGTTTTCCGTTTGGTTTTGCTTTCCTTCTCGGAAGATTTTTGCAGTTTCTTCTGTCTCTCTTGCTTGAAGGCTTGGCGGATTCTTTGGAGCGGGGAGCGGGTCTGTTTGGGTTTCTTAGCCTGGGAGTCCTCTCCTATGGTGGTGGAGGCCACAGAGCTGGCTTCTGAGGTGTCGTTTTTCTCTACCGGTGTCCTGGAGTCAGCCTTTTTCTTTCTGTGCAGCAGGAAGATGGATCGTTTCTTGGGCAGCTTGGACACAGGAGAAGAGGAAGGGGAAGAATATGTGATCCTCTCCCCACCATCCCTGTCTCGTTTAACTGTGATCTTAGGTTTCCTTCTGGAGTTTCGTCTTTTGCTGGTCGTGTTTGATGCTTGGTGTCTGTGCTGGAGGGTTCGTGATCACAATCATGGCCATCTACAGGTGGTGGGTCACTGGTGATGTTTCTTGTTTGAGGCTTGTTCTTTGAGGAGGTTTGTGTCTTTGAGGTTTGTGTCTTTGTGGTTTGTGTCTTTGAGGTTTGTGTCCTTTGTGGTTTGTGTCTTTGAGGTTTGTGTATTTGAAGTTTGTTTCTTTGAGGTTTGTGTTTTTGAGGTTTGTGTGATTGAGGTTTGTGTTTTTGAGGCTTTTGTCTTCGAAGTTTGTGTCTTTGTGGATGGGGCCATATCTGGCTGCACCTGCTCCACTACTGCCGACAGATTGCCAGAAGACAGCAGTTTCTCTGAGCCGTCCTTCTGGCGTTTGTTTCTGAGCTTTCGTCCTCCTTAGTCTTCACGGAAGGCCTCTGTACTCAGCCTGTCCTGGCGGTAGGACAGCCTCAAAGTGCGGACCAGTCCCCGCTGGTTCTGAGACTGAGTCATGGTCTGCATGGCCTGTGACAGATGCTGTGACACCTTCAGGGCCAGCTGGTTCAAGTCTGCGAACGATGATGGCGTGTTGTCACTCTGGTCACGTGGCTGGCTAGCTCGTGAGTCACGTCTGCAGCCAGAGTGACACTGTCCCGTGTCAGTTGTCCTGTGGGGTGGTGTGGAGGAGACGTTGTGAGGTGTTGACCTAGTTTTCTTTTAGTGGAGATTTTTAGCACGTGCCTGTGCATTCCATAGCCTTTCTGTTTGCTGTCAGCGCAAGGTCCGAATATTCACAAGCTTCGTTAAGTTTGCTGTCATGGTCACCTTCCTAGAGGCCTACTGCCGTTTGTTTTGCTTAGTGTGTGACCGGTTTGAGGTGGTGGGTTGTCCGTTTAGGAAAAGATGCAGACTGTGTGCCATCCTTTGGGTGGGTCTGTTCTGTCCCAAAGGACCCTCGCCCTTGTGGAAGTCTTTTCTCTGACGTGTCACTCTACCAGTGGACAAGGCTAGGTGGTGAAGAAAGTCTTTTCTCTGAAGTGTCACCTCTGACCAGGTATTTGCTCAGGGACAATGAATGTTCACCCGGGTCACGTCTTCTGTGGGACTGTGTTGCATTCTTCTTGGCAGTCACTGGTGCGACGTCTTTGACGTGCGTCAGAAAGTGAGGGGGTGTTGTTGGAGGCAGCTTGATTCCCGGCTGATGAAGTGAAATGTGTATCACTTGAGAAATCAGAACTGACAGTGCTGGAGGCGGTGTTCACCACAGTCTTCATGCTCCACCCCCTGCTTCCTTTCTGAGGCATGACGAAGATCTCTGGTGTCTGTAGACTTTCCTTTTCTTCCTCTGGAGGCTGGAGCTTTTGCATCGTCTTTTGGGGAGCGTGCAAGCAGCTTGGGGATGGCTGGAGTCAGGCTGCTTTGTGTGTGATGCTGCTGCTGTGTAGATTGTTTTGTATCTGACACCAAATGCTGCTAAATCTTTGTGAGCGTCTTTTTCACGATCCTTGACGGTACAACCACGTTGCAAAACGAAACCTGGCTGACTACACTCGAGCTGTGCAGTTTTTGAGGAATCTGCGTCATTCGGTATTGGATTTTCAACTACACTGGATTGCTCTTTGTTCTTCTGGGGTATCCCGTCACCAGTGACAGACACCATATCTCCATTCTTGTCACCGGATACGTCTTCCTCCTCCTCCTCCTTCTCCTCCTCCCTCTCCTCCTCCTCCTCTTCCTCCTCCTCCCGTCTAGAGGCCACGCTCCCTCCCCCTCCCTCCTCCTCTTCCTCCTCTCTGTCCACAGCCCTCATGATATCCTCCAACGTGTCGTCATCTATCTCCACCACCACGGTGGTCACCTCCCCCTGACTGTCCTCCTCCCCCCCATCCCGGGCAGACCCCCAGCGGAGGGAGGGCAGGTGGCAGGGCGGCACGGGACTCAGCAGCTCGTTCAGCAGCTGTTCCGACAGTGCCTCCAGGCTCAGGGCTAAGACGTCGTCCGTGTCCGCCACGTCTGCCGCATCCAGCTGCGTGTTGAGGGAGCTCAGCGCTCTGTGCGTGCTGCCGTAGTGCTGCTCAGGGGTTGAGGGTTTGGGTCTTGTACAGACTCGGTGTAGGGGCTAGGTTTGATTTTATAGAGGCTGTCAGTGTGTGTGTTGTATCAGGGTGGTAGGTTTGCGCCAAGTTTTCAGGGATTGGTTTTCACTTTTTCAGAAGTTATCAATTTGGCGTGTTTCTGTTGTGTCAGTGTAGCACCAAACAGAGTTTCCAGAGATTGGTTTGGCTTTTTCAGAAGCTGTCAGTTCGGGTGTGTTGTTGTGCCAGTGCAGGCACCAAGGACATTGTCAAGTTTTCTGGATCTTGTTGCTTGGTCTTGTCCGTGTTTCTGAACACTTGAATCCGTATTTGGTTGAGAAGATGAAACTGGATTCCCATAAATTTCTCGGAAATCTTGGGTTTGAGAGTTTAGGAGACTGTCAGGCATGATGTAGGATTCACCACCATCCTCTGTGCAAAGCATCCAATCTTCACTGCTGTTGGGCTCCTGGAAGAACTCTGTGATGGTGGCCTGGATGGCTTCTGTGACAATGTGTGTCTTTGCCTGGGGAGCTTTGGATCTTTTCCTTGACTGACGCTTCTGTGCAGGTGTGTGGAGCTGCTCCTCTGAAGCTGGGGTGTCCTGAATGCTGCGAGGGGTGTTCTCTGTGTCACTATGATCCGCAGAGTGTGTACAAATTGGGAGTACCTTGTCCGCCGAACAGAAGTGGTCCATTTCATCGTCTGCTTCTGGAGGTTTGTGTTGGTCTAGAAAACAAAAGCTGCCCGCTGTCTGTTGATGTGATTGTTGCTGTTGTTGTTGTTGTTGTTGTTGATGTATGTTTTTGTTGTTGTAGTTGATGATGTTGCTGTGTTGCTGTTGTTGATGTTGTTGATGTTGTTTGTACCTTGTAACAGCGTCAACAGATGCAGCCACGACATCTTCGCACTGTCTAGCTTTCCCCATCAACACTTTCGCAACGCAGGATGCACAACTTTCTATTCCTGCATCGCCAACAGATTCTTGTTTGTCAGAGGGGAGAATGTCAGAGCTGGTGGCTATGTCTGACAGCACAGCGCTGGAGAGAGACGTGTAATCCACTTCACTGCTGCTAGAGTGTCTCGCTTCGTCGTGTGCTGCTGCTGCTTGCGCCGACGTATCTCCTGTAGACTCCGGGTTCAAACCTATTATCTGACCCTGCTTTTGCTGACCAGAACATACACCAGTACTTTCCTCTTCCGCAGATTCTTTTTCGTTTCGCTCTACGGTGTCTGCTTTAGGATACCGGCCGAACGAGGACAGCTCAGATATCCCGACAGCGGTGTCGCTTTTCTGGACACAGTTCCAACGAGCCAGTTCCGAGGCTCGGGCAGGGACTGTCCAGTGGCGAGGGCGTTGGGGATCCCCCAACCCTGACTGGAGAGGGTCGTGTGGCTCTCTGGCGGCTGCTGCTGCAGAGGGTTGAGTGTTCGAGTCTGGGATGAACACGTCGTCGTCGGAAGAGTGGCTGGATATCTCCATCAGGGAATCGGTGGCCCCTGACCTTGACGCTGACCTTGACCTTGACCCTTCACTGGCGGAGGCCATGCTTTGGTCCTGGGTGGTGTCACTGTCCCCTGACGTGGTGGTTGTGACGCTGCCTGCATGGGCCACGATGCTTTCGTAGAGAAGCTGACGCCTTTTGCTCGTGGTGTCACGCGCGGCGCTGTCTCTCCTCCCTCCTCCTCCTCCTCCTCCTCACTCCTCCTCCTCCTCCTCCTCCTCCTCCTCCTCCTCTCTCTTCAGGCACTTCTTCCCCCTCTCCTCCTGCCGGCTTGTGGACGTCATTGCTGAAGAACTCCTCATCGGTTTCAATGCTGGTCTCGTTGTCGTCGTCGTCGTCCAAGAACTGAGGACTGCCCAGCTGAGCCTGGTCTACTCTGTCCGAGTCTTGCCCCAGTCCTGTGGAGAAAGGGCCACTGGTGCTGACCTTGTCTGACTGGCAGAGCAAGCTGTCCACGGTGCTGTCTGTCCCCACGCTGAGCTGGGACAGTGCCCTTGCCTCGCTGCTAACGTGCTGCCAGACAGCAGGCAGCTGTTCCACGTCTGCGGGCAGACTGGCGGAAAATTCGCTGGTGTTCGGAGTCAGCGAGCAAAAGCTGAGTTCTTCCGTGTCGCTGGGTTGGAGGCTTAACAGGGAGACGTCTTGCAGCACGGGTTTGGGGTGGTCTTTTTTCTGTGGGGGTCTGGGGGGTGTTGGTTGTGCTGAGGCTGGGGAAGGTCCTGGAGGGATGTTTTCTTTGTTGCTTCCTTCGTTATCATTATCATCGTCGTCATTATCGTCATCCACCACCAACATCTGTGGATTTTTGTTTGGGTGAGGTGTTGTTCTTTCCAATTTCGATTTCTTCAGGAAGTTTTATCGACTCTCGCTTAGTGTAAGCGTTTTCCTGGTCGTTTGCGATCAAACTTCTCCTGACGTTGTTGCTGTTGTTGTGGTTTTGTTGTTGTCATTATCAGTGTCAGATTTGGCATACTCCCTGCAAACGCCATCTTGATTATTGTTTCCAAGACTTGCATCTGTGAAACCTCCGTCTGTCTCCCTGAAGACGAGGTAAGGTAGGGAATAGCAGTGAGGTTGTAGAACAGATAGCAGTATGTTTTCATTGGAAACAGGCATAGTCCTCTCTCTGTGCGTCCTCGTTCAGTCACGTTCTTGCTTATGTTGGCTTTCTTCTTCTTCGTCTCCTTGTTCATCTTGTTTCAGGAGTTTCATCTGCTCTCTTCTTTGCTCTTGTTGATCTTGTTGATCTTGTTTTTCTTGATGGCTTTGTTGATCTTGTTGTTGATCACCGTGTTGATGTCGCTGATTTTGGTTGTCTTTCTGTTGTTCGTTTTGCTTTTTCTCTTGCTCGCTTTTTTTTGTTGTCTGTGCTTGATGTTGCACGCTTTCTTTGTCTTGCTGTTGCTCGTCTTGTTTATCTTGCTCTTGTTCATCTTGTTTGTCTTGCTGTTGCTCATCAAGTTTCTCTTGCTGTTGCTCATCTTGTTTGTCTTGCTGTTGCTCATCAAGTTTCTCTTGCTGTTGCCTCATCTTGTTCTCTCTTGCTGTTGCGCGCCATGTTGATGTGGCTGATCTTGTTTCTGCAGGTGTTGCTCGCTGTGTTTGTCTTGATGTTGGTCATCTTGTCTATCTTGAAGCTGCTTATCTTGTCTGTCTTGCTGATCTTCTTCGCCTTGTTGATGCGGCAGATCTTGTTTCTCCCGCTGTTGCGGCCTGGTGCCTCTGTCTCTGTGTCTGGCTGTGACACCTGGCCCCTGCCCTCACTGGCGTCACCCTGCCCGCCCAGCGGGGCTTCTCCCGGAGAACTCGGAGCTCCAGCCCCTGAGGGACTCCCGTCACGGGAGGAGTCTTCACGGTCAGCGTGGTAGTCCGCGGAAGAAGGATTCACACCCCCCTCCTCCACCTCCTCCTCCTCCCCCTCCTCCTCCTCTTCTCCTCCCCCTCCCCCCAGCTGTTCCTGCACGTGACGGCACAGCTCTTTCAACACCTCAGGGTAACGACGTCTGAGCTGCGGCCACTTGAAGGTCAAGGCCAGGGAGCAGACGACAGTGGGCAGGTGACGCCGCGCCCTTGCAGGGGAGCCAGCTTCTGCCGCGCTTCTCTCACCAGGCAGGATTTGCAGATGACGCGAAAACCGAAATCCAGGTACGTGCTATCGGCTAACCTGCAGGACACAGAATCCACCACCTCGTCAATCCCTGCAGGACTGGAAGGAAGGTTTTTGGGAAGACCCGCGTAGCGCGGATGGTTTTCTTAAGCCGTCCTCGATCTGCAAACTGGCGATGAGGTTTGTCAACTCGTGACGAGACTCTTCCTCTAACGTAGTGATGTTCTCCACAGACACGGAAAGAT
>CM060350.1:19813438-19815938 GCA_030674155.1 Stramonita haemastoma | reverse complement strand
CTCTTCCTTTTCCTCCTTCTCTTCTTTCTTGTTTATTATCGGTTTCGTTGTTACCATCGTTGTTGTTGTTGTTGTTGGTGGTGGTGGTGGTGGTGTGGTTGTCGCCGTTGTTGTTTCTGTTGTTGTTGTTATTATTGGAGGCATGGGGAGGTGGGCTGAAGGGTTGGGAGGGGTGGAGGAAAAGGTGGATGAGGACTGTCATGGTCAGGCTTCTCTTTTGGAGGAGTATGTCTAGGAGGCGGTCTGGGTTTGAAAAAAAAAGAGACGAAAAAAAAAGAAAGAAAAAGATAGAAATTAATAAAGGATGAAGGAAATTTGATGTAAGGTTGGTTTTTTTGTTGTTGTGTAGAAAGAGTGGTGGCAGTAGTAGTAGTAGTAGTAGTAGTAGTAGTAGTAGTAGTAGGAGAGTGAGGGTTATGTTAGTAGTAGTGTTTAGTAGTATATAGTAGTAGTAGTAGTAGTAGTAGTAGTAGTTAGAGTAGTAGTAGAGAGTAGTATATCTTAAGTTTAACATCCACTCACATAGTGATTTTTTAAAGTCGCAACCCATATTCATTACCAGAATTAAAACGCCATCGGACCATATACAAAGCTCCTGACTTCACTTGAAAATACACAAACTTAAGTGTACGGCAGTCACACGAACATCTAGACTGGCCAAGACTGTCCTACAGGGAACAGTACAGGGAGGGAGACGAAGAGGCAGACAGAGGAAACGATGGGAAAACAACATAGAGAGTGGACTGACTTGAGTGGAACGAGTTGCTACGAAAAGCTGAAAACCACGAGGTGTGGAGGAAGCTGGTTGCAAAACCTTCAGTGGTCTCCCCACAGACTACAAGCCCACAGGATAGGCGTAGGTGAATAATGTGTATTGCTTTGAAGGAGGAAAAACAGCAACAATACAAAAAACAATACCATAGAAACAAAGAGAACAGTTCACATACGTGTTTCAATCCGAGATTTTTTTAATTCGTTCCTCACAGCTCGAGGTTCACCAATGCTGAGATTTTACTAAGCGATCGTTTTTTCCCCTATGAAGGTGGCCACATTCCTACTTCAGGGATATTTCTGTGATCTAAATGATGTCGTATAAAATAAAATATAAACGATGTCGTTTGAACAAGGCGAACAGCGGAATCGAGTTTCTCTAATTAACTCCCCTCAATGAGCAAACCTTTATGAATGCCAGTAGCAACAAAAGCGCTACAGCGTTCTTCACTAAAGGGAGACGATTCGGAAGTTGTGCGCATGCGTGTGAATAACCTCCCATCAGGGTGCGAGCCTTTATGATTTTTAGTAGTCCTAAAGAAGGCAACAGCGTTCTTGGCTCAGGGGGAGGGAATTCAAAAGCGTCGCGCTGGTTTGTGAAATGTGTCGTAAGGGAAAAAGTAAAGGGTATTTTGTGAGAACATTTTGTTTGACGTTTTACTTTATCTGATATTTTTGGCAGTATTGTTAACAGTAGTAGATTTCATCAATGCGACTAATAGATTATTGTTACGCACATGCTGAGCAGTTTGAAACGAGAATAAAAAGGTAGCATGCATGTGTGCGTATAGCACACTTCCAAATTAAGTCCCTCTCAAAAATAGATTAATGTGGATGTTCTAAGTATAGCGTGGAACACTCGCCCAACATAACAGAAAACCAAATTTGATGACTGAGCGTTCTTCTATTTATTTACTTAATTATTTTAATATCGAAAATAACGGATAAGCACTCGTGAGCTTTGTTTTTACATCCAGTTCCCGTGAGAATGCAGTGTTGTCTATTTTGTCATCTGTTTTCGCCGGCACACGATGGCTTATTCTTTCGAAAAGCGAAACGGATATAACGTGTGTGCAAGATGTTCTGCGGGCGTTTGCACACGGGACCTCGGTTTATAATCTCATCTGAAAGACTTTTGGGGAGAATGGAGTCAGCACCGATGTTAACTCTACGATCCTGCAATAGGGAGACTTCGCGCAAGTATGCACCATTCCCCTTCCAACAAGGCAGCCGCATTACGCCATCGGAGGCGATGTATTGTTTACGAGAGAATGAGAGATTTATAGTTAGGAGAATGAGAACTTGGAAAACACGCACGTGCACAGATTTGCATAAGTGAAAGCATGGCTGAGAGCGAGTGTGTGTGCACAGAGATAAAAAGGAAAAGAAACATGCGCTCGTGTGCGTGCGCAGGCACACACACACACACGCACACGCACACACACACACACACACACACACACACGCACACATACATACACACAACACACTATCACACATATATATATATATATATATAAAATTTTATATATATATATATATATATATATATATATATATATATATGATTATGGGTCTGGTGTATGTTATACTGCATTGTTTTACGATACTAACTAATTTTATTACAATAGTAGGTATATTTATTATATGAATTATATAGTAATTGGATGCTCTGTGTATGTACATATGCATATAGAGTATTTAGGTATTTCTTAATACGTATGTAGAT
>CM060350.1:19798438-19800938 GCA_030674155.1 Stramonita haemastoma | reverse complement strand
TTGATGGTCAAAGGTTTCTGGAAACGGTTTGATGTCTGTTTGTTTAGAACCGCTGCCTGAACGAAACTGGATTCTGCGATTTCCGTCTTCTCTTCTCTCAGAGCGGTTGTCTGATAAAGGACGCTGCCCATCTAACGGGCTGGGGAGACAGTCATCTTCTGCAGGTTGTGACTTGAGTCCATAGCTTAGAGTCCTGGCTTTCTTGTTGACCCTCACTCCTTGCTCTGCTGCGAGGGTCATCATCAGCGCCAGCATCTTCAGCTGAAGGGTCAGAAGCAGCAGTATCAGCAGCGGGTAGAATTACATCCACATCTTCAGTCTTGAGCATTTTGGGGTCATACATGCATTCCGTTTGAGATTTGGGATGGCTGAGTTTTCGTTTGAATGCAGTGCTCTTTTCTCTCCCGGAGAGTTTTCTTGGCTTACTTCCCCCGTTCTCTCTCTCCTCTGTGCAGGATGGCGTGTTCCTCTCTCTGCCAGGATTTCCACTCACCCCCTCTGAGCGGTGAGTTTGGCTGACTCCTTCGCCGTGTGGGCCAATGCCCTTCTCCATCTGATCCAGTTCGCACCCCTTGTCTTCGTCTGCTTGAAGTTCGTGCTGCTCGATTTGTCCGAGGTAGAGGTAGGTTTTGTAACTTCTCAACTCCGAGTTTCCCCTTCTCGGGTCGTTTTCTTTATCCGAGCCCTCTTCCTGTTGCTGCGTGTCTGCAGCCGCGGAAAACCATTCCTGTTTCTGACCCTGACCTGAGCTGTCGGGTTTACGCACTGCAGCACACAGGGACTGGGCGTCAGACCCACAACGCAGCACGGTGTTTGTCCTTGAAGAACGCCTCACTCGGCAGGTGTAGTCTCCAGGATTCCCCAATTCCCGAAGAGCCCCGGCAAAAGACACACACAGAGGACTCCCCACAGACCCGGCCACAGTTTTCCCCTCCGGTTCCAGAATCACAGGTTGACCTCCTCCTCCTCCTCCTCCTCCTCCTTTCAGGGCAGATCTGTGGCTGAACTCAGCTTCTACTCTCTCTCTCTGACAGTTAATAGTGTTGATGAAATGGACACTGTCTACCTGGCTCTGGCCGGTAAAAGAGCTGGACACAAGGCTTGACCCCTTGCCAAGCTGTATTCCTCTGTCGGCGTCTTGGTCCCCCCTGGTGAGGCCTCTGACCCCTGTGACCTTGCCCTCGGTGAGACCTCTGACCCCTATGACCTTGCTCCCGGTGAGGCCTCTGACCCCTATGACCTTGCCCTGGGTGAGACCTCTGACCCTATGACCTTGCCCCCGGTGAGGCCTCTGACCCCTATGATCTTGTCCACAGTTCCGCGCGCGGCGTGTGCCCTCAAGGCGGGCCCCCTCCACCTCCACACCGCTTGGGGAAATCTTCTGGAGTCCGCCCCTGCCGGGCTGTTTCTGGTGCCTCGTCTGGAGGAACCGGCGGAAGAGCGTGCTGGAAGACAGGGGACAGAACCCTGCTTCTTCTCTTCTACTACTCTTCCTCTGAAGAAGAAGAAGGACACCTCTTCCTCTGTGACCTCCTTTCGCTAGACCTGTTCCTGCACTGATGCTGCAGTCTGGGTTTTGACGCTGTGTCCGTCATCTTCGCTCTGGTGGGGCCAGCCAGCTCCTTGTCTTGAAACCTCCTTGCCCTGAGGTATGTGTATACCTTTTAAGAAATCTTCTGGCCTTGTTTTGTGTAGCTAGCTCCTGTCTTCAAATCTCTTTCCCTGAGGTATGTGTAGCTCCTGTCTAGAATCTCCTTCTTGAGTTCTGTGTAGCTCTGTCTAGAATCTCCTTCTTGAGTTCTGTGTAGCTCTGTCTAGAAATCTCTTTGAGTTCTGTGTAGCTCTGTCTAGAAATCTCTTCTGAGTCTGTGTAGCTCCGTCTAGAAATTCTTCTTGATTTTGTGTAGCTCCTGTCTAGAAATCTCCTTCTTGAGTTCTGTGTAGCTCCTGTCTAGAAATCTCCTTCCTGAGTTTTGTGTAGCTCTTCTAGAAATCTCTTGCCTGAGTTTTTTTAGCTAGCTCTTGTCTAGAATCTCTTGCCTGAGTGTTGTGGAGTGAAGTGAAGCCTCCAACGCGTGAAGGAATGAAGGAGATGTATTGTGCTCTCTTCTTCACACCTCTCAGCCTGCTGGACCAACGTCAGCCAGAGAGCAAGGATCGGGGGCTAGAAAAACCAGGGGTCGCTGTCGTGGATTTTTCTTCTCTCTCAAGGTTTTTGGTGGTGATGGTGGTGGCGGTCGGTGGTGGTGGTGGTGGTTTGGGTGGTGGTGGTGCTTTGGTGGGATGGTGGTGGTAGTGACGGTGGTGGTGGTGGTGGTTGTGTGGTGGTAGTAGTGACAGTGGTGGTGGTAGTGGTGGTAGGTGGTAATGAGGGTGGTGGTGGTGGTAGTGGTAATGGATTTCGCTCTCAAGGTGGTGGTGGGGGTGGTGGTAGTGGTTGTGGTGGTGTTGGTAGTTGTAATGGACTTCTCCCTCAAAATGGGGGTGGGGTTGGTGGTGG
>CM060350.1:19790938-19793438 GCA_030674155.1 Stramonita haemastoma | reverse complement strand
CCAACAAATCCTACAATCCCCATAGCTCTTGTGGGAATTGAAACCCAGTCTGTAATCCATGGCGCGCACTAATAATAATAATATAATAATAATAATATAATAATAATAATAATAATAATAATAATATAATAATAATAATAATAATATAATAATAATTAATAATAATAAATAATAATAATAATGGAATTTGTATAGCGCTATATCTTGCAAAAACAGATCAAAGCGCTTAGCGCTTGCATTCAACCTACACAACGCACAATCAGCAACTATTTACAGTTTTGACAAATTCGAATGTAACACACACACACACACACACACACACCACACACACACACACAACCGCACGCACGCACGAACGCACGCGCACGCACACACACCTACAAACGTTATGCACTTTGGCAGGTGGATGTTGAAGGCAGGGACAGGTAAGAGATGGAAGCGGAAGGAGAAAAACTTAGGTTTGAAATAAGTGTGTCTTGAGGTTGGATTTAAAAGTGTCATAAGTAGGCTTTTGTCGGAGGGAGAGAGGAAGGTCGTTCCACATCGATGGACCGGAAACAGAGAAAGAGCGGCGGCCAACGGTAGATAGGTTGAATCTGGGTGTTCTTAGGGACAAAGTATCTGCCGACGAGCGGAGGGAGCGAGAAGGTGTGTACAAGTGAAGACATTCACAGAGGTAGGAGGGTGCAGTATTGTGGAGACATTTGTAACAGAGGGTATTGATCTTGTAGTTTACTCTCTGTGGTACGGGCAGCCAATGAAGAGATTGCAAGAGAGGGGTGATGTGCTCAGATTTTTTCTTTCTGAGGACCAGACGAGCTGCGGAGTTTTGTATGCGTTGAAGGGAGTGGATGGATGATGCTGGCAGACCAGCCAAAAGAGAATTGCAATAGTCCAGACGTGAGAGAATAAGAGAAGTGACAAGTTTGGAAGTTGCATCAGTGGACAGGTACTTTCGAATTGCGCTAATACGCCGTAGTTGATAGTAGCATGACTGACAGGTTTGGGTAATAAATTTTTGCATGGAGAGAGTGTTATCGACAACGACTCCTAGATACTTCACAGAAGTGGATAGCGGAACTAACGTATTGCCGAATTCTATTGAAGTTATTGGAATGGAGGAGAGTTTGTGTTTGGTGCCTACAAGCATGGCTTCGGTTTTATCTGCATTTAGTTGTAATTTGTTTTGTATCATCCAGTGTTGGATGTCTTGAAGGCAGCTGGTCATATTTGTCAAGAGAGAAGGAAGATTTTCAGGTGTGTCACTGCTTTGAATCTGCGAGTCATCAGCATAAAAGTGATAATTGATATGATGACGGTCTATTATATATGACAGTGGAGCAGTATAGAGGGTAAAAAGAAGAGGGCCCAGAACTGATCCCTGAGGGACACCACATTCCAGTTTGGCAGGTGCTGATTGAATCTTGTTTACTGCAACTGTATGGACTCGGTCTGCGAGGTATGAAGTGAACCAGGTGAGGGCTGTGCCTTTAACGCCAAACATGTTCTGGAGACGGGAGAGGAGAATTGAATGGTCTATAGTGTCAAAGGCAGCAGATAAGTCGAGAAGAGTAAGAAGGGAGATTTTCCCTGAGTCAGAAGCATGGAGAAGCATGTTTAGAGTATGAACCAGGGTTTTTCAGTGCTGTGGTTGGCACGATAGGCAGACTGAAAAGGGGGAAAGAGATTATTGGAAAGAAGATGGCTATTGAGTTGTTTCAGAACAACTTTTTCAAGGACTTTAGAGATACAAGGCAGATTAGAGACGGGTCTATAGTTCTTCAGGATGTTAGGATCGAGGTCGTGCTTTTTGAGCAGAGGTGTGACTATCGCAGTTTTGAGAGCTGATGGAAAATTTCCAGAAAGAAGAGATGAATTTACTATTTTTGTGATGGTAGGTATAAGCTGTGGAATGTACTGAATGAAAAGAGAAGCAGGTACAGGATCGAGATCGCATGATTTTATTGTCATTTCTTTCAGATTGTTCTTGATTTCTTTATCGCTTGTTGGGTGAAAGACAAGAAGAGGAGTGTTGGTGAATTGGGGATCAGGAGGTGCAGGTCGGAAAGAAGTCTGATCCAGTTTGGAGCGGATGTTGCGGACTTTGTCAGAGAAGAATGAAGAAAATATACCAGGAAGTTCAGAGTGGCTGTGGACAGTAGGCAGAGGGCTAGCCTTTGCAGATCCAAGGAGAGTTGAGGTGAGGGAAAAAAGAGATTTCATGGACGTGGCATCGAGAACTTGAGCAGAAAAATAGTTTGTTTTTGCTGAGTGGATTAAGGTTTTGACTTTGTTGATTTGTTTGTGAAAGAGCTGTTTGTTTATTTCAGTTTTTGTTTTTCGCCATTTTCGCTCAAGTTGTCGGTGTTTGCGCTTTGCAACCAGTATGTCGTGAGTATACCATGGGGCGCAGGGCCTATCAGGCAGAACAACATCAGTGGGAGGTGCGTGCTCATCGAGCAGTTGGCTTAAAACAGTGTTGTAATGTACGGAAGGGTCA
>CM060350.1:19768438-19783438 GCA_030674155.1 Stramonita haemastoma | reverse complement strand
CAGCATCGAGTGTGGTTACCAGTTGGATGGGTGAACTTTTGCGCACTTTGGCTTCAGTGCAGCCCCTCCCCCCAATTCATCTAGCTGTCAATGGGTACCTGCCCTCTTTAGGGTCAGGGAAAGTAAAGCAGTGAGGGAGAAGAGATGGGCGCCGCCCTCAACATGCTGGCCCCTAGGGAAGCTGAGGTCTCTGATGCCTCCCTTCCCTACGACAACAAAGGTTATGGGACACCTTTTCCTAACCTTTTTATATTGTTATACTTTGAGTTTGTTATGTGTTGAAGACGGTGATATCATACCATCTCAAGGTATAACAACATTTTAATACAGGCCGTAGCACTTTGTATAAAACAGAGATAACTTTTAGAATTGTGTTATATTGTATAGTATATTTTATTGTATTGTATTGCATTGAATAGAATTGTATTGTACTGTATCATATCATATCATATCATATCATATCGTATCGTATTGTACTGTATTGTGTTGTATTGTATTGTATTGTATTGTATTGTATTGTATTGTATTGTATTGTATTGTATTGTATTGTATTGTATTGTATTGTATTGTTTTGTTTGTATCGTATCGTATCGTATCGTATCGTATCGCATCGCATCGCATCGCATCGCATCGCATCGTATCGTATCGTATCGTATCGTATCGTATTGTATTGTATTGTATTGTATTGCATCATATCGTATTGTATTGTATTGTGTTATTTTGAATTGTATTGTATTGTGTTTGATTGCATTGCATCGCATTGTATTGTATCATATGGTATTGTATTTTTTTGTGTATTCCATTGCCTTGTGTTGCATTGTAGTGTATCAGATTATATTGTGTTATATTGTATTGCGTTGTGTTGTATTGTATCGTTTTGTATTGTATTGTATCGTATCCTATCCTATACTATCGTATGGTATTGTGTTATTGTATTGTATTGTATTGTATTGTATCGTATCGTATCGTATCGTATCGTATCGTATCGTATCGTATCGTATTGTATTGTATGTAACTTTTAAGTCAAGGCAGATTTCTTCGCACGAAATTCAGGCTTCTCTCCCCGGGAGAGCGCATCACTACAAGAGCAGCCCAACCCATTCCTTTCTATTCCTGTCTGCATAATGATGATGTATGTGTTTCCCTACCAAGTGGCTTTTCTTTTACAGAAGTTTGTGTTACCTCTAGACCCCCGATCTACTTGTTTCGTCAAGAACGATTTTTTGTTCCTCATTTTCTCAGGAATTTCTTACACTGTGCAATTCTCCTATAAACTATTACATAGGTAAATAGGCATCTTGAAATTGTCCTTTATATTATTTTATTACCATTACCCCAGTAAATAGACATATTGAGATTGTCCTATAATTATATTATTCATTACCCCAGAAAATAGACATTTTGATATCCTCCTACATATTATCATCCCAGTAAATAGACATTGTGATATTCTCCTACATTTTCATTATTGCTACCCCAGTAAAAAGACATCATGACATTCTGCTAATACTAGTATCACCCAAGTAAATATACATCGATATTCTCCTAGATATCAATATACCCAGTAATTAGACATTTTGAGATTTTCCTATATTTTATTACCCCAGTAAATAGACATCATCAAATTCTCCTACATATTATTACCACAGAAAATAGACATCATGACATTCTCCTAAAATTAGTATCACCTCAGTAAATATACATCTTGAGATTCTCCTATATTTTATTACGCCAGCAAATAGACATAATCAAATCATCCTATATATTACTACCACAGAAAATAGACATCATGAGATTTTACTAAAATTGTATTACCCCAGGGTTTTTTTTTTTTTCATGGCTTGGCTTCACGAACGAAGATTAAGGGCACTGTCCATGTCTGGTGCAGGCTCGCTGGTGGCTGTTCAGTCCAATGCCTGACAAACAAACCCGGCCGCAGCGGCTGCAGGGGAAAGTTGATTCTGGGGTTGATGTAGAGGGGACGCGGTTCTTCCTCCTCATTCGCCTCTCCTCAAGGGCCGCTCTGCGATTGTCCTCAAAGGAGGAGACCGACTGATGCACAGTGTGTCGCCAGGCCTGCCGGTCAGCAGCAAGGACTGACCACTGGTTATGGTCTATGAGGCAGGCTGACAGAGATTTCTTCAGAGAGTCTTTAAATCTCTTCTTTGGTGCGCCTCTGTAGCGGTGTCTGGTGGAAAGTTCACCGGAGAGAACCATCTTCGTAGGCGATGGTCCTCCATTCTAGAGACATGCCCTGCCCAGTGTAGCTGCGTTTTCAGCAACATGGCCTCAATGCTGGTGATCCCTGCTTGCTCCAGCACCTCAGCATTCGTGGTGAAGTCGATCCAGTGGATGTCGAGGATGGAGCGGAGACAGCGTTGGTGGAAGCGTTCCAGAATTCGCAGGTGGTGTCTGTATGTGACCCATGACTCAGAGCCGTACAGGAGGGTGGTCAGTACCACGGCTCTGTAGACACTGATCTTGGTGTCTTTCTTCAGGTGTTTGTTTTTCCAGACACGGTGGTAGAGTCTGCCAAAAGCACTGTTTGCCTTTGCCAGTCTGTTGTCTACATCTTTATCAATCTTTGCGTCAGAGGAGATTGTGCATCCCAGGTAGGTAAACTGCTGGACTGTCTTCAGTTCTGTCTCATCAATTGTAATGTGAGGTGGGTGGTACGCTACCTGAGGTGCGGGCTGGTAGAGAACCTCTGTCTTCTTCAGGCTGACTTCGAGTCCGAAGAGCTGGGCTGCCTCTGCAAAACAGGATGTTACATGCTGCAGGGCGGTTTCTGTGTGGGCTACAAGGGCAGCATCATCATCAAAAAGTAGCTCTCGAATTTGTTGCTCCAGGGTTTTGGTGTGGGCCTGAAGACGCCGCAGGTTGAATAGGCTGCCATCTGTGCGGTAGCGTATGAAAACTCCGTCTTCGTCATCAAGATCTTCTGTGGCCCGCTGAAGCATCATGCTGAAGAAGATAGTGAAGAGGGTTGGTGCAAGAACGCAGCCCTGCTTCACCCCGTTTGTGATTGGGAAAGGCTCTGAGAGGTCGTTGCTGTTTCTGGCCTGGCCACGCTGGTCTTCATGTAGCTGGATCACCATGTTGAGAAACTTTGGGGGACAGCCAAGACGCTCCATGATCTGCCACAGGCCCTTCCTGCTCACAGTGTCAAATGCCTTGGTTAAATCAACGAAGGTGATGTAAAGTACCCTTGTTCTGTTCGCGGCACTTTTCTTGAAGTTGTCTGAGCACGAAGACCATGTCAGTGGTACCCCTATTAGCTCTGAAGCCGCACTGGCTCTCAGGGAGGTGGTGTTCTGCAACAGCAGGTACTAGTCTGTTGAGGAGAACTCTTGCAAGGATTTTGCCAGTGATGGAAAGAAGAGTTATCCCCCTGTAGTTGGAGCAATCTGATTTTTCCCCTTTGTTTTTGTAAAGGGTGATTATGATTGCATCACGAAGGTTTTGTGGTAACTTTCCCTGCTCCCAGCAGCAAACAAAAAATTCATGGAGCTTGCAGTACAGTGTTTGCCCCCCGTTTATCCATAATTCTGGTGGAATACCGTCGACGCCTGCAGCCTTCCCACTCTTCAGTTGTTCTATGGCTTTAGTTAGCTCTTCCAGGGTTGGGGCTTCGTCCAGTTCTTCTTTCACTGGTTGCTGTGGGATCTGTTGGATCACTGCATCATCAACAGTGCAATCAGCAGCTGAAGAGGGTTTGAAAGTGTTCAGCCCAGCGGTTCAATATGGACATCTTGTTTGTGAGGAGTGCCTGGCCGTCAGTGCTGCGCAAAGGACTCAACACTTGGTGAGAGGGTCCATAGACTGCCTTCAAAGCTTCGTAGAAGCCTCTGTAGTCACCTGTGTCAGCGCAGAGCTGAGTTTTCTGGGCGAGGTTAGTCCACCACTCGTTTTGGATAACTGTAAGCTGGCGCTGGAGGTTGCTGCATGTAAGACGAAAGGCAGCTTTTTTGCTGGACAAGATGGTTGTGCAAGGTGAGCCTGGTGGGCACTTCTCCTCTTCGCCAGCTGATCTTGTATTTCTTGGTCATTTTCGTCGAACCAGTCCTTGTTCTTCTTAGTGGAAAAGCCCAAGACCTCTGCAGAGGTCTGCAGGATGGCAGTTTTTAGGCGGGTCCAGAGCGTTTCTGGACAGGGGTCAGAGGGGCAGTCCTCGACTTCCAGCTTTGACTGGAGGTTGGACTGCAGCTCAGCTTTCACTTCAGCGGACTTGAGGCTGCCAACCTGGAGTTTCTTTCTGGGGGGACCTCCTCGTTTTGACTTTGGCTTGATGTGAAGGCTGAGGTTGCATCGCACGAGGCGGTGGTCTGTGTGGCATTCTGCACTGGGCATCACTCTGGTGTGCAAGACATCACTTTGGTCTTTCTGGCGCACTAAGACGTAGTCTATGAGGTGCCAATGTTTGGACCGAAGGATGCATCCAGGTTATTTTTAGACTGTCCTTCTGCTGGAAGATTGTGTTAGTGATGATTAACTGCAGTTCAGTGCAGAGCTCTAGCAGGAGACGCCCGTTGTCATTGCAATTCCCAACTCCATGTTTCCCCATCACCCCAGTAAATAGACATGATAATCTCCTACATTATCATTACCCCAGTACATAGTGGGTGTGGATGGTGTGTGTGTGTGTGTGTTCGTGTGTGTGTGTGTGTGTGTGTGTGTGTGTGTGTGTGTGTGTGTGTGTGTGTGTGTGTGTCCGTGCGTGTGTGTGTATGTGTGTGTGTCCGTGCGTGCGTGCGTGTGTGTGTGTGTCTGTGTGTCTGTGTGTATGTGTGTGTGTTGGTGTGTGTATGCGTGCATGCGTGTGTGTGTATGTGATGTGTGTGTGTGTGTATGCGACCGTTCGTGCATGTATACGTGTGTGTGCTAGTGCGTGCGTGCATGCGTAAATAATAGTGGTTATATGTCTTTTCTATTCAATGATTTTAATAACATTGTATCCATGCATTACTGTGTCAAAGTCAAAGTCAAACTTTTATTTCCAGATGGTACATTGACTGTGTGTGCGCGCATGTGTGTGTGTGTGTGTGTGTGTGTGTGTGTGTGTGTGTGTGTGTGTGGTGTGTGTGTGTGTGTGTGTGTGTGTTTGTGTGTATGTGTGTGCTCGCTCGCACGCGTGTGTGCGTACATGCGTGCGTGCGCGCGTAATCGTGTGTGAGTGTGTTTGTGCTACTTTTATTTGAAGCTGTCGTATAATGTTTGAACAAATATGAAATGTAGCTATCTTGTGTCTTTTGATTATGATTTGTATCAATATGCCTGTCAGTATTATAATTACCCTTTAGGGATGATTGATGTGTTTTTGACTTGACTTGACTTGACTTGACAGCAGGACTGAAGCAGAAACAACACACTGCACAGAAGGACGCACGTTCAACACGTCTCCCGTACAAAAGCACACTGACTCTCCAGTTCAAGGGAACAGCTTCGGCCCAATCAGAGTCAGTCCCCCTCCCCGTCCCACCCTCTCACCACCCCCACCAAGATGTTTCCCACTTTCTCCCAGGACAGCAGTGCCCCGAATTTGAACAGCACAATGCTGTTGACAGGGGCAGAGTACACTGAAGCAGCCCCCCTCTCCACCCTCTCCCTCTCCCCCCTCTCCCCCCTCCCCCCTCAGGCAGACCCCAGAGCCTGGGAAAACTCGGATCCTTTCTTCACTGCCAGAAGTCCGAGAGCTGATCCAGAGAGTGTTGAAGTGTTACGTCCGACAGGTCATCGTCTTCCTAGGCCTGCTTGTAACGCCGTGTGCTGTGTGGTGTTCTATCAGGTAACAGTCAGTGCTGTGTGGTGTTCTATCAGGTAGACGGTGCGTCAGTGCTGTGTGGTGTTCTATCAGGTAACAGTCAGTGCTGTGTGGTGTTCTATCAGGTAACAGTCAGTGCTGTGTGGTGTTCTATCAGGTAACAGTCAGTGCTGTGTGGTGTTCTATCAGGTAACAGTCAGTGCTGTGTGGTGTTCTATCAGGTAACAGTCAGTGCTGTGTGGTGTTCTATCAGGTAACAGTCAGTGCTGTGTGGTGTTCTATCAGGTAACAGTCAGTGCTGTGTGGTGTTCTATCAGGTAACAGTCAGTGCTGTGGTGTGTTCGTCAGGTAACGTGGCTGTTTGTGCTGTGTAGCAGCAATGCTGTGTTCTGGTTTTTTATCATATATTTTAAGAAATTTCTGTTCTGTCGTATGTTTTAAAAGGCTACGGTAAAAGTCTTCCATAACCTATGTGGTCTTAGCTAAGGGAGCAAGGCGTCAAAGCTTCTCTAGAACACCAGCGTATTGAGGGCGGCGCCCATCTCCTCTCCTTCGCTGCTTTACCTTCCCTGTTCCTAAAAAAGGGCACGTACCCATTGTTAAGTGGGTGAACTGGGGGAACTGTACTGAAGTCAAGGCGAACAAACAGTCACCCATCCATCCACTTGGTAACCACGCTCAATGCTGCTTAACCTTACCTGGGGGAAAGCGAGTGCTCTGACCACTGACTTAGCTACCCCGTCCTTTACTGCTTGCAAATGGTTTTTCTAGGCCCCCTTCACTCTCAAGGAATCGTGTAGGGCACTGCAATGAATTTTTCAGACCCTGTCTCTCGGACGAGTTGAACATGGCGGAGCCCATCCCACCAAGATACAGGGTGCATGCTGGGTATGTTTGTGCTTCTGTAACGCACTGACCACTGACATGAACAATGGGATCTTTAAATTGTATTTTTGTTTAAAAAAGTTCTTCGGGTAAAACTGTAATAAATTGAGATTCCGAATGAGAACACACGCAGAATATCTTGCGCGCACGTTTACAACGTGTTCCACATTTCGGAAGAGTGTGCTATTATGCGCTGGATGGAATAGATGACAAAATTTGAAAACTGCATGAACACGGGCACTGGATGTAACAAAGCACAGCATGCTTCTTCATTCTTCTTCGAATAAAATCATTTCAATTCAAACTTATTTATGCACATGTACAGCAAGGGTGTTAAGGCACTGGCAGGTCTGTCATTTAAATTATGATTGGATGTAGCACAGACAAATCTTACTACTGATCTGAATCTGCAGTGCAAAGGTAAAGGTGTCCCATAACTTATGTGGTTGTTAGTGAGCAAGGCATCAGATACCTCAGCTTCTTCAGGGACCAGCATATTGAGGGTGGCGCCCATCTCTTCTCCTTGGGTGATTTACCTTCCCTGATTCTAAAGAGGGCAGGTACCCATCAAGGAGTCGGCGCTCTGTCAAGAGTACTACATTCAGCACACCCTCTTCTTTTACCTTGACCAAAGTGGGGTCAGCTGCTGCTATAATTAGCACCATCTGGGCTGGGATGGAATGAATTATTTAGCAGCTGAAAGTGGAGGACACTGACAGTGTCTAAGGTGGTAATCACAAGACAGTCTAGTGGCCAAGGGTATTCCTCTGAACCCACAGCCTGCCATACAAACGCCTCAGGCCATGCACAAAGACCTTACTGCAGCCTCCAGGCCATTGCACAAAGACCTTACTGCAGCCTCAGGCCATGCACAAAGACCTTACTGCAGCCTCAGGCCATGCACAAAGACCTTACTGCAGCCTCAGGCCATGCACAAAGACCTTACTGCAGCCTCAGGCCATGCACAAAGACCTTACTGCAGCCTCAGGCCATGCACAAAGGCACTAACCCAAACCTTACTGCAGCCTCAGGCCATGCACAAAGACCTTACTGCAGCCTCAGCCATGCACAAAGACCTTACTGCAGCCAGCTCGTTAGAGCCACTGGTGTCAGACAAAAGCCTGAGCCATCAGTGCCTTATGGCTCTCAAAAGCCTACCATGTGTTAATTTTAAGCTAGACACCTGAACATGGTAACAATACAGACTTCAACAGCTTATTTTATAGAAAGTCACAAGTAAATTAGAAAAAAATCCAAACCACAACTACAGGTTTTGTGTTTGTTTGTCCGAAGAGAGGAGAGGAGGCAGCTGCTGTTTCAGAAACTGGGCAGAAATTTGATTATAGTGGAGATACCTTGCCCACAGTACATTCCCACTCTCTCGGCCAAGAGGGCATAATTTCGACAGTCAGTGCTGGAGATGTTCTCCAAAGGCCAACTATCCCCCTGGGATGCAGCACATAAGGACTGCAAGTCAAGCCTCCTAGTCAGAGAGTCATAGTCGATCACTAAAGACTAAGCTGAACAGAACAGAAGATGAGGCAGAGCAAAAAAAAACCTTGGAAGGGTCTGAGACTGTCTCTCAGCACTGGAACCAGGCTTTGGAGTGCCACAGCTGTCAGTCAGTTTCGTCCACTTTTAGCTCCTCTCAGCTGCTAGTTAAGTCATCTCATCCCGAGCCCAGCTGGGGCTAATTATAGCAAGAACTGATCACACTTGAACTTACTAGGTACAAGGAAGTGATGCGCTAAATTTAGCACTCTTGACTGAGTGATGTTGGATTTGTGCCTTGTGTCTCTGTGATGGGAAGGGGGTTTGTTGCAGTGTGAAAGCACACGTTGTTTTTGTACTCGCTGTCAATGATTTTCTTTTTCTTCCTTTTCCAGCAAGGGCTGTCAGACAAGATCAACCTCCTCCTCTTCTGGCTGTCTGTGACTGACCTGACCAACCTGGCGGCCCAGCTTTGGTTAATGCCTGGATGTTACCTTAAGGACACCATTCACCTGGCCAACTGGTCCATTATCATTAACAGTAAACTAGCAATCATCAACTGGTGGATCAGTTACTCCTCTTCAATGTTGATTCAAATTGTCAGCGTGGACCGATGTCTGTCTGTTGTGTTACCGTTTAAAGCAAAGACTGTGCTGAACTACAGGTAAGCTTGAGAGAGAATGGGTTGAACCAATCTTTTCAAACCAAATGAATGGACAAGAAGTGAACAAATTGTACAAGTGTCAGCTAAGTCTTCTGTCTTATGGTAGTGAACGCATACAAGGGTGGATATCACAGAGAATGCAGCAGTAGTTGTTAGCACTGCTGTCTATGTATGCAGACATCTATAGTAGCAGGACAGATATCACAGAGAATGCAGCAGCAGATGTTAGCGCTGCTGTCTCTGTGTGCAGACATCTATGAGTCCATGGCAGACCTTAGCACAGAGGTGAAGGCTGTGTCCACTCTTAGCAACAGATTGATCTCTTTAGTCAGCAGCATTACTCTTCTCAGAAGAAAGGATAAACAGGTTTTAAAAAAGTCCCCTCCTTTAGGAATGACAGCGATCTGTCACTATAAATAGCATCTCCACCTTCTGGAAATTCTGTACTAAGAATTCCCATTTTCTATCCCTCTCTTTGTTTCTGCCTTCTTCCTTATTTTCCAAGAAAGAATTAAAAGAGAACAATTCTCTAAAATACCTGTCAGATGTACTGGAGTGCTTAATGGGAGCACAACACATTTGTACTCAAATGACAGACAGTACTGCTGCCTGAGCATTCGATGATGAGGACAAAGAAGAAGAAAGATGTGGATCTTGAACACTTTAACACAGGCAAATAAACAAACAACAAGCCAACAAGAAAGCAAAGAAAAAAACAAGGAAGCAAACAAACAAAGAAAGAAAGAAGCAAAGAAACAAACTAAACCAGAGAGAAAAAAAGCTCTACAGAGGCAGAAGTACAAATACCCAGGAAGTCTTCAGACCTACAGAAAAAGCCTGATCCTACTTAGCCTTTGCAGCTGTGTTCAAACCATGATCCAGGCAACAAAGAGGGGAGGGATACAGGCACATATTTGATGAATTCATGTCTTGTCTGTACAGTCTGCCAAGCCAAAACAATGGGTTTAGTGCTTTGTTAGCTTATTTCTTGTCTTCCTTGTTTTCTCTTTTTTCAGAGTGGTATTTGCAGCCATAGTGATGTACCCCTTGGGGGTCCACCAGACTGGACTAACGGCCAGGACCGAGCTCTGCTTCAGAGCAACTTCCACGCACCGTGACCAGGGCGAGCCACCAGGGAGGAGGACCTTGGCCGTGGACCTCGGAGTGGAGCCCCGTATAAAGGCAGTTTGCGGGTGTACTCGTCCCTTTCCGGCAGCTCCTGCATCCCACCTGGCCCCCAGCTGTCTCGACCCTGTCCTGCCGCTGGTTGGGACGAGAGAGTGAGGCTGGCTCTGCGCAAACCAGCTTCACTTTAAACAACCCCCTAGAGCGTGTCATCCATCATCCTTCATCCCCTCAAGTCCTGTGGCGATGGTCGAGCGACAAAGAGACAGGTGTGGGTACACTGGAAGTCGTAGCCGTAGACCTACACACAGGCGGCTCAGGCTGTGGGGTTGCTCTCTACTGACTGGAGCGGAAATGGAGTTCAACAGCCATCTGAGAGTCTGAGCAGCCCTCTTTAGGACAGCACTGGTCACCCTGTGGAATGGGGAACGGGCTAGAAAAGGTGCCCCAAAATGGCCCTCTTTAGGACAGCACTGGTCACCCCTGTGGCATGAGGAACAGGCTACAAAAGGTGCCCCCAAAATGGCCCTCTTTAGGACAGCACTGGTCACCCCTTGGCATGGGGAATGGGCTACAAAAGGTGCCCCCAAAATGGCCCTCTTTAGGACAGCACTGGTCACCCCTGTGGCATGGGGAACGGGCGAGAAAAGGTGCCCCAAAATTGCCCTCTTTAGGACAGCACTGGTCACCCCTGTGGCATGGGGAACGGGCGAGAAAAGGTGCCCCAAAATTGCCCTCTTTAGGACAGCACTGGTCACCCCTGTGGCATGGGGAACGGGCGAGAAAAGGTGCCCCAAAATGTCGCTCCACTACACCTGCTGCTTACCGCGATCAGCGGACTCACTAAGGGGTAAAAACACCAGCATAAAAAGATGCCTATCAAGAAGATACCTATCAAGATTGCAACGTGGAACATTCGTACACTCTTGGACAGAAACGACTCAGACAGACCACAAAGACGCACTGCTCTCATTGCAAGCAAACTCGCTCAGTACAACATTGACATTGTTGCTCTAAGTGAAACGAGACTAGCAAGTGAAGGTGAACTTAGTGAAAGAGGTCAAGGCTACACACCTTCTGTTGGAGTGGCAGAGGACCTGAGGAGAGGCGTGAGGCTGGAGTTGGTTTTGCAGTGAGAAATGTGTCGTGAGCTGGACCCCAAAAGGAGTGAACAACCGACTAATGACACTGAGACTCCCTTTCTCCAATGGGAAGAAGTTCGCCTCTCTTGTCAGTGCCTACGCCCCTACCATGACAAACCCCAATGAGGTCAAAGATAAGTTCTATGAAGACCTAAACTCTGTCATAGGTGCAACACCAAATTCAGACAAGCTCTCATCCTTGGTGACTTTAAGGCAAGAGTGGGCTGTGACAGTGCCGCCTGGGAGGGCGTGATAGGAAAGCATGGTGCTGGACAATGCAATAGTAACGGCTTTCTCCTCCTTCAAACCTGCTCTGAGCATGACTGCTGATAACAAACACTGTATTTGCCTCCCTATCGCAACAGGACATCATGGATGCATCCTTGCTCAAAGCACCGGCATCTCATTGACTATGTCATCATCAGGAAAAGGGACAGACGGGACATACGTGTCACTAAGGCCATGTGTGGAGCTGAGTGCTGGACAGACCACCGCCTTATATTTTCCAAACTCAATCTGCATATCCAAGTGAAGAGAAGACCCCAAGGAAAGAAAGCACCAAATCGACTGAATGTCAAAAGCTGAAAACAGAAACTGTCCAGAAATCTTTCTCTGAAACTCTGGCTGAATGCCTTGAACCTATTGCAATAGACAGTCAAGACGTGGAAGCAGCATGGGCAGCAATCCGCGAGACCATGTACAACACCGCTATGGAGTGCCTTGGGCCAATCTCCAGGAAACACAAGGACTGGTTTGATGGAACTGCACTGAGATCACTCAGTGCTAAAAGAGAAGCGTTCTGCGTACAAAGCCCATATTGAAGATCCATCCTCCAAAACCAAAGAAGGACACATGGAAAAGTTTGTGTAGCAATGTTCAGATGAAGCTCAGACAGATGCATGATTCCTGGCTAAGTAAGAAAGCAGAGGAGATTCAAGGCTATGCAGATAGGAACGACATGAAGAACTTTTATGATGTCTTAAGGAAATATGTGGTCCAACCCCATCTGGATCATCACCTCTGCTTAGTGCAGACAGGTCCACACTCCTCACCGACAAAGACATGATACTGGGAAGGTGGGCAGAGCACTTTAAAAGTGTACTTAACCGTCCCTCTACCATCAATGATGAGGCTAATGACCGCCTCCCCCAAATTACTGTAAACGAGGAAATGGATGAAGTCCCAACCCTCGATGAGATTGAGAAAGCAATCCGCCTTTTGTCCACTGAGAAAGTGCCCGGCTCAGACTCTGTCCCAGCTGAGATCTATAAGAGGGCGGCAGGACCTTGACTGAAAAACTCCATCACCTTTTCCACCTCATCTGGCAGGAGGAGGTGCTCCCCCAAGACTTCAAAGGCGCCTCCATCAACATCTTTACAAGCGCAAAGGAAACCACCAGGCCTGTGATAATCATCGGGGAATATCCCTGTTATCCATTGCAGGCAAGGTTCTGGCCAGAGTACTCCTGAACAGGCTCATAGTTCATCTGGAAAAAGACCTCTTACCAGAGACTCAATGTGGATTCCGCAAGGATCGCGGTACTGTTGATATGGTGTTTGCTGCCAGGCAGCTCCAAGAAAAGTGCCAAGAACAAAACGTGGATCTATACTCCACCTATGTAGATTTTACCAAAGCCTTTGACACTGTAAGCAGAGAAGGCCTCTGGAAAATCATGGCAAAGTATGGGTGTCCTAGAAAATCCATCGCCATCACACGCCAATTTCATGATGGAATGCTGGCCAGAGTACAAGATAGTGGGGAGACCTCTGACCCTTTTGAAGTCACAAATGGAGTGAAACAGGGGTGTGTTCTAGCTCCTACCCTGTTCAGCCTCATGTTCTCTGCAATGCTGACAGACGCCTTCAGAGACGCTGATGTGGGCTTTGCAGTCAGTTACAGACTTGATGGATCAGTATTCAACCTCAGGAGGCTACAAGCAAAATCCAAGGTTGCAACAGACACTATCAATGACTTTTTGTTTGCTGATGACTGTGTCCTCAATGCTACCTCTGAAGCGGACATACAACGCAGTGCAGACTTATTCTCGGAGGCCTGTGACAACTTTGGTCTTAAAATCAGTACCAAGAAGACCGAGGTGATGCACCAGCCTGCTCCAGGAAAGCCATATGTAGAACCCAACATTTCCATGAAAAGGCAAAGACTCATTGTGGTTGACAAGTTCACCTGCCTTGGCAGTACGCTTTCCGCAATGTAGTCATTGACGATGAGATCAACACCAGACTAGCCAAAGCAAGTGTTGCCTTTGGTAGACTCCATGAGAATGTATGGGACAGAAGAGGCATCACCTCCATGACAAAGATCAAGGTCTACAAAGCTGTCATACTCACCACCCTACTCTTTGGATGTGAATTGTGGCCTGTCTACCAACGCCACTCCAAGAAACTAAATCACTTCAACACCACCAGGCTGAGGAAACTACTTGGCATAAAATGGCAGGATAGGGTACCAGACACATAAGTCCTGACTCATGCCAGGCTCCCAAGCATCCCTACCATCCTGATGAAAGCCCAGCTTTGCTGGGCTAGTCATGTACCCAACATGCCAGACTACAGGCTACCTAAGAAGCTTCTGTTTGATGAGCTCCAATATGGCAAGCGCTCCCATGGCAGCCAGAGGAAACAGTTTAAAGACACTCTGAAGGCATCACTGAAGGCCTTCAACATCGCCCGTCATCATGGGAGCAGATAGCTTCAGACAGAACCAAGTGGCAGGCCACTGTTCACGACGGTGCCCGCCAATATGAAAGTGACAGGAAGCTGCTGCAGAGAAGCCAGGCAGGACAGAAAGAACAATGCCTTGAAGCCCCCGGCACCTGCTACCATTCCCTGCCCCCACTGCAGCAGAACTTTCCATGGCGGATTGGGCTTATCAGCCATCTCCGCACTCACCGATGATGACCTCCCCACCCCCCTCCAGGATGAGTGGATGGTCCTCATTGCTCCGACGGATGAACAAGAAGAAGCTTATTTCTTGTCTTTCTTGTTTTCTCTTTTTTTCAGAGTGGCATTTGCAGCCATTGTGATGTACCACTTGTTTTTTTTTCTTGAAATAAAGTTTTGAATTTGAATTGAATTTGATTGCCTGTCTCTTTCCTCTCAAGGAAGCAGCTGCACTGACAATATTAATTTTTAATGTCCTTTGCCTTATCTTCCCTGTCTCTTTTTCAGAGTGGCGGTTGTTGCCATAGTGATTGCCTATCTCCTACCTCTGATGGCTGCCTCCCTAGGTTACTGGCCTTCACTGTCAGATGGAGAGTAGATCCTTCAACCAATCGCAGCTTCGCTTACATTGCAAACACAGAGTGGTTTCCCATGGATGCCCAATCAGCTGTAGATTTCTGAATTACTTCTCGCTGATTGTTGTTCCCCTGTTTCTGCTCCTGACAATCGTCTGCTGCATCATCACTGTCGTCTTTCTACGTCGTGCATCTCGTCATCGTCAGCAGATGGTGGGAACAGGGAGCATGGAGGGAGACAGCAGAGACAACAGAATCACCAAGATGTTGTTGCTTCTCTGTTTATCTACATAGTGTTTGCATTACCTACTACATGTTCTAACTTTGTGACAGAGCTGGTTCCTGACTTTGTCGTGTTCAGAAAGTATCACAACACCTTTATCATAGTGTTGCAGTTTGTCTGGATCGCCTCTTGTCTGAATTCTGCTGTCAACTTCTTTGTGTACCTCGTGCTGAGTTCTCGCTTTCGGAAAACATTGAAAGAAACGTGTCAGTGTTTGATGTTTTGGGGCATGAAACAGTCAACGAGGATGTGAGAAGGTAGCTTGGCTGTTGAATCAGGATATGGTCTTTAAAGAAATGGTTGTTGGAGTATTCTCTTTGTGTAGTACTGTGTGTGTCTTCACTTTTAACGTCTATCCACTAGAAAGTGATATTAGACAGTACTGTGTTTTCA
>CM060350.1:19748438-19760938 GCA_030674155.1 Stramonita haemastoma | reverse complement strand
AGATCACTCCCCTAAAGAGGCTCAACCGCAGCCTAGTCTCAAAGGGGGACAACTCTGTGGTCAGAACATGTTTCTCTCCCCATGCTAAAATTAAACAGCATTGAGCGTGGTTGTCTGTCAAAAGGGAGACCACTCGTGCCCCTAGGCTTCAATACAGTCCCTTCAGTTCACACAACTGTCAATGGGTGCCTGCCCTCTTTGGGTCAGGGAAGGTAAAGCAGTGAGGGAGAGGAGATGGGCACCGCCCTCAACATGCTGGCCCCTAGAGAAGCTGAGGTCTCTGATGCCTACAACTTCTTAATTATTTAGAAAGAACCTTTACCCTGGAGGGAACAAAATGAAATACTTTAAAGACAGTGGACAGCAAACGATGTCCTTATGAAAGTGCATTGATTCTATTGTCAATGTAATTGTTGTTCATGTAGTTGTTGTCATCATTGTTGTTGTTGTAGTTGTCCTTGTTGTTGTTATTATTATTGCTGTTGTGCGTTCCCCAGCTTAACAGCCTAGAGGAATCATCAAGAATATGTAAAAGGTAAAGGAATCCCATAACCTGTGTGATCGTAGGGGAGCAAGGCATCAGAGACCTCAGCTTCTCAAGGAGCCAGCATGTTGAGGGCGGCGCCCATCTCTCCTTCGCTGCTTTACCTTCCCTGACCCCAGAGAGGGCAGGTACCCATTGACAGCTGGGTGAACTGAGGGAACTGTACTGAGGCCAAGGCACACAATCCGTCACCCATCCAACTAGTAACCACGCTCGACGCTGCTTAACTTTATCAGCGAAAAGTGAGCCCTGTGACCACTGAGTTATCCCCCCCCTAAGAATGTGTACTCCACTTATTCCTCCCACCTGGGAATCCTAGTGACAGCACTAGGGCACACTGCCAGGAGAAGTTTGCCGGTGTAGCTGTTTTCAAGAGTCAAGATCGGATTTGCCTTGGACCCCTTTTGGGGCATGGAGGATTTCAGTCCACAAAAATTAACTGTGACATTAAATTTAATTCGCATGTAGACAGCCATGTTAGGAAGTCAGAAAGATTGTTTTCAGCCATTTTTATCAATGGTGAGTTCATATCGTTAGGGGGCCGGGATAGCTCAGTGGTCTGGGCACTTGCTTTCACCCAGTCGAGTTAAGCAGCATCGAGTGTGGTTACCAGTTGGATGGGTGAACTTTTGCGCACCTTGGCTTCAGTGCAGCCCTCCCCCCAATTCATCTAGCTGTCAATGGGTACCTGCCCTCTTTAGGGTCAGGGAAAGTAAAGCAGTGAGGGAGAAGAGATGGGCGCCGTCCTCAACATGCTGGCCCCTAGGGAAGCTGAGGTCTCTGATGCCTCCCTTCCCTACGACATCCCTTCGGATGAGACTTTAAACCGAGGCCCCGTGTGCGAACGCACGCAGAACATCTTGCGCACACGTTAAATCCTGTTCCGCTTTTCGTAAGAGTAGGCCATCGTGTGCCGGTGGGAACAGATGACATTTACAAAACTGCATTCACACGGGGACCGGATGAAAAAAAGCATATGATTGCTTATTCTGTTATCCTCGATATAAAAGATAAATAAATAAATAAATAAATAAAATAAATAAACGACAACAAAGGTTATGGGACACCTTTTCCTAACCTTTTTATATTGTTATACTTTGAGTTTGTTATGTGGTGAAGACGGTGATATCATACCATCTCAAGGTATAACAACATTTTAAGACAGGCCCTAGCACTTTGTATAAAACAGAGATAACTTTTAGAATTGTGTTGTATTGTATAGTATATTTTATTGTATTGCATTGCATTGAATAGAATTGTATTGTACTGTATCATATCATATCATAATATCATATCGTATTGTATTGTATTGTATTGTATTGTGTTTGATTGCATTGCATCGCATTGTATTATATTGTATCATATGGTATTGTATTGTTTTGTATTCCATTTCATTGTGTTGCATTGTAGCGTACCATATTGTATTGTGTTGTATTGTATTGCGTTATGTTGCATTCTATTGCGTTGTGTTGTAATGTGTCATATCGAATTGTATTGTATTGTATTACATTGTAGTGCATTACATTTTATTGTATTGTATCGCAATGTATTGTGTTGTATCCTATCGTATCGTATCGTATTCTGTTGTATCATATTGTATCGTATTGTATTGTATTGTATTGTATTGTATTGTATTGTATTGTATTGTATTTGTATTGTAATTGTATTCTATTCTATTCTATTCTATTGTATTATATGTCCCTTTAAGTGAAGGTAGATTTCTCTGCGTAAAATTCAGGCTGCTCCCCCCAGGAGAGCGCATTGCTACAAGAGCAGCCCAACCCATTCATTTCTTTTCCTGTCTGCACAAAAATTATGTATTTGTTTCCCTACCAGAGTGACTTTTCTTTTACAGAAGTTTGTGTTACCTCTAGACCCCCAATCTACTTGTTTTGTCAAAGAACGATTTTTTGTTCCTCATTTTCTCAGGAATTTCTTACACCGAGAAATTCTCCTATATATTATTACACAGGTAAATAGGCATCCTGAACTTCTCCTTTTTGTTATTAAATCATTATTACCCCAGTAAATAGACATATTGAGATTTTCCTACAATCATATTATTAATTACCTCAGGAAATAGACAGCTTCATATTCTCCTACATATTATTACCCCAGTAAATAGACATTAGGACATTCTCCTACATTTTCATTATTACAACCGAAGTAAATACACATCACGATATTCTCCTAGATATCAATATACCCAGTAATTAGACATCTTGAGATTCTCCTATATTTTACTACCCCAGTAAATAGACATCATCAAAGTATCCTACATATTATTATCCCAGAAAATAGACATCATGACATTCTACTAAAATTGTATAACCCCAGTAAATAGACATCTTGATATTCTCCTACATATTATTATTACTCCAGTACATAGTGGGTGTGGATGGTGTGTGTGTGTGTGTGTGTGTGTGTGTGTGTGTGTGTGTGTGTGTGTGTGTGTGTGTGTGTGTGTGTGTGTGTGTGTGTGTGTATATACATGCGTGCGTGCGTGCGTGTGTGTGTGTGTGTTGTGTGTGTGTGTATGCGAGCGTTCGTGCATGTATACGTGTGTGTGCGAGTGCATGCGTGCATGCGTAAATAATAGTGGTTATATGTCTTTTCTATTCAATGATTTTAATAACATTGTATCCATACATTGCTCTCTGTGTGCGAATTTGTGTGTGTGTTTGTGTGTGTGTGTGTGTGTGTGTGTGTGTGTGTGTGTGTGGCGCGCGCGCGCACGCGCACACGTGCGTGCGTGCATGCGTGCGTGCGCGCATACTCGTGTTGTGTGTGTTTTTTGATATTTTTATTTGGAGCTATGGTATAATGTTTGCACAAATATGAAATGTAGCTTTTTTCGTGTCTTTTGATTATGATTGTATCAATACGCCTGGCTCAATATGCCTGTCAGTATTATAATTACCCTTTAGGGATGATTGAAGTGTTTTTGACTTGACCTGACATGACAGCAGAAGGACGCACGTTCAACACGTCTCCCGTACAAAAGCACACTGACTCTCCAGTTCAAGGGAACAGCTTCGGCCCAATCAGAGTCAGTTCCCCTCCTCTTCCCCACCCTCCCACCACCCCCACCAAGATGTTTCCCACTCTCTCCCAGGACAGCAGTGCCCCGAATTTGAACAGCACAATGCTGTCGACAGGGGCAGAGTACACTGAAGAAACCCCCTTCTCCCTCTCCCCCCTCTCCCCCCTCCCCCCTCAGGCAGACCCCAAAGCCTGGGAAAACTCGGATCCTTTCTTCACTGCCAGAAGCCGAGAGCTGATCCAGAGAGTGTTGAAGTGTTACGTCCGACAGGTCATCGTTTTCCTAGGCCTGCCTTGTAACGCCGTGTGCTGTGTGGTGTTCTATCAGGTAATAGTCAGTGCTGTGTGGTGTTCTATCAGGTAACAGTCAGTGCTGTGTGGTGTTCTATCAGGTAACAGTCAGTGCTGTGTGGTGTTCTATCAGGTAACAGTCAGTGCTGTGTGGTGTTCTATCAGGTAACAGTCAGTGCTGTGTGGTGTTCTATCAGGTAACAGTCAGTGCTGTGTGGTGTTCTATCAGGTAACAGTCAGTGCTGTGTGGTGTTCTATCAGGTAACAGTCAGTGCTGTGTGGTGTTCTATCAGGTAACAGTCAGTGCTGTGTGGTGTTCTATCAGGTAACAGTCAGTGCTGTGTGGTGTTCTATCAGGTAACAGTCATGCTGTGGTTTCTATCAGTAACAGTCATGCTGTGTGGTTTTTATCAGGTATTGAAAATATTTGTTTTTATGTTATGTTTTTCTGCTTGCAACATGATTTTCTGAACTTCCTTCACTCTTAAGGAATCATTTTGGGCCCTGCCTTCAGTTTTAGGCCGTTTCTCTAGACAGTGGACCTGCGACCATCCATCCCAGATACAGGGTGCATGCTGGGTATGTCTATGTTTCTGTAAGTCACTGAACGCTGATATAAACAACGGTAATTTTAACATGTATTTTTCTTCCTAAAAGTTCTTCAAGTAAAACTACAAACTGAGATTCAGTATGAATTCACATGCATAATATCTTGCGCACATTTTAAAACCTGTTCCACATTTCGGAAGAGTATGCTTTCATGCGCTGGATGGAATAGATGACAAAATTTGAAAACTGCATGCACACCGGTACTGGATGTAAGAAAACATGTGTGCTTCTTTATTATTCTTGGAATGAAATAATCTCAATTCAAACTTATGCATGCACACATACCACAAGAGTGTTAAGGCACTGGCAGGTCTGCAACCTAAATTGTGACTAAAGCTGCCACAAACAATTTTTTTTAATCCTACTGTTGATCTGAGTCTGCAGTGTAAAGGTAAAGGTGTCCCATAACTAATGTGGTTGTTAGTGAGCGAGGCATCAGAGACCTCAGCTTCTCCAGGGGCCAGCATGTTGAAGGCAGTGCCCATCTCATCTCCCATGCTGCATTACCTTCCCTGACCCTAAAGAGGGCAGGTACCCATTGACAGCTGGGTGAACTGGGGAACTATACTGTAGCTAAAGCACACAAACTGTCACCCATCCACTTGGTAATCACACTCAATGCTGTGTGACCCTTACTAGGGGAAAGGGACAGATCTGACTACTGAGCTATCGGTCCCCTTGTAAAACTTTTTTCTTTCACTGTTTCAGAAAAGAAAATGGCAACACTAGTAGTCAATGGTGATTGTGCCATCTAAATGTAAGCTACTCTATAAATCAGTGTTAGTTTTTGTTTTCTATGGAGGTGGGATAGCTAAGTGGTCAGAGCGCTTGCTTTCCCCAAGTCAATTTAAGCATCATCGAGCGTGGTTACCAAGTTGATGGGCGACCATTTGCGTGCCTTGGCTTCAGCACAGTCCCCCAGTTCACCCAGCTGTAAATGGGTACCTGCCCTCTTTAGGGTCATGGAAGGTAAAGCGGTGAGGGAGAGGAGGTAGGCGCCACCCTCAATATGCTGGCCCCTAGAGAAGCTGAGGTCTCTGATGCTTTGCTCCTCTATGACCACATAGGTTATGGGACACCTTTACCTTTTTTGTTTTCAGACAACTGTCAGCTGTAAATGGCTTGACTAGGGCAGTGTCCTAATCATGAGTCCCATGGTTTAAATGTCTCAGGTCTGATTCAGACATGTTTGGTGCAGTATCTATCTGGAGCATCTTGAATGTGGGTCAGGTTTGGCATAGTGAGACATCTTGAATGTGGGTCAGGTTTGGCATAATGGGACACGTTAAATCTTGGGTCAATTTTTGCAGAGTGTTTTATCAGGGACATATTGAATCTGGGCCAAGTTTGGTATAGTGAGACATATTGAATCTTGGTCAAGTTTGCAATAGTGGGACATATAACATCTTGGTCAAGTTTGCAATAGTGGGACAGATTGAATCTTGGTCAAGTTTGCAATAGTGGACATATCGAATCTGGGTCAAGTATGCAATAGTGGGACAGATTGAATGTGGGTCAAGTTTGCAATAATGGCACTCACTACATCTGGGACAAGTCTGGCATAGTGATACATCTTGAATGTGGGTCAAGTCTGGCATAGTATTGTGTCAGGGACATGGAATCTGGGTCTTAAACTGAACATGGACATAACACCAGCTGTCATGGCACAGTGGCTAGTGCCTTGGGCTAAGGACTGGAAGGTCGCGGTTTCGAATCCCATAAGAATCAAAGGGATGCTTTTCAGACTCCAGCCGGATACTACCCAGAGTGAGTGTGTTATGGGCTCAGTGAGAAGACTGGGACCACACAGTTGAGCTTCATCCACTTTACGGAAGTGAGTTTGAGTGTTGTTCATATTACCTGACCAACGCTGCAGGTGTCTGTATCTCTCCTGCAGGTTGATGCCAGGATATAATATGAAAGCAAGCTTCAAGTACAACCCTGTCAAGCAGTCTCAAAGCAAATAGACCCCTGTAGCAGCCATTGTTTCATCATCCATCCTCATTGATCATCATGCCATAAAAGAACACTGTCTCTGAGTTTAGTGTTTTACAGAGGGTGAAGCAGCAAAAGAAAAAGAACAAAGACATGTCCACATAAATGAATCTCTAGGATTTTACGGGGGGAGGGGGGGGAGAGGGGGGGGAGAGGGGGGGAGGGTGGAGAGTTGGGGGGGGGTTCTCACCTTACCACTCCTATGTTAAAAAGGTCAAGTCTGTCCCGAGCCTAAGACTCATCAGGCCGGTGCTTATCCTGGTTTCTGTGGAGTTAAGCGACTGAGAGTCATAGACTCCCCCCTGGATAGGACGCCAGTCTATCGCAGGGTTAACTCCCAACACAAGGTTGGTACCCCTTTTACACCTGGGTGGGGTGAGAAAATAGCCGAAAAGGGCCTTTTCCAAAGGCACAACGCCATAGCCGAAAGCTGGGATCGAACCTGCAACCTTTAGATTACGAGTCCAACGCCCTAACCACTAGGCTACAGCGGCAGCTACCACTCCTATGGGTCACCTAGAATGATGCGCTTTCAACACAGCTGTCTGGCAGTTCCCCCCACTTTCAGCTCCTCTCAGCTGCTAATTAATCCATCCCATCCCATCCCAGCCAGCCCAGACAGGGCCAGCTGGTGCTAGTTATAGCAGAAACTGACCCCACTTGGACTTGAGAAAAAGAAAGGGCCGAAAAATATAGCACTCTGGACAGAGTGATGTTGGAGGTGTGTCAGTCCTTACACCCCTAAATCACACTTTTTTCTTTTCCTCTTTCTTCTTCTTCTATTATTTCAAGGGTAGAGGAATAAACAAATCATGTGGATTTTTTTCGGGGGGATTGTTTGTTTTGTTTGAAGTCTAATGCCCATGTGCATGAGGCTTTTAAAACTTTATCATTCATTTTTGAGACTGTTAGATACAAGCTAGGATCAAAGTGAACGTTGTATGACAGGTTTTTTCCCAGTACCTTGTAACACAGGTATCCAGACTCCCACCTCATAATTTTTTTCTATAAAAGAGGATGCACATTGCTGTGTTCAGAAGTTGTTATAGATGGAGGCAATATCAACACCAATGTCAAAGCATGACTACACTTCAGTGTTGGTCTTTTCTGTTAACATTCATAACTGACAAAGCTTTAGCTTGGGCCTGGAAAGAGGATGACGTCATATCTATGCCAGACATCACCCCTGAAACTGGAATGCAGCTACCTTAAAGGTGAGAAAAAAATGGTGGCATACGCAAAATCTGACCATTGTTGAACCTCGGAACTCTAGCTTGTTTCGTTGGTTGGCTAGAGCTCCAAGGTTCAGCAATGGTCAGGTTTTGTATTTGGGACCATTTCTTGCCCACCATTAAGGTAGCCCATTTCAACTTATCAACACGACACATGTGTGCATACGTTTTCTTTAATGCCCTCTGTTCTTAGCGGCATGCTAGGGTATACTCTTTTAAAAGGCAGAAGGGTTTTAAAATGTGCGCAAGATGTTTTGCGCATGTTTTTTTTTAAAAATTACGCATCTCCATCTTTACTTCATACCACACCTTTCTTATTTCTTTCTCCTTTCCCTTAGCTTCAATTCCTTTTGCGGTTTTTTATATCGGTTTTTGTTCTGGCTGTCAATGAATTTCTTTTTCTCCCTTTTCCAGCAAGGACTGTCAGACAAGATCAACTTCCTCCTCTTCTGGCTGTCTGTGACTGACCTGACCAACCTGGCAGCCCAGCTTTGGTTAATGCCTGTATGTTACCTTAAGGACACCATTCACCTGGCCAACTGGTCCATTATCATTAACAGTAAACTAGCATTCATCAACTGGTGGATCAGCTGGTCTTCTTCAATGTTGATTCAAATCGTCAGTGTGGACCGATGCCTGTCTGTTGTGTTACCATTTAAAGCAAAGACTGTGCTCAATTACAGGTAAGCTTGAGAGAGAACGGGTTGAACCAATCTTTTCAAACCAAATGAATGAACGAGAAGTGAACAAATTGTACAAGTTTCAGCTAAGTCTTCTGTCTTATGGTAGTGAATGTTACAAGGGCATATATCACAGAGAATGCAGCAGCAGTTGTTAGTGCTGCTGTCTATGTATGCAGACATCTATAGTAGCAGGACAGACATCATAGAGAATGCAGCAGCAGATGTTAGCACTGCTGTCTCTGTATGAAGACATCTGTGAGTTCATGGCAGACTTGGCACCAAGGTGAAGGCTGTTTCCACTCTTAGTCACAGATCGATCTCTTTTGCCAGCTGTGTTATTCCTCATAGAAAAAGAAAACAGGATTAAAAAGGTTCACACCATGTTTCCCCCTTGGGAATTGAGGTGAAGGTGGGGCTGTCTGTATAAATAGCATTCCCAACTTCTGTAAATTTTCTGCAGGGAATTCACTGTTTTCTATCCCTAGCTTTGTTTCTGCCTGTTCCTTTTTTCTTCCTGTCATCTTTTCATGACTATTTTCTGCCTGTTTGGTCAACTCTCCTTCCGTTGATTGTGCAGAGGGACTTCAAGATAAAACTTCTCTTCCAGACGGAAATGGGATGTACTGGGTCTGACTTGCCAGGTGCTTAACAGTAGCACAACACATTGTCACTCATATGACATACAATACTTGCTGTCTGAGCATTTGACGAGAAGAAGAAGAAGAAGAAGAAGAAGAAGAAGAAGTAGAAGAGTAGAGAAGAAGAAGAAGAAGAAGAAGAAGAAGAAGAAGAAGAAGAAGAAGAAGAAGAAGAAGAAGAAGAAGAAGAAGAAGAAGAAAGAAGAAGAAGAAGAAAGAGAAGGAGAAGGAGAAGAAGAAGGTGGATCTGAAAATTTTAAAACAGGCAAACAAACAAACAAACAAAAAGGAATCAAACAACCAAAACCAGAGAGAAAAAAAAACCTACAGAAGCAGAAGTACAAATACTCAGGAAGTCTTCAGACCTACAGAAAAACCCTGATCCTCCACTGTTTTTGCAACTGTGTTCAAAACATGATCCAGACAACAAAGAGGGGAGGGATACAGATACATCTTTGATGAATTCATGTCTTGTCTGTACAATCTGCCAAGCCAAAACAATGGGTTCAGTGCTTTGTTAGCTTATGTCTTGTCTTCTTGTTTTCTCTTTTTCAGAGTGGCAATTGCAGCCATAGTGGTTGCCTGTCTCTTTCCTCTCAAGCGAAGCAGCTGCATGATATTTATGTCTTTGTCTTTCCTTTCTCTGTTTTTCAGAGTGGCGGTTGTTGCAATAGTGATTGCCTATCTCTTTCCTCTCAAGCGAAGCAGCTGCACTGATATTTATGTCTTTGTCTTTCCTTTCTCTGTTTTTCAGAGTGGCGGTTGTTGCCATAGTGATTGCCTATCTCCTTCCTTTGATTGGCTGCCTCCCTGTGCTGCTCACCTTCACTGTCAGATGGAGAGTAGATCCTTCAACCAATCGCAGCATCGCTTACGTTGGGAACACAGAGTGGTTTCCTATGGATGCCCAATCAGCTGTCAGCTTTCTGAATAACTTCGGGCTGATCCTGTTTCCCTTGTTTCTGCTCCTGACAATCGTCTGCTGCATCATCACTGTCGTCTTTCTACGTCGTGCGTCTCGTCATCATCAGCAGATGGTGGGAACAGGGAGCATGGAGGGAGACAGCAGAGACAACAGAATCACCAAGATGTTGTTGCTTCTCTGTTTTATCTACATAGTGTTTGCCTTACCTACTACATGTTCTAGCTTTGTGTCAGAGTTGTTTCCTGACTATAATGTGTTTGGAAAGTACCACAACACCTATATCATATTGGTCCAGTTTCTCTGGATCACCTCTTGTCTGAATTCTGCTGTCAACTTTTTGTGTACCTCGTGCTGAGTTCTCGCTTTTGGAAAACATTGAAAGAAACATTTCAGTGTGTGATGTTTTGGGGCATGAAACAGTCAACGAGGATGTGAGAAGGTAGCTTGGCTGTTGAATCAGGATGTGATTGTTGAAGAAATTGTTGTTGAAGTATTCTATTTGTGTAGTACTGTGTGTGTCTTTATTTTTAAAGTCTATTCACTAAAAAGGGATATTAGACAGTACGTGTTTTCAGTGATCTGTCTCATCAACATCAACTCATCTTGCTTTAGTTAGGAAGTGGTAGTGTAGGAAAAGAAACACAGGTAACCACTTACAACTTCTCAATCATTTCTAAAATGATTTATCAAGGAGTCAATTTAAAAAAATGAAAAAGATCTCTAGGAAATGATCTCTTTCAATGACAGCATTTCAGGCATTTTTGAGTAGGAACTTTGATTTACCCAAGAAGTAATAAAAACAACAACAAAAAACACCAGAGACCGTGCCAAGATTTGAACCCACAACGTCCTAAACCCACGTTCTATCCACTCAACTATAGTGTGTGCGTGTATGTGTGTGGTGTGTGTGTGTGTGTGTGTGTGTGTGTGTGTGTGTGTGTGTGTGTGTGACAGACAGAGAGAGAGAGGGAGAGAGAGAGAGAGAGAGAGAGAGAGAGAGAGAGAGAGAGAGAGAGAGAGAGAGAGAGAGAGGGAGGAGGGAGGGAGGGAGAGAGAGAGAGAGAGAGAGAGAGAGAGAGAGAGAGAGAGAGAGAGAGAGAGAGAGAGAGAGAGAGAGAGAGTGCGGTGTGTGAGTGTGTGTGTGTGTGCACGCACGTGCATGTGTGCGTGCGTTTTGTGCGTGCGTGCGCGCGCGCGCGTGTGTGTGTGTGTGTGTGTGTTTGTGTGTGTGTGTGTGTGTGTGTGTGTGTGTGTGTGTGTGTGTGTGTGTGTGTGTTTTCCAAAGGTATATTTTCTTAAGCAATCCTGGACTACAAGCCTCTAAGATTGAAGAAGGGGTGTGTGTGTGTGTGTGTGTGTGTGGGGGGGGGGGTGAGTAGAGCCTGGATGTCCTTAGTCAAAGCCAGTGTTCTGAACCATGGCTTGTGTGCCTGCAGTGCTGATGTCAGCTCTCAAACCAGTGTTCAAAACCTTGGTTACCATGGCTGTGTGCCTACAGTGCTGAAGTCAGCGCTCAAACCAGTGTTCAAAACCTTGGTTACCATGGCTTGTGTGCCTGCAGTGCTGAAGTCAGCGCTCAAACCAGTGTTCAATACCTTGGTTACTGTTCTGGACCATGGCCTGTGTGCCTACAGTGCCGATGTATTTTTTCTGCCTTATTTTCTGTAATGTCCCAGCCCTGCTGTTCCCACACCGTTCATTTCAATCCCCCCCCCCCTCCACAGCCATACCCAATTCGTTATGTCTCTTTTCTGGGTAGGGAGTCCACAGGGAGCCCATCATTATCAGGCCACCATGGGACCACCAGCCAGAGGGGCCCTGTACTGCTGCTGGGTCACTTTGAATGGGGTTAGTGGTGCCTGTTCTGAGTTAACATGCGTAGGACACCACTTACCAAGCCCCTCTAACGACAGTATTAGCTCAGTCACTGAGCAAGACTGAGTGAGTCACCCACCTGAGGTGGCAACCACCACGACTGTCGCCCACGCCTTCCCCCCCCCCCCCACACCGCGAACCTCCAATCCCAAAAGCTTTGACACAAACTCACCACAGGCACAGACGTGTATGGGGAAACCAAACGTGAGGTCATCATGAGACCAGAGCAACGGTGCTACCAAACCCGAGGCAATTTTTCATTGCGTGATGAGAAATGGGCGATGAAGATGATGTAATGCTGCTGCTATGGAACTGCATATGCTATGGAAGTGCATCTGCTATGGAAGTGCATCTGCTTTGAGACTGCTTGACAAGGTTGTATTCTATGCTTACTACTATAATATATCCGCGTCTACCGGCCCGGAAGATACAGACACCCACAGTGTTTGTCGGGTAATTTGAGCAACACTCTCAAACTTGCATCCGTAAAGTGGATGAAGCTCCACTGTGTTGTCCCAGTCTCCACACTGAGCCCACAGCTCACTCACTCTGGGTAGGAGAAGGTCTGAGTCCAAAACATTCGTATGACTCTTATGGGAATCGAACTTGCGACCTTCCATCTGAATACAAGGTGCTAACCACTGTGCCATGGCGAACTGGTTAGTT
>CM060350.1:19728438-19738438 GCA_030674155.1 Stramonita haemastoma | reverse complement strand
GGATCCCGGGGCACGCAGGTATTCGGGGAAACGAAACGGTTGACCCACTCGCCAGGTGTGCCACGGAGCAGGAGGTTTCTGGGTCCGCGGTGCCGTTCACAGATCTGAAACCTAGAGGCAAACAATACACGCACTTCCTCTGGCAGGAGGAGTGGAACGCTCAGACGGACAACAAATGTTTTCAGATCCGACCCAACCAGAAAGAGGTTTTCCCTCTGTGTGTCAAAAACCGAAGGGAGGCGACAGTGCTCACCAGGATACACACGGGTCATTCTCAGATCACTCACGTTCACTTGCTGAAAGGCGAGGGAACCCCATGGTGCGTGACTTGTGATGTGCGGGTAGCCATCAGGCATGTGCTCCTGGAGTGTCGGGATGTTCCGGATATTAGGCACAAGCATTTTCCGTCTGATATGAGTGAAAGTGGTATAGCTGGTCTCTAAGGACAAGGTTGTTTTAAGGAATCTGGTTTTGGTTTTATGTCATTTTATATGCGATTGATATAAGCACAGCACAGAACTACAGAACCATCAGTCTCATAAGTCATCCTAGCAAGATCATGCTGCAGGTAGTCCTCAACAGACTGAAAAACCAAGCAGAAAAACTCCTGGCAGAAGAACAAGCGGGCTTTAGACCAAAACGCAGCACAATGGAACAAATTTTCAATCTGAGAATTCTGATAGAGAAGCATCTCCAACACCAAAAAGACTTGTACCACAATTTCATAGACTTCAAAAAGGCCTTTGACAGGGTATGGCATGACGGCCTCTGGCAAGTACTCAGGCACTTCAACATTGACAGCTGCCTAATTGAAGTCATCAAGGCTCTGTACGAGAACGCAAAAAGTGCAGTTTTCATGAACAACCACGTGGGCGAGTTCTTCAAGACCACGGTTGGGGTTCGCCAGGGCTGCCTTCTCTCACCTGTACTCTTCAACCTCTTCCTCGAAAAAATCATGACAGAGACACTGCAAAACCACCACACTTCCATCTCCATTGGTGGAAGACCCCTTTTCAACCTCAGATTTGCAGATGACATTGACCTCATGGGCAGCAGCAAACAAGAACTGCAAATCCTCACAGACAATTTAACAGATCGAGCGAGCGCATACGGCATGGAGGTCAGTACAGAGAAATCAAAGATCATGGTCAACAGCGCGAGTAATGACATCACGGAAATAAAGATGAATGGAGAAACACTAGAAGAGGTGAGCCAATTCAAATACTTAGGCTCCATCCTAACAAAAGATGGCACATCAAACAATGAAGTGAAAGCTCGCATTGCAACAGCAACATCTGCTCTAGTCAGACTCGAGAAGATCATCAGAAGCAACAACATCAGCTTCGGCACCAAATACCACCTTTACAAATCCCTCGTGATATCTATCCTCCTATATGGCTGTGAATCATGGACTCTGACAGCAGAGTTAGAGAGGAGAATCCAAGCATTCGAGAACAAGTGCCACAGAAGACTTCTCAAAATATCATACAAAGAACACAAGACCAATAACTATGTGAAAGAAGAAATCAAAAAGCGTGTGGGCCCCCAAGAGCCTTTGCTCTCCACCATAAAGAGGAGAAAGCTGATGTGGTTTGGTCACACCACAAGACACAACACCCTAGCAAAAACCATCCTGCAAGGAACAGTCGAGGGCAAGAGAAGAAGAGGCCGCCAAAAGAAATCATGGGTTGACAACATCAAAGACTGGACCGCCCAACCCCTACAACACCTCCTACTAGCCACACAGGATCGTGAAGCATGGAAAAAGATCTCTGTTGCGTCTTCTCTCATGTCCCCCCTACGTCCTTTGGGACATGGGACTGAGTGAGTGAGTGAGTGATATAAGCAAGGACAGTCGAGTTGGTTTTATACCTCGTTTTAACTGTATATAGTCGCACACTTTTAATACGTTTTAAAATGTGACGAGGTGACAGCCCTGATATGGCCTGTGCGGTCGCCGGGGCTCTAAGCAACATCATTGGATGGGAGGTACCCATTTCTAGCCGGCTAAACTAGGGGGACTGTATTGAAGGCAAGGTGCACAAACGGTCACCCATCCAATTGGTAATCACGCTCAATGCTGTTTGACCCTAGCTAGGAGAAAGAGTGATCTGACCCCTGAGTTATCCCGTCCCCTTGTAAAACTTTATCATTTCACTGTTTCAGAAAAGAAAATGGCAAAACTAGGAGCCATTGGTGATTGTGCCATCTAAATGTAGGCTACTCTGTAAATCAGTGTTGGTTTTTGTTTTCTAAGGAGGTGGGATAGCTGATTGGTCAGAGTGCTGGCTTTCCCCAAGTCAAGTAAAGCAGTGTCGAGCATGGTTGCCAGTTGGATGGGTGACAGTTTGCACACCTTGGCTTCAGAACAGTCCTCCCAGTTCACCCAGCTGTAAATGGGTACCTGCCCTCTTTAGGGTCATGGAAGGTAAAGCAGTGAGGGAGAGGAGGTAGGCGCCGCCCTCAATATGCTGGCCCCTAGAGAAGCTGAGGTCACTGATGCCTTGCTCCTCTATGACCACATAGGTTATGGGACACCTTTACCTTTTTTTGTTTTCAGACAACTGTCAGCTGTAAATGGCTTTACTAGGGCAGTGTCCTCATCATGAGTCCCATGGTTTAAATGTCCCAGGTCTGATTCAGACATGTTTGTTGCAGTATCGTATCTGGGGCATCTTGAATCTGGGTCAGGTTTGGCATAGTGAGACATCTTGAATGTGGGGCAGATTTGGCATAATGGGACACATTAATTCTGGTTCAAGTTTTGCAGAGTGTTTTATCAGGGACATATTGAATCTGGGTAAAGTTTGGCATAGTGAGACATATTGAATCTGGGTCAAGTTTGCAATAATGAGATATATTGAATTTGGGTCAAGTTTGCAATAATGGGACATCTTACATCTAGGTCAAGTTTGCAATAGTGGGACATATTGAATCTGGGTCAAGTTTGCAATAGTGGGACAGATTGAATCTGGGTCATGTTTACAATAGTGGTAAATATTAAATCTCGGTCAAATTTGCAATAGTGGGACATATTGAATCTGGGTCAAGTTTGCAATAGTGGGACAGATTGAATCTGGGTCAAGTTTGCAATAGTGGGACAGATTGAATGTGGGTCAAGTTTGCAATAATAGCACATACTACATCTGGGTCAAGTCTGGCATGGTGAGACATCTTGAATGTGGGTCAAGTCTGGCATAGTATTCTGTCAGGGACATGGAATCTGGGTCTTAAACTGAACATGGACATAACGCCAGCTGCTATGGCACAGTGGTTAGCGCCTTGGGCTAAGGACTGGAAGGTCGCGGTTTCGAATCCCATAATAATCAAAGGGATGTTTTTCAGACTCCAGCCGGATCCTACCCAGAGTGAGTGTGCTATGGGCTCAGTGGGAAGACTCAGACCACACAGTTGAGCTTCATCCACTTTACTGAAGTGAGTTTGAGTGTTGTTCATATTACCTGACCAACGCTGCAGGTGTCTGTATCTCTCCTGCAGGTTGATGCCAGGATATAATATGAAAGCAAGCTTAAAGTACAACCCTGTCAAGCAGTCTCAAAGCAAATAGACCCCTGTAGCAGCCTTGATTTCATCATTCTCATCCTCATTCATCATCATACCATAAAAGAACATTGTCTCTGAGTTAGTGTTTCACAGAGGGTGAGGCAGCAGAAGAAAATGAACAAAGACAAGTCCACATGAATGAATCTCTAGGATTTTAGGAGGGGGGGGGGGTGAGGGGGGGGTGGTGAGGGGGGGGGGGTGGAAGGTCGTTTTGGGGTAGGGGGGTAGGGGTGGTTTTCTCTCTTACCACTCCTATGGGTCACCCAGACTGATCCATTTTCAACATAGCTGTCTGGCAGTTCCCGCCACTTTCAGCTCCTCTCAGCTGCTAATTAATCCATCCCATCCCAGCCCAGCCCAGACAGGGCCAGCTGGTGCTAGTTATAGCAGGAACTGACCCCACTTGGACTTGAGAAAAAGAAAGTGCGGCAAAATATAGCACTCTGGACAGAGTGATGTTGGAGGTGTGTCAGTCCTTACACCCCTAAATCACACTTTTTTCTTTTCCTCTTTCTTCTTCTTCTATTATTTCAAGGGTAGAGGAATAAAAAATCAATGTGGATTTTTTGGAGGGGGTTGTTTATTTTGTTTTAAGTCTAATTCCCATGTGCAGGAGGCTTTTAAAACTTTATCATTCAACTTTGAGACTGTTAATACAAAGTAGGGTCAAAGTGAACGTTGTATGACAGTTTTCCCCCCAATACCTCGTCATACAGGTATCCAGACTCCAGCTTCTGAGTTTTTTTTGTCTATGAAAGATGATGCACATTGTTATGTTCAGAAGTTGTTATAGATGGGAGGCAATATCAACACCAATGTCAAAGCATGACTACACTTCAGTATTGGTCTTTTCTCTAAGCATTCGTAACTGACAAAGCTTTTAGCTTGGGAGTGAAAGAGAATGACGTCATATCTATGCCAGATATCATCCCTAAACCTGGAATGCAGCTACCTTAAAGGTGAGAAGAAAATGGTGGCGTACGCAGAATCTGACCATTGTTGAACCATGGAGCTCTAGCTTGTTTCGTTGGTTGGCTAGAGCTCCAAGGTTCAGCAATGGTCAGGTTTTGTATTTGTGACTGTTTCTTGCCCACCATTAAGGTAGCCCATTTCAACTTATAAACACGACACATGTGTGCATACGTTCTCTCCAATGCCCTCTGTTCCTACCGGCATGCTAAGGTATACTCATTTAAAAGGCGGAACGGGTTTTAAAATGTGCGCAAGATGTTCTGCGCATGTTTTTAAAAAATAAAATTACGCTTCTCCGTCTTTACTTCATACCACACCTTTCTTAACTCTCTCTCCTTTCCCTTAGCCTCAATTCCCTTTGCGGTTATTTTTTAAATATCGGCTTTTGTTCTTGCTGTCAATGAATTTCTTTTTCTCCCTTTTCCAGCAAGGGCTGTCAGACAAGATCAACCTCCTCCTCTTCTGGCTGTCTGTGACTGACCTGACCAACATGGCGGCCCAGCTTTGGTTAATGCCTGGATGTTACCTTAAGGACACCATTCACCTGGCCAACTGGTCCATTGTGATTAACAGTAAACTAGCATACATCAACTGGTGGATCAGCTGGTCTTCTTCAATGTTGATTCAAATTGTCAGCGTGGACCGATGCCTGTCTGTTGTGTTACCGTTTAAAGCAAAGACTGTGCTGAACTACAGGTAAGCTTGAGAGAGAACGGGGTTGAACCAATCTTTTCAAACCAAATCAATGAACGAGAAGTGAACAAATTGTACAAGCTTCAGCTAAGTCTTCTGTCTTATGGTAGTGAATGCTTACAAAGGCAGATATCACAGAGAATGCAGCAGCAGATGTTAGCGCTGCTGTCTCTGTATGCAGACATCTGTGAGTTCATTGCGGACCTTGGCACAGAGGTGAAGGCTGTTTCCACTCTTAGCAACAGATCGATCTCTTTTGCCAGCAGTGTTATTCCTCTAGAAAAAGAAAACAGGATTAAAAAGGTTCACACCATGTTTCCCCCTTGGGAATTGGGGTGAGGGTGGGGCTGTCCATATAAATAGCAATCCCAACTTCTGGAAATTTTCTGCATGGAATTACTGTTTTCTTTTCCTAGCTTTATTCTAGCCTGTTTCTTTTTTCTTCCTGTCATCTTCTTCATGATTATTTTCTGCCTGTTTGGTCAACTCTCCTTCCGTTGATTGTGCAGAGGGACTTAAAGATAAAATTTCTCTTCCACACTGAAGTGGGATGTGCTGGATCTGACTTGCCAGGTGCTTAACAGTAGCACAACACATTTTCACTCATATGACACGCAACAATACTTGCTGTCTGAGCATTTGACGAGAAGAAGAAGAAGAGAAGAAGAAGAAGAAGAAGAAGAAGAAGAAGAAGAGAAGAAAGAAGGTGGATCTGACAATTTTAAAACAGGCAAACAAACAAACAAACAAACAAGGAATCAAACAAACAAAATCAGAGAGAAAAAAGCCCTACAGAGGCAGAAGTACAAATACTCAGGAAGTCTTCAGACCTACAGAAAAACCCTGATCCTACATACTGTCTTTCCAGCTGTGTTCAAAACATGATCCAGACAACAAAGAGAGGAGGGATACAGATACATATTTGATGAATGCATGTCTTGTCTTTACAATCTGCTAAGCCAAAACAATGGGTTAAATGCTTTGTTAGCTTATGTCTTGTCTTTCTTGTTTTCTTTTTTTTTTAGAGTGGCAATTGCAGCCATAGTAGTTGCCTGTCTCTTTCCTCTCAGGCGAAGCAGGTGCACTGATATTTATGTCTTTATTATTCCTTTCTCTGTTTTTCAGAGTGACGGTTGTTGCCATAGTGATTGCCTATCTCTTTCCTCTGATTGGCTGCCTCCCTCTGTTGCTGGCCTTCACTGTCAGATGGAGAGTAGATCCTTCAACCAATCGCAGCTTCGCTTACATTGCGAAAACAGAGTGGTTTCCTATGGATGCCCAATCAGCTGTCAGCTTTCTGAATTACTTTGCGCTGATCCTGTTTCCCTTGTTTCTGCTCCTGACAATCGTCTGCTGCATCATCACTGTCGTCTCTCTACGTCGTGCATCTCGTCATCGTCAGCAGATGGTGGGAACAGGGAGCATGGAGGGAGACAGCAGAGACAACAGAATCACCAAGATGTTGTTGCTTCTCTGTTTTATCTACATAGTGTTTGCCTTACCTACTACATGTTCTAGCTTTGTGACAGTGTTGGTTCCTGACTATAACGTGTTCAGAAAGTATCACAACACCTTTACCATAGTGTTCCAATTTGTCTGGATCACCTCTTGTCTGAATTCTGCTGTCAACTTTTTTGTGTACCTTGTGCTGAGTTCTCGCTTTCGAAAGACATTGAAAGAAACGTGTCAGTGTTTGATATTTTGGGGCATGAAACAGTCAACAAGGATGTGAGAAGGTAGCTTGGCTGTTGAATCATGATGCGGTCTTTAAAGAAATCATTGTTGAAGCATTCTCTTTGTGTAGTACTGTGTGTGTCGTAATTTTTAAAGTCTATCCACTAGAAAATGATATTAGACAGTACTGTGTTTTCTATAATCTGTCTTGTCAACATTAACTCATCTTGCTTTAGTGAGGAGGTGGTAGTGTAGGAAAAGAAACACAAGTAACCACTTACAACTTCTCAATCATTGCTAAAATGATTTATCAAGGAGTCAATTTTTAAAAAAAAAATGAAAAAAGATCTCTAGAAAATGATCTCTTTCAATGACAGCATTTCAGGCATTTTTGAGTAGGAACTTTGCTTTACCCAAGAAGTAATAAAAACAACAAAGAAAACACCAGAGACTGTTGCCAAGATTTGAACCCACAACGTCCTAAACCCACGTTCTATCCACTCAACTATAGTGTGTGTGTGTGTGTGTGTGTGTGTGTGTGTGTGTGTGTGTGTGTGTGTGTGTGTGTGTGTGTGTGTGTGTTTGAGTAGAGCCTGGATGTCCTTAGTCAAAGCCAGTGTTTTGGACCATGGCTTGTGTGCCTGCAGTGCTGATGTCAGCTCCAAACCTGTGTTCAAAACCTTGGTTACTGTTCTGGACCATGGCCTGTGTGCCTACAGTGCTGATGTACTTTTTCTGCCTTATTTTCTGTAATGTCCCAGCCCTGCTGTTCCCACACCGCTCATTTCAATCCCCCGCACCACAGCCATACCCAGATACGTTATGTCTCATTTTCTGGGTAGGGAGTCCACAGGGAGCCCATCATTATCAGGCCACCATGGGACCACCAGCCAGAGGGGCCCTGCACTGCTGCTGGGTCACTTTGGTTGGGTTCAGTGGTGCCTGTTCTGAGCTAACATATGCAGGACACCACCTACTAAGCCCCCTACAAACGACGGTATTAGCTCAGTCACTGAGCCAGACTGAGTGTCACCCACCTGAGGTGGCAACCACCACAACGTTCGTACAACGACTGTACCCCCCCCCCCTCCACCCCCGCGAACCTCCAACCCCAAAGGCTTTGCCACAAACTCACCACAGGCACAGACGTGTATGGGGAAACCAAACCTGAAGTCATCATGAGACCAGCGCAACGGGGGCTACCAAACCCGAGGTATTTTTATTATTGCATGATGAGAAATGGCGATGAAGATGATGTAATGCTCCTGCTATGGAAGTGCATCTGCTTTGAGACTGCTTGACAGGGTTGTATTCTATGCTTACTACTATAATATATCCCGGCGTCTACCGGGCCCGGAAGATACAGACACCCACAGTGTTTGTCGGGTAATTTGAGCAACACTCTCAAACTTGCATCCGTATATATATATATGTATATATATAATTATGTGTGTGTATGTGTGTGAGCGCATGAATGCATGCATCAATCAATCAATCAATCAATCAATCAAATTTTTATTTCCAGATGGTACATTGAGTAAGCAGCGATCTGCTTTTTTCCATCAAGCCATCTATCTAAAGAAAAGAAAAGAAAAAAATCAAAACAATAGCAAAAATCAAATCCAAAACAAAACAAAAAACCAACAAAAAACAAAGCAGAAAATCCCTAGCAAACAAAAAAGCCAACGAAAGAAAGAAAAGGGGAAAAAACAAACAAACAATTAAAACAACAACAACAAACATTTCACCAACATTAACTTGCTAACATGATTTCAACAACTTTAAAATAAACTATGCCTATAAATAATACAAGCAACTACTATAACAACAACCAAAAGAGAAAATAAAATAAATAAAATAAATAAATAAAAATAAAAAAATATTTTAAAAATCTACTCAAAAGCCATACACACATATGCACATACACCCACACACCCACACACACACACACACACACACACACACACACACCACACACACACACCCGTGCACCTACACACACACACACACACACACACACACACACACACACACACACACACACACACACACACACACACACACACACACACACACACACACACACACACACACACGGCTTGCGCTCCTCCACTCAGCTCGTATACTCGTAGGTACATGCACACATTTAAAGTCTCTTTTAAAAAATCATATAGTGTCAAAAAAAAAAAACCAACAAAAAAACACACTCACACACACACACACACACACACACACACACACCACACACACACACACACACAACACACACACACACACACATCACACACACACACAAAACAGCTTATATCAACCACAATGCAACCAAAAACACTATTTAAGACCCAATAATGATAATAATGATAATAACAATAACAATAGTAATAATAATAATAATGATAATAATAATAAAATAATTTTTTTTTAAAAATGAATAAATACAACAACAACAACAAAAATTTTAAAAATAAATAAGTAAAACAAAAACAAAAATCTATAAGCAACCTATGTCAGATTACAACATCTCTATACTCCAATTCACACTTTGCATTTTTAAAAGAAGACAAGGAAAAAACAACAAACACAACAACACCCCATGACAACACCCATCATCACTGAGAGGAAACAACATATACGCCAACAAACATACAATCAAACAAAAGAAAAACAAAAACAAACAAACAAACAAAAAACACACAAAAACACACCAAAAAACAAACAATCAAACCAAAACATCAAAAGACCAATCCACACGATTACATATTAGAAGGAAGAAAAAAAAAAAAAAAAAAAAAAAAAAACCAAAACAACAACACCACATGACAACACCCATCACCACTGAGTGGAACAACATAACAAACACATGGGCATGCACACATTTAAAAAAATTTCTTTTTTTTAAATCATACAGTGTCAAACAGCCTATATCAATACAATGTCACCAACCATTATTTAAGACTTAAAAAAAAAAAAAAAAAAAAAAAAAATCCATGAAATGTCAACAAGCAACCTATGTCAGACCACGTCATCTCCACACTTCAATTCATACTCATGTTATGAGGAAGAAAAAAAAAACACAAAAAAACCAAAACAAAACAAA
>CM060350.1:19718438-19723438 GCA_030674155.1 Stramonita haemastoma | reverse complement strand
ACCTGAAAAAGGTCTGTCCCTGGATGAAAACAGTATCAGTATTGGTGTCAGTTATATCTGAAAAAGGTCTGTCCCTGGATGAAAACAGTGTCAGTATTGGTGTCAGTTATATCTGAAAAAGGTCTGTCCCTGGATGAAAACAGTGTCAGTATTGGTGTCAGTTATGCCTGAATAGCTACTACATTACATTACATTACATTACATTACATTACACTGCACTAAATTACATTACATTACACTGCACTACATTACATTACATTACATTACATTACATTACATTACATTACATTACAATCATGTGGATGGGTGGTCTAGAGGTAACGCGCCTGTCTAGAAAGCGAAAAGTCCGGGTCGGAGTGTGTGGTGGTTCGAATCCCGTTTGGGCCCCCAACTTTTCCCCCATCCATTAGATTATGAGTGGTGGTGTGGGTGGTAGTCATTCGAGTGAGACGATAAACTCAAGTCCTGTGTGTTACACATTATTATTTTGCGCACGTAAAAGACTCCATGGTAACAAGAGGATTGTTCCTGGAAAAACTTTCTGGAGAAAAAAGCCACTCTGATAGGGAAATAAAAGTAATACAGTTGCAAACAGGGAAAAAAAAATAATGGGTAGGCGCTGCACTTCTGGCAACGCGCTCTCCATGGAGAGAGTAACCCGAATTTCACGCAGATAAATCTGTTGTGACATAAAGTGGTATAATATATTATTTTAAAATTGTTATGTTAGTCAGTTATTGATGTCAGCTTACTGCCAAGGCACTACACAACTTCGAATAAGACTGAAAACCCAGGCCCCGTGTGCGATTGCATGCAGAACATCTTGTGCACACGTTAAATCTTGTTTCGCTTTTCTAAGACTAGGCCATTGCGTGCCTGTGGGAACAGATGACATTTTTTAAAAATTGCATACACACGCGGACTGGATGTAAAAAAGCACATGAGTGTTTATTCCATTATCTTCGATATAAAAAAGTAATGAATATATTAAAGGTCACTCTCCTAAAGAGGCTCAACCACAGGCTAGTGTTAAAGGGGGACAACTCGGTGGTCAGAACATTTTTCTCTCCCCATGCTAAAATTAAACAACATTGAGCGTGACTGTCTCTCCAAAGGGAGACCACTGGTGCCCTAGGCTTCAGTACAGTCCCTTCAGTTTACACAGTTGTCAATGGGTACCTCCCCTCTTTAGGGTCAGGGAAGGTAAAGCAGTGAGGGAGAGGAGATGGGCACCGCCCTCGATATGCTGGCCCCTGGAGAAGCTGAGGTCTCTGATGCCTACAACTGCGTAATTATTTAGAAAGCACCTTTACCTTGGAGGGAAGAAAATGAAATACTTTAAAGACAGTTGGACAGCAAACGATGTCTTTATGAAAGTGCATCGATTCCATTGTCAATGTAATTGTTGTTGTTGTTATCCTTGTTGTTGTTGTTGTTGTTGTTGTTGTTGTGCGTTCTCCAGCTTAACAGCCTAGATGAATCATCAAGAATGTGTAAAATATAAAGGTGTCCCATAACCTGTGTGGTCGTAGGGGAGCGAGGCATCAGAGACCTCAGCTTCTGAAGGAGACAGCATGTTGAGGGCGGCGCCCATCTCCTCTTCCTCGCTGCTTTACCTTCCCTGACCCTAAAGAGGGCAGGTACCCATTGACAGCTGGATGAACTGAGGGAACTGTACTGAGGCCAAGGCGAGCAAAAGGTCACCCATCCAACCAGTAACCACGCTCGAAGCTGCTTAGCTTTACCAGCGGCAAGTGAGCGCTGTGACAGCTGAGTTATCCGGCATGGAGCGTGCTTGCCTGTTGGATGGGTGAACTTTTGGGCACCTTGGCTTCAGCACAGTCTCTCCCCCCAATTCATCTAGCTGTCAATGGGTACCTGCCCTCTTTAGGGTCAGGGAAGGTAAAGCAGTGAGGCATTACATTGTATTGTATTGTATTGTATTGTATTGTATTGTATTGTATTGTATTGTATTGGTGGTTAAGAAACTCACGTAGAGCATGGCAGCAGAGAGTCCTCAGAGGAGAAGCCCCCTTCAAACAAGTGTTTCGGGCCTTTAATCTTCCTTACACTCTAGGGAGGCCGGCCCACATCCAGTTCATGACTCTGGATGTCTCTCTGCTGCCCCTTCATGTATGTGATGAGTTCTGACTCGGATTTGAATCCATGATCTCTGGATATGCACTTTTTTTTTTTTGGGGGGGGGGGGGGATTAGCCACCTATGGTATTATGGGGTCATCTAGGTCTTATGCAGTTCACTTTTGTTCCTCCTTGACCAGATCCAACTTGAACATCTCTCGGCTGCTTCTGTCATGGCTTTCAGGGCTCTGGTTTTTTCCTTCCCTGCAATCGAGAGCTGTTTCATGAGGTTGTAAGCCGATTCTCCAACAAACCCCCTGGCTCCGACTTCTGCAGCAAGGACTTTGACCTGATAGCCTTCTTTCCTCAGGCTGTTAGCCAGATCTGCATACTTTTCAGTCTTGTAGGCGTGAGATGCCTCCATCCTGTTCTTATATGGAACAATCAGCTCTATCATGATCAGCTGCTTGTTTGAGTGGGAGTTGACTACTATGTCAAGACTCATACCACTCTTGCTGATGATCTCAGGGTGATTATTCCATTCTGGGAGGTCTGCAGTGCACACCTAGTCGTCTGCTCCATCCAAGAGACTCTGCTTGCAGGTTCTGAATGGCACTGATGTTCGTGGCCATGAGTTTTTCCTCCTGCCGTGAAGAAGGTTGCGGGAGCATTTTGTGTCCTGATGTCACCAATTGTGGAGCAGGTACTGAACCAGACTGCTTCTACAATCTCTTTCAGCACCTGGTTGTGCCTCCATGTGTACCTCCCTTGGGCTAAGGCTACCTTGCATGAGCTGAGTACATGTTCCACCGTTTGTTTTTCACGGCAGAGGGGGCATGCAGGATTGTCTGCTTTTCCCCACTTCACCAGGTTTGCATTTGATGGTAGCAGGTCATATGCGGATCTGAGAATGAAGCTGATCCTGAGAGGGGCCATGTGCCAAATGTCATTCCAGGTGAGACTTTTTTGGAGCGCACTCTCCCATGTTGTCCATTGCCCTTGTTGGCTCTGCTGGACTGCTTTTTGGCGTCTCTTTTGGTCTTCTTCTTTCCTCATCTCTTGAATGACCATGTCCCGTTTGGCTTTTCCTTTTGCTTTTGACCACCATTCTGTTTTGTTGACCCTAGTCCTTGTCTGTTGGTCTGTGTGTGTCCTGATCTTGAGACTTTCTTTGGCAGAGTTTATCACCTCCTGGACTTTCCATTTTCTGCCGGTCTTCAGCAGGGGCTTGATTTCTTCTACCACCTTGTCGTCTGTGTCCTCTAACATGCGTTGAAGTCTGATTTTTCCTGCTTTATATTCTTTAAGGATGGATTTCAGTGGCAGTTTTAATTTTGCTTGCCGACAGTACAGCGCTATATCGGTGAGACAGGGTGGAACTCCAAGCCATTTCCTCGTGAATTGGGTTTGGCTTCCATAGCCTCTACCGTGCTGGTGCAGATCTATATATCATTAGAGGCCATAGTAGTTTTGGGATCAGCATGAACTGCAGACACCACACCTTGTATTTGCCAGGGAGACCACACTGGTCAATGGTCTCCAAGCCTTCTTCCACCATCTTTTTGGTTTCTTTGGCTCTTTGTGTGTCCTTCAGGGTGTCATCATACCACCTCCCAAGGCTCTTGACAGGTTCCTCTGTGACTGTTGGAATGGCTTGGTTGGCGACACTGAAGACCAGGGATTCAGCTAATTTTCCTTTTCTCAGTGACAGACTCCGTGATTTCTTGGGCTTGAATTTCATCCTTGCTGAGGCGACAATGTCGTCCAGTCTTTCCAAGACATGCCGTGTCTCACTTTCTTTGGATGAGACCACTGTTGTATCATCCATGAAGGCCTTGAGAGGGGGCATCTTGTATCCATCACCGAGGTCCGTTTGGCTTGTGTTCCTGGTTGCTGCTTTCAAGATGACTTCCATTGCCAACACAAACAGTATTGGAGAAATTGCACAGCCCATTGCGATACCCACTTCCAGGTTGATCCATGCTGTTGTGTAATCCTGGGTAGAGAACTGCATTGAGAAGCCATTGAAGTACATCTTGAGCATGTCGCAGATGCTCTCTGGCACATGGTACATCTCGAGAGCCTGCTGTATCATCTCGTGGGGTACAGATCCATATGCATTTGCCAGATCAAGCCACACTACATCTAGGTCTTTCTTTCCTGTTTTTGCTCTTTGGATTGCATCCCAAATCATTGTGGCATGTTCAACACAGCCAGACACACCTGGGATGCCTCCTTTCTGGACTGACACATCCAAGTACTTGTTTTCCATGAGGTACTTTGTCATCCTTGCTGCCATGACAGAGAAGAAGATTTTGCCTTCAACGTTAAGTAGGGATATTGGTCTGAATTGGCCAATGTCACTTGAGTTTTGCTCTTTGGGGATGTACACCCCATCAGCATTCATCCACTCGCTGTTGATTTTCTTGTTTCTCCATGCTGATCTCAGCAGCTTGTGGAGCCACTGCAGCACTTTGGGACATTTCTTGTACAGCTGGTATGGTACTCCATTTGGCCCTGGTGATGATTTGGCTCTGGCTTTGCTGACCACATTTTGTACTTCTTCCAGCATTGGTGGCTTGGCATTGAAGGGTTTCTCAGGGTCGGCTGGCGTTACCAAGCCTTGGATGTTGAGTGGTGCTTTGTTCTGTGGGCCAGAGTAAGTTTTCCTGAGATGCTGCTCAAGAACATCTTTGTCTACTTTCAGGGTTCCCGATTTTGGTTGCTCAAAGAGTGTTCTGGCAAACTGGAAGGGGTCCTTGAAGAAGCGACCGTAGGTTTTCTTCTTTCTGCTCTTCTTCTTCCTCGCTGCTTCTGCTTTGCTGAGGGCACTGTGACTTGCTTTCAGATCTTTCCAAAGCTTCTGCAAACCTTGTTTCTCAATTGGCAGTGCGGTTTTCATTTGCTTTCTGGGTTTTTC
>CM060350.1:19705938-19713438 GCA_030674155.1 Stramonita haemastoma | reverse complement strand
AGTGTTGTGTGGTGTTCTATCAGGTAACAGTCAGTGCTGTGTGGTGTTCTATCAGGTAACAGTCGTGCTGTGGTGGTGTTTCTATCAGGTAACAGTCAGTTGTGTGGTGTTCTATCAGGTAACAGTCAGTCCTGTATGGTGTTCTATCAGGTAACAGTCAGTGCTGTGTGGTGTTCTATCAGGTAACAGTCAGTGCTGTGTGGTGTTCTATCAGGTAACAGTCAGTGCTGTGTGGTGTTCTATCAGGTAACAGTCAGTGCTGTGTGGTGTTCTATCAGGTAACAGTCAGTGCTGTGTGGTGTTCTATCAGGTAACAGTCAGTGCTGTGTGTGTTCTATCAGGTAACAGTCAGTGCTGTGTGGTGTTCTATCAGGTAACAGTCAGTGCTGTGTGGTGTTCTATCAGGTAACAGTCAGTGCTGTGTGGTGTTCTATCAGGTAACAGTCAGTGCTGTGTGGTGTTCTATCAGGTAACAGTCAGTGCTGTGTGGTGTTCTATCAGGTAAAAAGTAGATGTTAGCGCTCTATAGGCAGTAATGTTATGTGGTTTTCTATCAGGTAACAGTAATGGTCAGTGTTCTGGGTATTTTTTATCAGATATTTAAAGAGATTTCTTTTTTGTCATATGTTTTTCAAGGCTAAGGTAAAGGTGTTCCATAACCAATGTAGTCTTAGCTAGGGGAGCAAGGCGTCAAAGCTTCTCTAGAATACCAGCGTATTGAGGGCGGCGCCATTCTTCTCTCCTTCGCTGCTATACCTTCCCTGTCCCTAAAGAAGGGCAGGTACCCATTGCCAGCTGGGTGAACTGGGGGAACTGTACTGAAGTCAAGGTGAGCAAATGGTCACCCATCCACTTGGTAACCACGCTCAATGCTGCTTAACCTTAACTGGGGGAAAGCGAGTGCTCTGACCACTGACTTAGCTACCCCGTCCTTTACTGCTTGCAAGTGGTTTTTGTAGAACCCCTTCACCCTCAAGAATCTTGTATGGCACTGCAATGAAGTTTTCATACCCTGTCTGTCGGACGAGTTGAACCTGGCGGAGCCCATCCCGCCAAGATACAGGGTGCATGCTGGGTATGTCTGTGCTTCTGTAACGCACTGACCACTGACATGAACAATGGGATCTTTAACATGTATTTTTGTTCAAAAAAAGTTCTTTGGGTAAAACTGTAATAAACTGAGATCCAGAATGAGAACACACGCAGAATATCTTGCGCGCACGTTAAAACCTGTTCCACATTTCGGAAGAGTGTGCTATTATGCGTTGGATGGAATAGATGACAAAATTTGAAAACTGCATAAACACGGGCAATGGATGTAACAAAGCACACGCGTGCGTCTCCATTCTTCTTCGATTGAAATAATTTCAATTCAAACTTATTTCTGCACACGTACAGCAAGGATGTTAAGGCATTGGCAGGTCTGCCATTTAAATTGTGATTGGAGGTACCACAGATAAATCTTTCTGCTGATCTGAGTCTGCAGTTTAAAGGTAAAGGTGTCCCATAACTTATGCGGTTTTTGGTGAGTGAGGCATCAGAGACCTCAGCTTCTCCAGGGGCCAGCATATTGAGGGTGGCGCCCATCTCTTCTCCTTCGTTGATTTACCTTCCTTGATTCTAAAGAGGGCTGGTACCCATCAAGGAGTCGGCACTTTCTGAGCACCTGCCTTCGGATGACTCAGTGTACACGGCCAAGCTGAGCGCTCTTGTCTTATCCTGAAACAGATCCGGCGATCGGCAAGGAAAGATTTCTTCGTCTGTGCAGACTCGCTCTCTGCTCTGGAGGCTATCGCTTGTAGGAACATAAACCACCCTAAGCTACAGGAGTTCTACGAACTGCATACTTCCTTGAGACGGGATGGGTGTGACGTGGGTTTGGTGTGGATCCCGGGGCACGCGGGCATTCGGGGCAACGAAACGGTTGACCCACTCGCCAGGTGTGCCACGGAGCAGAAGGTTTCCGGGTCCACGGTGCCGTTCACAGATCTGAAACCTAGAGGCAAACAATACACGCACTTCCTCTGGCAAGAGGAATAGAATGCTCAGATGGACAACAAACTTTTTCGGATCCGACCCAGCCTGAAAGAGGTTTTTCCCCTGTGTGACATAAACTGAAGGGAGGCGACAGTGCTCACCAGGATACACACGGGTCATTCTCATAAATCACTCACGTTCACTTGCTGATAGGCAGGGAACACCATGGTGCGTGACTTGTGGTGTGCGGGCATCTGCTCCTGGAGTGTCAGGATGTTCAGAATATTAGGCACAAGCATTTTCCGTCTGATTTGAGTGAAAGTGGTATAGTTGGTCTCTAAGGACAAGGTTGTTTTAAGAAATCTGGTTTGGGTTTTATGTCATTTTATATGTGATTGATGTGGGTCTTCCCACGATGCAGTGGCCGTCCTGGGATGACCCTTATAGTTGACCAGGGCGTCGATACAAGCAGGGACAGTCGAGTTGGTCTTATACCCCTTTTTAACGGTATATAGCACACTTTTAATACGAGTTTTAAAATGTGACGAGGTGTCAGCCCTGATATGGCCTGTGCGGTAGGCGGGGCTCTAAGCAATATTGATTGGATTGGAGGTACCCATTTATTGCTGGGTGAACTGGGGGGGACTGTACTGAAGGTAAGGTGCACAAACGGTCACCCATCCAATTGGTAATCAGGCTCAATGCTGTTTGACCCTAGCTAGGAGAAAAAGAGTGATCTGACCCTGAGTTATCCCGTCCCCTTGTAAAACTTCATTATTTCACTGTTTCAGAAAAGAAAATGGCAACACTAGGAGCCATTGGTAATTGTGTCATCTAAATGTAGGCTACTCTGTAAATCAGTGTTAGTTTTTATTTTCTAAGGAGGTGGGATAGCTTTTTGGTCAGAGCACTGGCTTTCCCCAAGTCAAGTAAAGCAGTGTCGAGCATGGTTAAAAGTTGGATGGGTGACCGTTTGCACGCCTTGGCTTCAGAACAGTCTTCCCAGTTAACCCAGCTGTAAATGGGTACCTGCCCTCTTTAGGGTCATGGAAGGTAATGCAGTGAGGGAGAGGAGATAGGCGCTGCCCTCAATAGGCTGGCCCCTAGAGAAGCTAAGGTCTCTGATGCCTGCTCCTCTATGACCACACAGGTTATGGGACACCTTTACCTTTTTTGTTTTCAGACAACTGTCAGCTGCAAATGGCTTGACTAGGGTGGTGCCCTCATCATGAGTCCCAGGATTTAGATGTCTCAGGTCTGATTCATACATGTTTGGTGCAGTATCTGGGGCATCTTGAATCTGGCTCAGGTTTGACGTAATGGGACACATTAAATCTGGGTCAGGTTTTGCAGAGTATTTTATCAAGGACATATTGAATCTGGGTCAAGTTTGGCATAGTGAGACATATTGAATCTGGGTCAAGTTTGCAATAATGGGACATATTGCATCTGGGTCAAGTTTGCAATAGTGGGACATATTGAATCTGGGTCAAGTTTGCAATAATGGGACATATTAAATCTGGGTCAAGTTTGCAATATATAGTGGTACATATTAAATCTGGGTCAAGTTTGCAATAGTTGGAAATATTGAATCTGGGTCAAGTTTGCAATAGTGGGATGATTGAATCTCGGTCAAGTTTGCAATAATGGCACATACTATATCTGGGTCAAGTCGGGCACAGTGAAACATCTTGAATGTGGGTCAAGTCTGGCATAGTATTGTGTCAGGGACATGGAATCTGGGTCTTAAACAGAACTTGGACATAACGCCAGCCGTCATGGCACAGTGGTTAGTGCCTTGTGCTAAGGACTGGAAGGTCGCGGTTTCGAATCCCATAAGAATCAAAGGGATGTTTTTCAGACTCCGGCCGGCTCCTACCCAGAGTGAGTGTGCTATGGGCTCAGTGAGAAGGCTCAGACCACACAGTCGAGCTTCATCCACTTTACGGAAGTGAGTTTGAGTGTTGTTCATATTACCTGACCAACGCTGCAGGTGTCTGTTTCTCTCCTGCAGGTTGATGCCAGGATATAATATGAAAGCAAGCTTAAAGTACAACCCTGTCAAGCAGTCTCAAAGCAAATGCACCCCTATAGCAGCCTTGATTTCATCATTCTTATCCTCATTGATTATCATGCCATAAAAGAACAATGTCTCTGAGTTTAGTGTTTTACAGAGGGTGAGGCAGAAAAAGAAAATGAACAAAGACATGAATGAATCTCTAGGATTTTAGGGGGGCGGGGCGGTGAGGGGGGTGTAAGGTCATTTAGGGAGAGGGGGGTAGGGTGGCTTTCTCACCTTACCACTCCTATGGGTCAGCCAGAATGATTCATTTTCAACACAGCTGTCTGGCAGTTCCCCCCACTTTCAGCTCCTCTCAGCTGCTAATTAATCTATCCCATCCCAGTCCAGCCCAGATAGGGCCAGCTGGTGCTAATTATAGCAGGACTGACCCCACTTGGACTTGAGAAAAAGAAAGGGCCACAAAATATAGCACTCTGGACAGAGTGATGTTGGAGGTGTGTCAGTCCTTACACTCCTAAATCACACTTTCTTCTTTTCTTCTTTTTCTCTTTCTTCTTCTTCATCTATTATTTCAAGGGTAGAGGAATAAATAAATCATGTGGGGGTTTTGGAGGGGGTTGTTTATTTTAAGTCTAATTCCCATGTGCAGGAGGCTTTTAAAACTTTATCATTCAACTTTGAGACTGTTAGATACAAAGTAGGGTCAAAGTGAACGTTGTATGACAGTTTTTTTTTCCACAATACCTCGTCATACAGGTATCCAGACACCCACTTCAGAATTGTTTTCTTCAATGAAAGAGGATGCACATTGCTGTGTTCAGAAGTTGTTATAGATGGAGGCAATATCAACACCAATGTCAAAGCATGACAACACTTCAGTGTTGGTCTTCTCTACACATCCATAACTGACAAAGATTTTTGCTTGGGACGTGAAAGATGATGACGTCATATCTATATCAGACATCATCCCTGAAGTTGGAATGCAGCTACCTTAAAGGTGAGAAAAAAAACGGTGGCATACGCAAAATCTGACCATTGTTGAACCTCGGAGCTCTAGCTTGTTTCGTTGGTTGGCTAGAGCTCCAAGGTTCAGCAATGGTCAGGTTTTGTAGTTGGGACGGTTTCTTGCCCACCATTAAGGTAGCCACATTTCAACTTATAAACACGACACATGTGTGCATACTTTCTCTTTAATGCCCTCTGTTCCTACCGGCATGCTAGGGTATACTCTTTTAAAAGGCGGAACGAGTTTTAAAATGTGCGCAAGATGTTCTGCTCGTGTTTTTTTTTTAATTACGCTTCTCCATCTTTCCTTCATTTCACATCTTTCTTATTTATTTCTCCTTTCCCTTAGCTTCAATTCCCTTTGCGGGGTTTTATTGTTTAATTTCGATTTTTGTTCTCGCTGTCAATGATTTTCTTGTTCTCCCTTTTCCAGCAAGGGCTGTCAGACAAGATCAACCTCCTCTCTTCTGGCTGTCTGTGACTGACCTGACCAACCTGGCGGCCCAGCTTTGGTTAATGCCTGTATGTTACCTTAAGGACACCATTCACCTGGCCAACTGGTCCATTATCATTAACACGAAGCTAGTATACATCAACTGGTTGATCAGCTACTTCTCTTCAATGTTGATTCAAATCGTCAGCGTGGACCGATGTCTGTCTGTTGTGTTACCGTTTAAAGCAAAGACTTTGCTGAATTACAGGTAAGCTTGAGAGAGAACGAATTGAACCAATCTTTTCAAACCAAATGAATGAATGAGAAGTGAACAAATTGTACAAGTTTCAGCTAAGTCTTTTGTCTTATGGTAGTGAATGCTTACAAGGGCAAATATCACAGAGAATGCAGCAGCAGTTGTTAGCACTGCTGTTTTTGTGTGCAGACATCTAAAGGCTTACAAGAAAGTCTCTGCCTAGGGAATGCCGGGGAGGGAGGGGGGCTGTCAGTTAAAAGAGCATCCCCCACCTTTTGAAAGTACTGTGCTAGGAATTCATTCTTTTCCATCCCTCTCTTTGGTTCTGTTTCTTTGTTCTCTTTCTTCCTGTCCTCTTCTTGTCTATTTTCTGCTTTCTTGGTCCTTTCTCCTGCCTTATTTTCCCATAAAGACTTAAAAGAGAGCAATTCTCTCCAATACCTACATTGGATGTGCTGGGCCTGACTTGTCAAGTGTTTAGTTGCAGCACAACGCATTTTTGCTCATCTGACGGACAGTAGCTGCTGTCTGAGCATTCGATGACAAAGACAAAGGAAAAGAGTGTGGATGTTGAACACTTTAAAACAGGCAAACAAACAAACAGCAAACAAACAAGAAAGCAAAGGAAGAAACAAGGAAGCAAACAAACAAAGGAGCAAAGAAACAACCAAAACCAGAGAGAAAAAAGCCCTACAGAAGCAGAAGTACAAATACTCAGGAAGTCTTCAGACCTACAGAAAAAGCTTGATCCTACACTGTCTTTGCAGCAGTGTTCAAAACATGATCCAGACAACAAAGAGGGGAGGGATACAGATACATCTTTGATGAATTCATGTCTTGTCTGTACAATCTGCTCAGCCAAAACAACGGGGTTCAGTGTTTTGTTAGCTTATGTCTTGTCTTTCTTGTTTTCTCTTTTTTTTCAGAGTGGCAATTGCAGCCATAGTGGTTGCCTGTCTCTTTCCTCTGAGACAAAGCAGCTGCACTGACAATATTAATTTTATGTCCTTGCCTTATCTTCCCTGTCTCTTTTTTTCAGAGTGATGGCTGTTGCCATAGTGATTGCCTATCTCTTTCCTCTGATTGGCTGCCTCCCTGTGTTGCTCGCCTCCACCATCAGATGGAGAGTAGATCCTTCAACCAATCGCATCTTCGCTTATGTCACGAACACAGAGTGGTTTCCTATGGATGCCCAATCAGCTGTCAGATTTCTAAATTACTTCACGCTGATTGTTATTCCCCTGTTTCTGCTTCTGACAATCGTCTGTTGCATCATCACTATCGTCTTTCTACGTCGTGCATCTCGTCATCGTCAGCAGATGGTGGGAACAGGGAGCATGGAGGGAGACAGCAAAGACAACAAAATCACCAAGATGTTGTTGCTTCTCTGTTTTATCTACATAGTGTTTGCATTACCTATTGCATGTTCTATCTTTGTGCAAGAGTTGGTTCCTGAGTATTTCGTGTTTAGAAAGTACCACAACACCTTTATCATAGTGTTCCAGTTTCTCTGGATCTCTTTTTGTCTGAATTCTTCTGTCAACTTCTTTGTGTACCTCCTGCTGAGTTCTCGCTTTCGAAAAACACTGAAAGAAAGGTGTCAGTGTGTGATGTTTTCGGGGCATGAAACAGTCAAAGAGGATGTGAGAAGGTAGCTTGGCTGTTGAATTATGATGTGGTCATTAAAGAAATCGTTGTTGAAGTATTATATTTGTGTAGTACTGTGTGTGTCTTCATTTTTAAAGTTTATTTGCTAGAAAGTGATATTAGACAGTACTGTGTGTTCAGTGATCTGTCTTGTCAACA
>CM060350.1:19680938-19698438 GCA_030674155.1 Stramonita haemastoma | reverse complement strand
TTTTTCTCTCCCCATGCTAGAATTAAACAACATCGAGCGTGGCTGTCTCTCGAAAGGGAGACCACTCGTGCCACTAGGCTTCAGTACAGTCCCTTCAGTTTACACAGCTGTCAATGGGTACCTGCCCTCTTCAGGGTCAGGGAAGGTAAAGCAGCGAGGGAGTGGAGATGGGCCCGCCCTCAATATGCTGGCCCCTATTGAAGCTGATGTCTCTGATGCCTACAACTGCGTAATTATTTAGAAAGCACCTTTACCTTGGAGGGAAGAAAATGAAATACTTTTCAGTCGGACAGCAAATGATTTCCTTATGAAAGTGCATTGATTCTATTGTCAATGTAATTGTTGTTGTTGTAGTTGTTGTCGTCATTGTTGTTGTTGTCATCCTTGTTGTTGTTATTATTGTTGTTGTTGTGCATTCCCAGCTAAACAGCCTAGAGGAATCATCAAGAATGTGTTAAAATATAAAGGTGTCCCATAATCTGTGTGGTCGTAGGGGAAAGAGGCATCAGAGACCTCAGCTTCTCAAGGAGCCAGCATGTTGAGGGCGGCGCCCATCTCCTCTCCCCCGCTGCTTTAACTTCCCTGACCCTAGAGAGGGCAGGTACCCATTGACAGCTGGGTGAACTGGGGGGACTGTACTGAGGCCAAGGTGCGTAAACAGTCACCCATCCAACCGGTAACCACGCTCAATGCTGCTTAACTTTACCAGGGGAAAGTGAGCGCTGTGACCACTGAGCTATCCCGCCCCCTAAGAATGTGTACTCCACTTATTCCTCCCACCTGGGAATCCCAGTGACAGCACTAGGGCACACTGCCAGGAGAAGTTTGCCGGTGTAGCTGTTTTCAAGAGTCAAGATCGGATTTGCCTCGGACCCCTTTTGGGGTATGGAGGATTTCAGTCCACAAAAATTAAGTGACATTAAATTTAATTGGCATGTAGGCAGCCATGTTAGGACGTCAGAAAGATTTCTTTCAGTCCTTTTATCAATGGTGAGTTCATATCGTTAGGGAGGCGGGATAGCTCAGTGGTCAGAGCACTTGCTTTCGCCCAGTCAAGTTAAGCAGCATCGAGGGTGGTTACCAGTTGGATGGGTGAACTTTTGCCCACCTTGGCTTCAGTACAGTTCCCCCCCCCCCAATTCATCTAGCTGTCAATGGGTACCTGCCCTCTTTAGGGTCAGGGAAGGTAAAGCAGTGAGGGAGAAGAGATGGGCGCCGCCCTCAATATGCTGGCCCCTAGGGAAGCTAAGGTCTCTCATGCCTTGCTCCCCTACGACAATAAAGGTTATGGGACACCTTTCCCTTACCTTTTTATAATTATTGTTATACTTTGAGCTTGGTGTGTGGTGAAGACGCTGATATCATACCATCTCGAGGTATAGCAACATTTTAATACAGGCCCTAGCACATTGTATAAAAACAGAGATAACTTTTATAATTGTGTTATATTGTATAGTATATTTTATTGTATTGCATTGAATTGTATTGTATCATATCATATTGTTTTGTATTAAAAATAATACATGGAATTTATATAGCGCTATATCTTGTAAAAACAAATCAAAGCGCTTGCATTCAACCTATATATCACACAAGCAATCAATAGTAATCTATGGTCCTAGCAAATTCGAACGTACTCACACACGCACACACACACACACGCGCGCGCACGCGCGCGCCCACACACACCCACACACCCACAAAGGCTATACACTTTGGCAGGTAGATGTCGAAGGCAGGGACAGACAAGAGACGGAAACAGAAGGGAAAATCTTAGGTTTGAAATAAGTGTGTCTTGAGGTTGGATTTAAAAGTGTCATAAATAGACTTTTGCCGGAGGGAGAAAGGGAGGTCGTTCCAGATTAATGGACCAGAAACAGATAGCGCGGCGGCCAACGGTAGATAGGTTGAACCTAGGTATTCTTAAGGACAGAGTATCTGCGGCCGAGCGGAAGGAGCGAGAAGGTGTGTACTAGTGAAGACATTTACAGAGGTAGGAGGGTGCAATTTTGTGGAGACATTTGTAACAGAGGGTATTGCAAGAGATTGCAAGAGAGGGGTAATGTGCTCAGAATTTTTCTTTCTGAGGACCAGACGAGCTGCAGAGTTTTGTATACGCTAAAGGGAGTGGAAAGATGATGCTGGCAGACCAGCCAAAAGAGAATTGCAATAGTCCAGACGTGAAAGAATAAGAGACGTGACAAGTTTGGATGTTGCATCAGTGGACAGGTACTTTCGAATTGCACTAATGCGCCGTAATTGATAGTAGCATGACTGACAGGTCTGGGTAATGATTTTTTGCATGGATAGTGTGTTGTCAACAAGGACCCCTATATACTTCACAGAAGTGGATAGGGGAACTGAGGTATTACCGAATTCTATTGAAGTATTCCATTTCATTGTGTTGCATTGTAGCGTATCATATTGTATTGTGTTGTATTGTATTGCGTTATGTTGCATTGTATTGCGTTGTGTTGTATTGTGTCGTATCGAATTGTATTGTATTGTATTACATTGTACTGCATCACATTGTATTGTATTGTATCGCATTGTATTGTATCGTTTCGTTTTGTATTGTATCGTTTTGTGTTGTATTGTATCATATCGTATCGTATCCTACTATCGTATGGTGTTGTGTTGTATTGTTTTGTATTGTATTGTATTGTTTACATTGTGTTCTATTTATTGTATTTTATTGTATTATATCGTATCGTATTGAATCGTATTGTATTGTATTGTATTGTATTGTACTGTATTGTATTGTACTGTGTTGTACTGTATTGTATGTCACTTTAAGTCAAGGCAGATTTATCTGCGCGAAATTCAGGCTGCTCTCCCCGGGAGAGCGCATTTTTTAAACAACTTTTTGTTCATTTTTTCAGGAATTTCTTACACCATGAAATTCTCCTATACATGATTACATAGGTAAATAGGCATCTTGAAATTCTCCTTTATATTATTTTTATTACCATTACCCCAGTAAATAGACATATTGAGATTCTCCTACAATTATATTATTCATTAAGCCCAGGAAATAGACAGCTTGATATTCTCCTACATATTATTACCCCAGTAAATAGACATTAACTCTGCCTAGGACGGTCCCAAGCCCGGCTGAAAAAGGAGGAGGGTTAGGCGTAGGGTTAGCTACCCCACCCTGTGAAAAAAACTCTAGCTACAGATACGCCAAATAGCAATTTAACAGACATCGCAGACCTGGGGAGGGATGGACCTCAAGCTGGAAGGTGTATGAAGTCGGGCGGTGAAAGCCAGAGTCATCTGGAAGCCGTCACACCGAAGACCATCATCTCCACCAGGATCACCACATCCATCGGTACGTGGAACGTCAGGACCATGTACGAGACAGGGAAGACAGCGCAAGTAGCCGCAGAGATGAGGAAATTCAACCTCACAATCCTAGGAATCAGCGAAGCAAGATGGACTGGTTCCGGGCAGAAGCAACTGACTTCCGGGCAGCTGCTGCTGTTCTCGGGGCACGAGCAGGAAGATGCTGCACACACCCAGGGAGCCGCCCTGATGCTTTCCAAGCCAGCACAGGGAGCACTCATAGGGTGGAAGGCGCACGGACAAAGGATCATGACAGCCTCTTTCCGTACAAAGAAGAAGAGGATCAACATAGACATTATCCAGTGCTACGCCCCAACGAACGACAGCGAGGAGGAGGAGAAGGACGACTTTTACAACAGATTGCAGACCATCGTACAAGACAGAACAAAGAGAAACATCATCTTCGTAATGGGCGACCTCAATGCCAAGATAGGTAGTGACAACTGGGGATACGAGGAGATCATGGGGCGGCATGGGCTAGGTAAGATGAACGACAACGGGGAGAGGTTCGCAGACCTGTGTGCCACAAGCAACCTGGTCATCGGAGGAAGTGTTTTACCGCACAGAAGGATACACAAGGCAACTTAGGTGTCGCCAGACCTGTCGACGGAGAACCAGATTGACCACATCTGCATCGTGAAGAAGTTTCGCCGCTCCCTGCAGGATGTACGCGTCAAGCGAGGAACAGACGTTGCTTCGGATCACCATCTACTTGTTGCCCGATTGGAGCAGAAGCTGAAGAGAAATTGGACGGGGGGATCCAGTCAACGCCAGCGTTACAACACCACGGCGCTGAAGGACAACAGGAAGCAAGAAGAGTTCAAGGTCACTCTATCCAACAAGTTCCAAGTCCTAGGAGAGCTGCTTGAAGAGGAGACGATAGAAGAGAGGTGGCAGAGAGTGAAAGAGACAGTGACCTCAACATGTCAGGAAGTACAGGGCCCCAAATCTTTCACACACAAGGAATGGATTTCAGCAGCTACGCTAGAGAAAATAGAAGAAAGAAGAGAAAAGAAGTTAGCCGTCAACAGCAGTAGGACATGATCAGCAAAAACAAAAGCCCAAGAGGAATACACTGAAGCAAACAGGGTTGTAAAGCGAAGCATTAAAGCAGATAAGCAAAACTACTTGGAGACATTGGCAAAAGAAGCAGAAGATGTAGCACACCAGAACATTACCAAGGACCTGTACTTCATCATCAAGAAGTTATCAGGGAAGTTTGCCAAGCCAGAGAGACCAGTAAAAGACAAGAAAGGAGGAGTAATAGCTGATGACGAAGGACAGAAGAACAGGTGGATTGAGCACTTCCAGGAGTTACTCAACAGACCAACTCCTACAAACCCACCAAAGATACCGACAGCCGCAAGCGACCTGCCGATCAAGTGTAGTGCTCCCACAAAGGAAGAGATCCGCAGCGCCATCAAGCAATTGAAGAACGGCAAGTCTGCAGGACCTGACAGCATCCCTGCAGAAGCGCTGAAGGCCAACGTGGAGACCAGTGTGGAGCTCCTCTACCCGCTCTTCGGCAAGATATGGGAGGAAGAAGAAATACCAACAGAGTGGAAAGAGGGTTACTTCATCAAACTCCCCAAGAAAGGCGACCTCAGTTTCTGCTCCAACTACAGAGGGATAACGCTGTTGTCCATCCCAGGAAAGGTGTTTAACCGCACCCTGCTGAACCGGATGAAGGACACAGTAGACCCACATCTCCGTGACCAACAAGCTGGCTTCCGAAAGGAAAGATCATGCACGGATCAGATTGCAACACTGCGCATCATCCTGGAACAGTCCCTGGAATGGAATTCGCCACTATACGCCAACTCAATAGACTATGAGAACGCTTTCGACAGCATCGACAGACAGACCCTCTGGAGACAACTGAGACACTATGGAGTGCCAGAGAAAATCACCAACATCATCAGGAAATCATATGAAGGAATGACCTGCAGAATAGTTCATGGCAGACAGCTCACCGACGCCTTTGAAGTAGATACCGGAGTAAGGCAAGGATGCTTACTCTCCCCTTTCCTATTCCTGCTGGCCATCAACTGGGTCATGAAGACCTCAACAGACCAGAAACGTAATGGCATCCAGTGGACACTTTGGAAGCAGCTAGACTACCTTGACTTTGCGGATGACCTGGCCTTTCCCTCCCACACCCAGCAACAGATGCAGGAAAAGACCAACATCGTTGTGGAGAACTCAGCTAGACTGGGCCTCAACATCAACAGAGGAAAGAGCAAGGTACTCAAGACCAATGCAGCCAATGAGACACCCATCACAGTACAAGGCAAAGCGCTGGAAGAAGTGGAAAGCTTCACATACTTCGGCAGCATCGTGGACACAAAGGGAGGAACAGACACAGACGTCAGAACCCGCATCGGCAAAGCAAGGGCAGCCTTCAAGCAGCTCAGAAACGTCTGGGGATCAAGCGACATCAGCAGCACCACCAAGACCAGGCTCTTCAACACCATCATCAAGCCAATACTACTGTATGGAGCAGAGACCTGGAGATACACCGTCACCACCATGAAGAAAATCCAGGTCTTCATCAACATCTGCCTCAGGAAGATCCTCAAGATCCACTGGCCGGACAAGATCAGTAATGAAGAATTATGGCAAAGAACCAGACAATAGCCTGTTGAGAAAGAAATCCTACAGAGACATTGGCGATGGATAGGACACACCCTACGGTAACCTGTATCCAGCAACACAAGACAAGCTCTCACCTGGAATCCACAAGGGAAAAGAAAGAGAGGGCGGCCTAGAAATACCTGGCGCCGGGATCTGGATGCAGATGCGAAAAAGATGGGCAAGACGTGGGGACAACTGGAACTCCTAGCCCAGAGCCAAGATGCCTGGAGACAGCTGGTTGGCGGCCTATGCCCCAGAAGGGACCACAGGCAGACATGACATGACATGACATGACAAATAGACGTTGTGATATTCTCCTACATTTTCATTATTACAACCCAGAAAATAGACATCATGGCATTCTCCTAATACTAGTGTCACCCCAGTAAATAGACATTATGATATTTTCCTAGATATCAATATACCCAGTAATCACACATCTTGAGATTTTCCTACATATTATTACCCCAGAAAATAGGCATCATGACATTCTCCTAAAATTGTGTCACCCCAGTAAATAAACATCTTGATATTCTCCTACCTATTATTATTACGCTAGTATATAGTGGGTGTGGATGGTGTGTGTGTGTGTGTGTGTGTGTGTGTGTGTGTGCGTGTGCGTGTGTGTGCGTGCTGTGTGTGTGGTATGTGTGTGTGTGTGTGTGTGTGTGTGTGTGTGTGTGGTGTGTATGTGTGTGTATGTGAGCATTCGTGCATGTATACGTGTGTTTGCGAGTGCGTGCGTGCATGCGTAAATAATAGTGGTTATATGTCTTTTCCATTCAATGGTTTTGATAGCATTGTATCCATACATTGCTGTGTGTGTGTGCATTTGTGTGTGTGTGTATGTGTGTGTGTGTGTGTTTGTGTGTGTGTGTTTGTGTGTGTGTGTGTGTGTGTGTGTGTGTGTGTGTGTGTGTGTGTGTGTGCTCGCGCGCACGCGTGCGTGCGTGCATGCGTGCGGACGCACGTACTCGTGTGTGTGTGTTCGTGATATTTTTATTTGAAGCTGTCGTATTATGTTTGAACAAATATGAAATGTAGCTATCTTGTGTCTTTTGATTATGATTGTGTCAATATGCCTGTCAGTATTCTAATTACCCTTTAGGGATGATTGAAGTGTTTTGACTTGACTTGACCTGACATGACAGCAGGACTGAAGCAGAAACAACACACCGCACAGGACGCACGTTCAACACGTCTCCCGTACAAAAGCACACTGACTCTCCAGTTCAAGGGAACAGCTTCGGCCCAATCAGAGTCAGTCCCCCTCCTCCTCCCCACCCTCCCACCACCCCCACCAAGATGTTTCCCACTTTCTCCCAGGACAGCAGTGCCCAGAATTTGAACAGCACAATGCTGTCGACAGGGGCAGAGTACACCGAAGAAGCCCCCCTCTCCCCCGTATCCCCCCTCCCCCCTCAGGCAGACTCCAGAGCCTGGGAAAACTCGGATCCTTTCTTCACTGCCAGAAGCCGAGAGCTGATCCAGAGAGTGTTGAAGTGTTACGTCCGACAGGTCATCGTCTTCCTAGGCCTGCCTTGTAACGCCGCGTGCTGTGTGGTGTTCTATCAGGTAACAGTCAGTGCTGTGTGGTGTTCTATCAGGTAACAGTCAGTGCTGTGTGGTGTTCTATCAGGTAACAGTCAGTGCTGTGTGGTGTTCTATCAGGTAACAGTCAGTGCTGTGTGGTGTTCTATCAGGTAACAGTCAGTGTTGTGTGGTGTTCTATCAGGTAACAGTCAGTGTTGTGTGGTGTTCTATCAGGTAACAGTCAGTGCTGTGTGGTGTTCTATCAGGTAACAGTCAGTGCTGTGTGGTGTTCTATCAGGTAACTGTGGCTGTTAGTGCTGTGTAGGCAGCAATGCTGTGTGTTCTGGGTTTTTTTTATCAGATATTTGAAGAAATTTCTGTTGTCGTATGTTTTAAAAGGCTACGGTACAGGTCTTCCATAACCTATGTGGTCTTAGCTAAGGGAGCAAGGCGTCAAAGCTTCTCTAGAACACCAGCGTATTGAGGGCGGCGCCCATCTCCTCTCCTTCGCTGCTTTACCTTCCATGTCCCTAAAGAAGGCAGGTACCCATTGACAGCTGGGTGAACTGTACTGAAGCCAAGGCGAGCAAACAGTCACCCATCCACTTGGTAACCATGCTCAATTCTGCTTAACCTTACGTGGGGGAAAGCGAGTGCTCTGACCACTGACTTAGCTACCCTGTTCTTTAATACTTGCAATTGATTTTTGTAGGCCCCCTTCCCTCTTAAGGAATCGTGTAGGGCACTGCAATGAATTTTTCAGACCGTCTGTCGGACGAGTTGAACATGGCGGAGCCCATCCAACCAAGATACAGGGTGCATGCTGGGTATGTTTGTGCTTCTGTAACGCACTGACCACTGACATGAACAATGGGATCTTTAAATTGTATTTTTGTTCCAAAAAAATTTTTGGGGTACAAATGTAATAAACTGAGATCCAGAATGAGAACACACGCAGAATATCTTGCACGCACGTTAAAACCTGTTCCACATTTCGGAAGAGTGTGCTATTATGCGCTGGATGGAATAGATGACACAATTTAAAAACTGCATGAACACGGGCACTGGATGTAACAAAGCACACGCGTACGTCTCCATTCTTCTTCGATTGAAATAATTTCATTTCAAACTTATTTATGCACATGTACAACAAGAGTTGTTAAGGCACTGGCAGGTCTGCCATTTAAACTGTGATTGGAGGTAGCACAGACAAATCTTACTGCTGATCTGAATCTGCAGTGTAAAGGTAAAGGTGTCCCGTAACTTATGCGGTTTTTGGTGAGTGAGGCATCAGAGACCTCAGCTTCTCCAGGGGCTAGCATATTGAGGGTGGCGCCCATCTCTTCTCCTTCGCTGATTTACCTTCCTTGATTCTAAAGAGCGCAGGTACCCATCAAGGAGTCGGCACTTTCTGAGCACCTGCCTTCGGATGCCTCAGTGTACATGGCCGAACTGAGCGCTCTTGCCTTGTCCCTGCATCTGATCCGGCGATCGGGAAAGAAAGACTTTTTCGTCTGTGCAGACTTGCTCTCTGCTCTGGAGGCTATCGCTTGTAGGAACATAAACCACCCTAAGCTTCAGGAGTTCTACGAACTGTATACTTCCTTCAGACGAGACGGGTATGATGTGGGTTTGGTGTGGATCCCGGGGCACGCAGGCATTCGGGGCAACGAAACGGTTGACCCACTCGCCAGGTTTGCCACGGAGCAGGAGGTTTCCGGGTCCACGGTGCCGTATACAGATCTGAAACCTAGAAGCGAACAATACGCGCATTCCCTCTGGCAGGAGGAGTGGAACGCTCAGACGGACAACAAACGTTTTCAGATCCAACCCAACCTGAAAGAGGTTTTCCCTCTGTGTGTCAAAAACCGTAGGGAGGCGACAGTGCTCACCAGGATACACACGGGTCATTCTCATATCACTCACGTTCACTTGCTGAAAGGCGATGGAACCCCATGGTGCGTGACTTGTGATGTGCGGGCATGTGCTCCTGGAGTGTCGGGATGTTCAGAATTTTAGGCACAAGCATTTCCCGTCTGATATGAGTGAAAGTGGTATAGTTGGTCTCTAAGGACAAGGTTGTTTTAAGGAATCTGGTTTGGGTTTTATGTCATTTTATATGCGAACGATGTGGGTCTTCCCACGATGCAGTGGCCGTCCTTGGCTGACCGTTATGGTTGACCAGGGCGTCGATCACTCACTCACTCACTCACTCACTCACTCAGTCCCATGTCCCAAAGGACGTAGGGGGGACATGAGAGAAGACGCAACGGAGATCTTTTTCCATGCTTCACGATCCTGTGTGGCTAGTAGGAGGCGTTGCAGGGGTTGGGCAGTCCAGTCTTTGATGTTGTCAACCCATGATTTCTTTTGGCGGCCTCTTCTTCTCTTGCCTCGACTGTTCCTTGCAAGATGGTTTTTGCTAGGGTGTTGTGTCTTATGGTGTGACCAAACCACATCAGCTTTCTCCTCTTTATGGTGGAGAGCAAAGGCTCTTGGGGGCCCACACGCTTTTTGATTTCTTCTTTCACATAGTTATTGGTCTTGTGTTCTTTGTATGATATTTTGAGGAGTCTTCTGTGGCAGAAGGGCGTCGATACAAGCAAGGAAAGTCGAGTTGGTTTTATACCTCGTTTTAACTGTACATAGTCGCACACTTTTAATACGAGTTTTAAAATGTGACGAGGTGACAGCCCTGATATGACCCGTGCGGTCGGCAATGCTGTAAGCTACATATATTGGATTGGAAGTACCCATTTATAGCTGGGTGAACTGGGGGGACTGTACTGAAGGCAAGGTGCACAAACGGTCACCCATCCAATTGGTAATCACGCTCAATGCTGTTTGACCCTAGCTAGGAGAAAGAGTGATCTGACCCCTGAGCTATCCCGTCCCCTTGTAAAACTTCATTATTTCACTGTTTCAGAAAAGAAAATGCCAACACTAGGAGCCATTGGTGATTGTGTCATCTAAATGCAGGCTGCTCTGTAAATCAGTGTTGGTTGTTGTTTTCTATGGGGACGGGATAGCTGATTGGTCAGAGCGCTGGCTTTCCCCAAGTCCAGTAGAGCAGTGTCGAGCATGGTTGCCAGTTGGATGGGTGACCATTTGCGCGCCATGGTTTCAGTACAGTCCCCCAAGTTCACCCATCTGTAAATGGGTACCTACCCTCTTTAGAATCAGGGAAGGTAAAGCAGCAAGGGAGAAAAGATGGGCACTGCTCTCAATAGGCTGGCCCCTTGAGAAGCTGAGGTCTCTGATGCCTTGCTCCCCTATGATCACACCTGTTATGGGACACCTTTACCTTTTTTGTTTTCAGACAACTGTCAGCTGCAAATGGCTTGACTAGGGCGGTGTCCTCATTATGAATCCCAGGATGTAAATGTCTAAGGTCTGATTCAGACATGTTTGGTATAGTATGGTATCTGGGGCGTCTTGAATCTGGGTCAAGTTTGGCATGGTGGGACACAATAAATCTGGGTCAAGTTTGGCAGAGTGGGACACTTTGAATCTGGGTCAGATTTGGCATAGTGGAATACTTTGAATCTGGGTCAGAGTGGCATAGTACAACACATTGAATCTGGGTCAGGTTTGGCATAGTATGACACATTGAATCTGGGTCAAGTGTGGCAGAATGGGACGCATTGAATCTGGGTTCAATTTTGACATAGTGGGACACATTGAATCTGGGTCAAGTTTGGCATAGTGCCACACATTGAGTTTGGGTCAAGTTTGGCATAGTATTTTGTCAGGTACATGGAATCTGGGAGTTAAACAGAACTTGGACATGACACCAGCCACCAAGGCACAGTGGCTAGCACCTTGGGTTATAGACAGAAAGCTTGCAGGTTCAAATCCCATAAGAGTCATAGGGATTTATTGGATCCGGCCTGCTCCTACTCAGAGTGAGTGTGCTGTGGGCTCAGTGGGAAGACTGGAACCACACAGTTGAGCTTCATCCACTTTACGGATGCGAGTTTGAGAGTGTTTGAGAGTGTTGCTCAAATTACCTGACCAGCACTGTAGGTGTTTGTACCTCTCGGGCCTGATTGACTCCAGGATGTATTATGATAGTAAGCGTAGAGTACAGCCCTGTCACGTGGTCTCAAAGCAAATGCACTTCCATTACAGCATAGTTTCATCATCCTCATCTTCATTGATCCTCATGTCAGAGCAGAACATTGTCTCTGAGTAAGTGTTTCATGGACAATGAGGCAGCAGAAAAAAATATGGACATGTGGACATGAATGTGTCTCAAGTGGTGGTTTTTTTGTTTTTGTTTTGTCTGCGGGTTGTTTTAGGAGGGGGGGGGACTTTTTTTCACCTTACCACCTCTATGAGTCACCCAGAATTGCACACTTTCTTTACTCATAGCACTAAATCACTTTTTTTTGTTTGTTCTCTCAGATTTCAAGGGTAATGGAATAAGCAATTTTTTTTCTTACACCCAGTCTCCTGTGTGCATGCTGTTTTGTAAGTTTTGTCACACCACTTTTGAGACTGTTAGATACAAAGTGGGATCAAAGTGAACATGTATGATTTTTTTTCCAATAGCGCACTGTACAGGCATCCATACTCCGACTTCAGAGTTTTATGTCTCCTATGAAAGAGGGTGCACATTGCTGTGTTCAGTTGTTGTTATAGACTGAGGCAATATCAACATCAATGTCACAGCATGATGACACTTTAGTGGGGGCCTGATCTCTTGACATCCTTTACTGCCAAAGCTTTTAACCTGGCCCTGAAAGAGAATGACGTCATATCTATACCAGGAATCATCCCCCAAGATAGAATGTGGGTACCATAATGGTGAGCAAAAAACCTTAGGAAAAATCTCATCATTGGTTATCCTCAGAGATCTAGCCAGGGAAGAAAAAAAGTACAAATATAAAAACAACAAACACCCCCCCCCACTCACAACAACAACAACAAAAATCAAGAGTGCTATGTTGGCAATGTAGACCACTGTATATAGGGGCAGGAGTTAAGAGCTATTTCATCAATCTGAAAATCATGCATAGAAGATTTGCTGAAGATAGTGAAGCATTTAGATTTTCTAAGAGATGATTCGCACTGTATCATTAATAAGTAGAAACAACAAATGTGTACAGACATTATTGACAATAATGAAGTATTTTGATCAGAGGTCGAGGTAAGAGTGTTGATTTCTACTGACCAATGAATACATTTGCAATCAGATTAGCTAATTCTGACCACACATTGGAATCCCCTGACCAAAAAAAAAAATTCCCAAGCTAAGATTTTACCCCAAATCTGCTGAGTGTGCAATACAGCAAGTTAGATCAGAGGCCCCCACAAGCCTGTTGAATAAGACCAACTTTGACAAGCTCTACACAGGCACAAATTAATGCCTCACTACTCTGTCAAGAGTGCTACATTTAGCCACCCTCTTTTTTTTACCTACTCCAAAGTGGGGTCAGCTGCTGCTGTAATTAGCACCATCTGGACTGGGACAGGATGAATTATTTAGCAGCTGAAAGTGGGGGACACTGACAGTGTCTAAGGTGGTAATCACATGACTGTCTAGTGGCCAAGGGTATTCCTCTGACCAGCCTGCAACAACGCCTCAGGCCATGCACAAAGACCTTACTGCAGCCTCAGGTCGTGCACAAAGACCTTACTGCAGCCTCAGGTCGTGCACAAAGACCTTACTGCAGCCTCAGGCCGTGCACAAAGACCTTACTGCAGCCTCAGGCCATGCACAAAGACCTTACTGCAGCTTCAGGCCATGCACAAAGACCTTACTGCAGCCTCAGGCCATGCACAAAGACCTTACTGCAGCCTCAGGTCATGCACAAAGACCTTACTGCAGCCTCAGGCCATGCACAAAGACCTTACTGCAGCCGTTAGAGGCACTGGTGTGAGACAAAGGCTGAGCCACCAGTTGTATGGCTATAAACCTACATGTGTTATTTTAAGCTAGACACCTGAACTGGGACAATACAGACTTCAACTGCTTATTTTATAGAAAGTCACAAGTAAATTAGAAAAAAAAATCCAAACCACAACTACAGGCTTTTGATTTGTTTGTCCGAGAGAGGAGAGGAGGCAGCTTCTATTTTGGAAACTGGGCAGAAATTTGATTATAGTGGAGATACCTTGCCCACAGTACATCCCCACTCTCGGCCAAGAGGGCATAATATGGACAGTCAGTGCTGGAGATGTTCTCCAAAGGCCAACTATCCCCCTGGGATGCAACACATAAGGACTGCAAGTCAAGCCTCCTAGTCAGAGAGTCATAGTCGATCACTAAAGACTAAGCTGAACAGAACAGAAGATGAGGCAGAGCAAAAAAATCCTTGGAAGGGTCTGAGACTGTCTCCTCAGCACTGGAACCCGACTTTGGAGTGCAACAGCTGTCAGTCAGTTTCCTCCACTTTCAGCTCCTCTCAGCTGCTAGTTAAGTCATCACATCCCAAGCCAAGCTGGGGCTAATTATAGCAGGAACTGATCACACTTGAATTTACTAGGTACAAGGAAGTGATGCGCTAAATTTAGCACTCTTGACTGAGTGATGTTGGATTTGTGCCCTGTGTCTCTGTGTTGGGAAGGTGGGTTTCTTGCAGTGTGAAAGCACACGTTGTTTTTGTACTCGCTGTCAATGATTTTGTTTTTCTCCCTTTTCCAGCAAGGGCTGTCAGACAAGATCCACCTCCTCCTCTTCTGGCTGTCTGTGACTGACCTGACCAACCTGGCAGCCCAGCTTTGGTTAATGCCTGGATGTTACCTTAAGGACACCATTCACCTGGGCAACTGGTCCATTATCATTAACAGTAAACTAGCAATCATCAACTGGTGGATCAGTTACTCTTCTTCAATGTTGATTCAAATTGTCAGTGTGGACCGATGCCTGTCTGTTGTGTTACCGTTTAAAGCAAAGACTGTGCTGAACTACAGGTAAGCTTGAGAGAGAACGGGTTGAACCAATCTTTTCAAACCAAATGAATGGACAAGAAGTGAACAAACTGTACAAGCTTCAGCTTAGTCTTCTGTCTTATGGTAGTGAATGCATACAAGGGTAGATATCACAGAGAATGCAGCAGTAGTTGTTAGCACTGCTGTCTCTGTGTGCAGACATCTATGAGTCCATGGCAGACCTTAGCACAGAGGTGAAGGCTGTGTCCACTCTTAGCAACAGATTGATCTCTTTAGTCAGCAGCATTACTCTTCTCAGAAGAAAGGATAAACAGGTTTTAAAAAAGTCCCCTCCTTTAGGAATGACAGTGATCTGTCAGTATAAATAGCATACCACCTTCTGGAAATTCTGTACTAAGAATTCCCATTTTTCTATCCCTCTCTTTGTTTCTGCCTTCTTCCTTATTTTCCAAGAAAGAATTAAAAGAGAACAATTCTCTAAAATACCTGTCAGATGTACTGGAGTGCTTAATGGGAGCACAACACATTTGTGCTCAAATGACAGACAGTACTGCTGTCCGAGCATTCGATGATGAAGACAAAGAAGAAGAAAGATGTGGATCTTGAGCACTATAAAACAGGCAAATAAACAAACAACAAACCAACAAGAAAGCAAAGAAAAAACAAGGAAGCAAACAAAAAATAGAAATAAAGAAACAACCAAAACCAGAGAGAAAAAAGCTCTACAGAGGCAGAAGTACAAATACCCAGGAAGTCTTCAGACCTACAAAAAAAGCCTGATCCTACACAGTCTTTGCAGCTGTGTTCAAAACATGATCCAGACAACAAAGAGGGTGGGGAAACAGATACATCTTTGATGAATTCATGTCTTGTCTGTACAGTCTGCTAAGCCAAAACAACGGGTTCAGTGCTTTGTTAGCTTATTTCTTGTCTTTCTTGTTTTCTCCTTTTTCAGAGTGGCATTTGCAGCCATAGTGATGTACCCCTTGGGGGTCCACCAGACTGGACTAACGGCCAGGACCAATCTCTGCTTTAGAGCAACTTCCACGCACTGTGACCAGGGCGAGCCACCAGGGAGGAGGACCTTGGCCGTGGACCTCGGAGTGGAGCCCCGTATAAAGGCAGTTTGCGGGTGTACTCGTCCCTTTCCGGCAGCTCCTGCATCCCACCTGGCCCCCAGCTGTCTCGACCCTGTCCTGCCGCTGGTTGGGATGAGAGAGTGAGGCTGGCTCTGCGCAAACAAGCTTCACTTTAAACAAACCCCTAGCGCGTGTCCTCCATCATCCTTCATCCCCTCAAGTCCTGTGGCGATGGGCGAGCGACAAAGCGACAGGTGTGGGTACACTGGAAGTCGTAGCCGTAGACCTAAACACAGGCAGCTCAGGCTGTGGGGTCGCTCTCTACTGACTGGAGCGGAAGTGGCGTTCGGCAGCCGTCTGAATATCTGAGCAGCCCTCTTTAGGACAGCACTGCTCACCCCCGTGGCATGGGGAACGGGCAAGAAAAGGTGCCCCAAAATTGCCCTCTTTAGGACAGCACTGCTCACCCCCGTGGCATGGGGAACGGGCAAGAAAAGGTGCCCCAAAATTGCCCTCTTTAGGACAGCACTGCTCACCCCCGTGGCATGGGGAACGGGCGAGAAAAGGTGCCCCCAAAATTGCCCGCTTCACTACTACACCCTGCTGGCTTACCGCGGTCAGCGGGGACTCCACTAATGCGGTCGAAAAACAAGAACACAAAAGATACCTATCAAGAAGATACCTATCAAGATTGCGACGTGGAACATTCGTACACTCTTGGACAGAAACGACTCAGACAGACCACAAAGACGCACTGCACTCATTGCAAGCAAACTCGCTTTGTACAACATTGATATTGTTGCTCTAAGTGAAACGAGACTAGCAGGTGAAGGTGAACTTAGAGGTCAAGGCTACACCTTCTTTTGGAGTGGCAGAGGACCTGAGGAGAGGCGTGAGGCTGGAGTTGGTTTTGCAGTGAGAAATGCGCTCGTGAGCTGGACCCCCAAAAGGAGTGAACGACCGACTAATGACACTGAGACTCCCTTTCTCCAATGGGAAGAAGTTCGCCTCTCTTGTCAGTGCCTACGCCCCTACCATGACAAACCCAGATGAGGTCAAAGATAAGTTCTATGAAGACCTAAACTCTGTCAAAGGTGCAACACCAAATTCTGACAAGCTCATCATCCTTGGTGACTTTAAGGCAAGAGTGGGCTGTGACAGTGCTGCCTGGGAGGGCGTGATAGGAAAACATGGTGTTGGACAATGCAATAGTAACGGCCTTCTCCTCCTCCAAACCTGCTCTGAGCATGACCTGCTGATAACAAACACTGTATTTCGCCTTGCTATCCGCAACAGGACATCATGGATGCATCCTCGCTCAAAGCACTGGCATCTAATTGACTATGTCATCATCAGGAAAAGGGACAGACGGGACACACATGTCACTAGGGCCATGTATGGAGCTGAGTGCTGGGCAGACCACCGCCTTATAGTTGCCAAACTCAATCTGCATATCCAACCAAAAAGAAGACCCTAAGGACAGAAAGCACCAAAACGACCGAATGTCAACAAGCTGAAAACAGAAACTGTCCAGAAATCTTTCTCTGAAACTCTGGCTGAATGCCTTGAACCTATTGCAACAGACAGTCAAGACGTGGAAGCAGCATGGGCAGCAACCTGTGAGACCGTGTACAACACGCTATGGAGTGCCTTGGGCCAATCTCCAGGAAACACAAGGACTGGTTTGATGGGAACTGCACTGAGATCACTCACCTGCTAAAAGAGAAGCGTTCTGCGTACAAAGCCCATATTGAAGCTCCATCCTCCAAACTAAAGAAGGACACATGGAAAAGTTTGTGTAGCAACGTTCAGATGAAGCTCAGACAGATGCATGATTCCTGGCTAAGTAAGAAAGAGGAAGAGATTCAAGGCTATGCAGATAGGAACGACATGAAGAACTTTTATGATAGTCTTAAGGAAATATGTGGTCCAACCCCATCTGGATCATCACCTCTGCTTAGTGCAGACAGGTCCACACTCCTCACTGACAAAGACATGATACTGGGAAG
>CM060350.1:19668438-19675938 GCA_030674155.1 Stramonita haemastoma | reverse complement strand
AATTGATGTCTTGTCTGTTCAATCTGCTAAGCCAAAACACTGGGTACAGTGCTTTGTTAGCTTATGTCTTGTCTTTCTTGTTTTCTCTTTTTTCAGTGGCAATTGCAGCCATAGTGATTGCCTGTCTCTTTCCTCTGAGACAAAGCAGCTGCACTGATAATATTAATTTTATGTCCTTGCCTTATCTTCCCTGTCTCTTTTTTTCAGAGTGACGGTTGTTGCCATAGTGATTGCCTATCTCTTTCCTCTGATTGGCTGCCTCCCTCTGTTGCTGGCCTTCACTGTCAGATGGAGAGTAGATCCTTCAACCAATCGCAGCATCGCTTACATTGGGAACACAGAGTGGTTTCCTATGGATGCCCAATCAGCTGTCAGCTTTATGAATAACTTCGGGCTGATTGTTGTTCCCCTGTTTCTGCTCCTGACAATCATCTGTTGCATCATCACTGTCGTCTTTCTATGTCGTGCATCTCGTCATCGTCAGCAGATGGTGGGAACAGGGAGCATGGAGGGAGACAGCAGAGACAACAGAATCACCAAGATGTTGTTGCTTCTCTGTTTTATCTACATAGTGTTTGCCTTACCTACTACATGTTCTAACTTTGTGACAGAGTTGGTTCCTGACTATAATGTGTTCAGAAAGTATCACAACACCTTTATTATAGTGTTGCAGTTTGTCTGGATCGCCTCTTGTCTGAATTCTGCTGTCAACTTCTTTGTGTACCTCGTGCTGAGTTCTCGCTTTCAAAAAACATTGAAAGAAACATGTCAGTGTGTGATGTTTTTGGGCTTGAAACAGTCAACGAGGATGTGAGAAGGTAGCTTGGCTGTTGAATCATGATGTGGCTGTTGAAGAAATCATTGTTGAAGTATTCTCTTTGTGAAGTACTGTGTGTGTCTTCATTTTTAACATCCGCTAGAAAGTGATATTAGACAGTACTGCGTTTTCAGTAATCTGTCTTGTCAACATCAACTCATCTTTCTTTAGTGAGGAAGTGGAAGTGGAGGAAAAGAAACACAGGTAATCACTTACAACTTTTGGATTATTGCTAAAGTGATTTATCACTGATTAAAAAAAAAAAAAACTCCAGAAAATGATATCTTTCAATGACAGCAATTTCAGTCATTTGTGAGTAAGAACTTTGCTTTAGCCCAGAAATAATAAACACAAAAATCACCAGACACCACTCCAGTACCAACAGAATGGAAGTCCAGTTTCTACCCACTCAACTATGGTGCATTTGTGTATAACCAAAAGTACATTTTCTGAAGCAATCCTGGACTACAAGCCTCTGGGACTGAAGTGGTGTGTGTGTGTGTGTGTGTGTGTGTGTGTGTGTGTGTGTGTGTGTGTGTGTGTGTGTGTGTGTGTGTGTGTGTGTGTGAGAGTGAGTAGAGCCTGGATGTCCTTAGTCAAAGCCAGTGTTCTGGACCATGGCTTGTGTGCCTGCAGTGCTGATGTCAGCTCTCAAACCAGTGTTCAAAACCTTGGTTACCATGGCTTGTGTGCCTACAGTGCTGATGTCAGCTCTCAAACCAGTGTTCAAAACCTTGGTTACCATGGCTTGTGTGCCTACAGTGCTGATGTCAGCTCTCAAACCAGTGTTCAATACCTTGGTTACCATGGCTTGTGTGCCTACAGTGCTGATGTCAGCTCTCAAACCAGTGTTCAATACCTTGGTTACCATGGCTTGTGTGCCTACAGTGCTGATGTCAGCTCTCAAACCAGTGTTCAATACCTTGCTTTCATACAGCTCTTTGACTGATGAGGTTGATAGCTTTGTCAGGACTGCACTTTCACAGTTGAGAAAAATCGACTCTGTGTCAGTATTTTAAAACATCAAATAATTTCTTTTGTTCTTAAGCATCTAAACAAGGGGCAGGATAGCTCAGCGGCTAGAACCTTGTGCTCATTGTTTTCACAGCCTGGGATTAAGACTAGGTTTATGGTACCTGTCCAAGGGAGTTAATTTTCTCTGGAGTAAACATCAGTACTGAATCTAATTCCCCAAATGTTATTGACTTTAAACCAAGATCCCCTGAGTCATCACAGGCGACAGAACAACTTGCGCACACACTTATGATGTCCCTGTCCTGTTGTTCCCACGCCGCTCATTTCAATCTCCCCGCCACAGCCATACCCAGATTAATTATGTCTCATCCTCAGGATCGGGAGTCCACAAGGAGCCCATTAATATCAGGCCGCTGTGGGGCCACCAGCCAGAGGAGCCCTGCACTGCTGCTGGGTCACTTTGGTGGTGTTCAGTGGTGCCCATTCTTATCTAACATACAGAGAACACCACCTACTAAGCCCACTACTAACGACAGTATTATCTCAGTCATGGAGCCAGACTGAGTGAGTCACCCACCTGAGGTGGCGACTACCACAATGTCCCTCCAACCACCGCCCCCCTGCGAAACTCCAACCCCAAAGGCTTTGACACAAACTCATCACAGGCATAGCAGTGAATTAGCACTCTTGGCTGAGTGATGTTGGATTTGTGCCTGTGACTCACACACACTCCCACGGCATTTTCACAATGAGGGGAAAAGACAAAATAAAGTGTATGGGTAAACCAAATCTGATGTCTACTTTTCGTAAGAGTAGGCCACAGCTGTCAGTTTCCCCCACTTTCAGCTCCTCTCACCTGCTAATTATCCCAACCCATTCCAGCCCAGCTTTAGCAATTTTTATTATTGCATGATGATAAATGATAACGAGGATGACATAATGATGCTTCTGTGGAAATGCATCTGCTTTGAGACTACTTGACAGGGTTGTACTCTACGCTTACTGTCATAATATATCCCCGCGTCAACCAGGCCTGAGAGATACAAACACCTGCAGTGTTGGTATTGTAATTTGAGCATGTTTTAAGTTTTTGTAGTTGTGAAAATTCTGGTTTGAATATTTCTTTGTGGTAATATTGGCAGTAGGGTTACAGAGGAGGGTGGGTTAACAATTACTAGGTGATGGAATTTTTGCACTGTGTGGGTTGGTTGGGTCCCATCTTGTTCTGGTCTGCAGTGTGATCAGTACGTAACTTCTGTGCCTTAGTTTTGTGTCCTGCATGGTGTTGGTTGGGGTCATTTATTCATTCATTCATTCATTCATTCATTCATTCATTCATTCATTCATTCATTCATTCACTCATTCATTCATTCATTCATTCATTCATTCATTCATTCATTCATTCATTCATTCATTCATATCAAGGATAATGGAATAAGCACTCATGGTTTTTTATTACATTCAGTCCCCATGTGTATGCATTTTGTAAACGTCATCTGTTCCCACCGGCACACGATGGCCTACTCTTACGAAAGGCGGAACAGGATTTAAGGTGTTGTGCAAGATATTCTGCTGAGTTGGCACACGGGGCCTTGGTTTATAGTCTCATCCCAAGGACATCTGGTGTGTGTAGCGGGGTAGGAGTTGTAGAAAATACATTGCAGTACTGGTAGTTTGGGGAGGGAGATTCGCTATGGCTGAAAGAGAAGATGGCATGGGTGACACATGGGACCATCAGGACCTGAAGTACTCCCAGGGTCCAGTTACTAGAGCAGTGGCACACAGGGCAGGGGGCATACTCCCTGGGATGGGGGGGGGGGGTGAGTTCTCCTTGGATTGTTGCCCCTGCCTTTGTCACCACCAGCACCCCCACCACTACCACCCTGACATAAAGTGGTGTAAATAAATAAAAAATAAATACATACCACTGTGATATAAAGTGGTATGAATAGATAAAAATAAATACATACCACTGTGATATAAAGTGGTATGAATAGATAAAAATAATAAATACATACCACTGTGATATAAAGTGGTATGAATAGATAAAAATAAATACATACCACTGTGATATAAAGTGGTATGAATAGATAAAAATAATAAATACATACCACTGTGATATAAAGTGGTATGAATAGATAAAAATAATAAATACATACCACTGTGATATAAAGTGGTATGAATAGATAAAAATAAATACATACCACTGTGATATAAAGTGGTATGAATAGATAAAAATAATAAATACATACCACTGTGATATAAAGTGGTATGAATAGATAAAAATAATAAATACATACCACTGTGATATAAAGTGGTATGAATAGATAAAAATAATAAATACATACCACTGTGATATAAAGTGGTATGAATAGATAAAAATAATAAATACATACCACTGTGATATAAAGTGGTATGAATAGATAAAAATAATAAATACATACCACTGTGATATAAAGTGGTATGAATAGATAAAAATAATAAATACATACCACTGTGATATAAAGTGGTATGAATAGATAAAAATAATAAATACATACCACTGTGATATAAAGTGGTATCAATAAATATAAAAAATAAATAAATACATACCACTGTGATATAAAGTGGTATGAATAGATAAAAATAATAAATACATACCACTGTGATATAAAGTGGTATCAATAAATATAAAAAAATAAATAAATACATACCACTGTGATATAAAGTGGTATGAATAGATAAAAATAATAAATACATACCACTGTGATATAAAGTGGTATCAATAAATATAAAAAATAAATAAATACATACCACTGTGATATAAAGTGGTATGAATAGATAAAAATAATAAATACATACCACTGTGATATAAAGTGGTATCAATAAATATAAAAAATAAATAAATACATACCACTGTGATATAAAGTGGTATGAATAGATAAAAATAAATACATACCACTGTGATATAAAGTGGTATGAATAGATAAAAATAAATACATACCACTGTGATATAAAGTGGTGTAAATAAATAAAAAATAAATACATACCACTGTGATATAAAGTGTATAATAAATAAATAAAAAAAAAAACATACCACCGTGACATAAAGTGTTATTAAAAAAATAATATAAATAAATAAATAAATACATACCACCGTGACATAAAGCGGTATAAATAAATATATAAACAACACATAAATACATACCACCCTGACATTCAGTGTATAAATAAATAAATAAAAAATACATACCACCGTGACATAAAGTTGCGAAAATACATAAAAAAAATAAAACATACCACCCTCACATAAAGTGGTGTAAATAAAAATTTAAAAAATACATAACAGCCGTGACATAAAGTGTTTAAAATTAAATAAAAATGAATAAATACATACCACCGTGACATAAAGCGTATAAATAAATATATAAACAACACATAAATACATACCACCCTGACATTCAGTGTATAATAAATAAATAAAAAATACATACCACTGTGACATAAAGTGGTGTAAATAAAAAAAAAATAAAAAAATACATACCACTGTGACATAAAGTGGTGTAAATAAAAAAAAATAAAAAAAATACATACCACTGTGATATAAAGTGGTATCAATAAATAAATAAAAACATAAATACATACCACTGTGACATAAATAGGTGTAAATAAATAAATAATAAATACAAACCACCGTGACATAAAGTGGGGTAAATAAATCAATAAAGATAAATACATACCACCAGTGATATAAAGTGGTGTAAATACATAAAAAAATAAATACATTCCACCGTGACATAAAGTGGTGTAAATAAACAGAACAATAAATACATACCACCGTGACATAAAGTGGTGTAAATAAATAAAACAATAAATACATACCACCAGTGACAGAAAGTGGTGTAAATAAATAAAACAATAAACACATACCACCGTGACATAAAGTGGTGTAAATAAAATTTAAAAAATACATACCACCGTGACATAAAGTGGTATGAATAGATATAAAAAAAACATACCACCGTGACGTAAAGTGGTGTAAATAAAAAAGATAAGCTCATACCACCGTGACATAAAGTGGTATAAATAAATAAAACATAAATACATACCACCCTGACATCAAGTGGTATAAATAAATATTAAAAAAAACTCATACCACCCTCACATAAAGTGGTGTAAATAAAAATATAAAAAACACAAACCACTGTGACATAAAGTGGAATAAATAAATAAATAGTAAATAAATACATACCACCGTGACATAAAGTGGTATAAATAAATAAATGAATAAATCAATCAATCAATCAATCAATCAATCAATCAATCAATCAATCAAATACATACCACCGTGACATAAAGTGGTATAAATAAATAAATGAATAAATGAATCAATCAATCAATCAATCAATCAATCAATCAAATACATACCACCCTGACATAAAGTGGTATGAATAATAAATAAATAAATAAATAAATAAATAAATATAAAAAAACATACCACCGTGACGTAAAGTGGTGTAAATAAAAAAGATAAATTCATACCACCGTGACATCAAGTGGTGTAAATAAAAAAACAACTAAATACATACCACCGTGACATAAATAGGTGTAAATAAATAATAAATAAATGCATACCACCGTGACATTAAGTGGTGTAAATAAATAAAAAAGACATGAAAACATACCACCTGACATAAAGCTGTGTAAAAAAAAAAAAAAAAAAAAAAAAAAAAAAAAAAAAATATATAATATATATTATATATATATATATATATATTATATATATATATATATATATATATATATATATATATACCACCGTGACATAAAGTGGTGTAAATAGATAAAAAAATAAACACATCCCACCTTGACATAAAGTGGTATAAATAAATAAAAAATAAACACATCCCACCTTGACACAACGTGGTATAAATAAATAAAAAATAAATACATACCACCGTGACATAAAGTGGTATAAATAAATAAAAAAATAAATACATACCACCGTGACATAAAGTGGTATAAATAAATAAAAAATAAATACATACCACCCTGAAAATCTCTATGTCAGGAGGAAGGGGTATGGCATCTGCTTCAAGGACTTCACTCTCCACTTCTTTCTTTTCTTTTTCTTTATTCTTTTATATCGGAGATAATGGGATATGCACTTGTGTGCTTTTTTTTTTTTTTTACATATAGTCCCCGTGTGTATGCAGTTTTGTAAATCTTGACATCTGTTCCCACCGGCACACAATGGCCTCACAGTGCACAAATCCAACATCACTAAGTAGGGCCTAGTCAAGAGTATTAAATTTAGTGTGCTTCTTCCTTTTACCTAGTAGTCCATGTCTGGTCAGCTCCTGCTATAAATAGCGCCAGCTGGCCACAGCTGGGCTGGGATGGGTTGGGATAATTGGCAGCTGAGAGGAGCTGAAAGTGGGGAAAACTGACAGCTGTGGCCTACTCTTACGAAAAACGGAACAGGAACAGGATTTAGCGTATGTGCAAGATGTTCTGCGTGCGTTCACACACGGGGCCTGGATTTACAGTCTCATCCGAGGTACTTTTTGGAGAGTGGAGGGAAGGGCGCAGGGGCACAACCCCTGTTTACTCCCAGGATATCTGGGTTAGGTGGAGGGGGTGCTCATCATCCCTCCAGGGCAGAACACACCCCCCCCCCACCTCCCCCTACCTCCCTAATAATAATAATAATAATAATAATAATAATA
>CM060350.1:19655938-19660938 GCA_030674155.1 Stramonita haemastoma | reverse complement strand
AGAGCTCTGCAGTGAAAATAGAAACGCAACTAGTAATATGTTGTTTTTTTTCTCAATATTAAAAGCTGGAATAACAAAAACCGTACCCACTTGTTCGTTATCAAGTTTTGATCCATCCGTGTATATTCTTAAGTGGTCTGAATAGTGAGTGTCAATGTGCGAATTCACTAAGCTGGCGAGGATGTTTGGTGAATTGCTCTTTGAAAGATTTGTGTCATATATGTCAAATATTGGCTTATTCATTTCCCATTCAGGGGTATCTGAAAAGGAAGGTGTCACAGCAAGAACGTTTTCATTAATTTTAGAATCTTTGAACATATCCGAAGAGAACGTCTTTATTGATGTCAGTGATACAGTTGACCTAGCTCGTTTACCAAAGTCTAAGTCTGATCTTAAGCTAACTCCTTTTTTTGAGAAATTTTTGTTTGAATAACATCTCAAAACATACTTTGCAGTGCAAAGTTCCCTGTGTTCATCAAGAGGTATCACTCCTGCTTCCTTGTAGGAGCCTAAAGTAGACGCATGGAAAGGAACTCCCACAGATAACTTGAGTGCTTTACTGTCTATGCTTTGCAACTTATTTAATAAGAATTGGGGTGCACTGAAAAACACCTCTTGTCCATATGTTAATCTTGAGCGCACTAAAGATGTAGCTAAAGATATAAGTAAATTTGTGTCTCGCCCCCAGGGCTGTTTACATACAATTTTTTTTAGAAAATTTAAACTCTTCCTTGCTTTATTCAGTACATTGCTGATGTGCTTAAACCAAGTCAATTTAGTGGTCAGAATAACACCCAGAAATTTAACATGTTGGGTGTATTGTAATTTAAAATCATCTATAGTAAACCGAGGGAGTTTCTGAAGGTCATAACCTGAATTAAAAAGCATGATGTTTGTTTTTTCAAGTGACAAACTAAGACCATTTTCTGTCATAAATGAGCTGATTTTATTCAGTTCACACTGGTAAAGTTTCTTAATATAGTTCACCATTTGGAGTGGAGTTTTTTCTTCTTAATGTCACCTTCATCCATAAACAAATATCGTCAGCATACTGAACTAAAATTGAATCTTTTGATAACATGTTTGGTAAATCAGCTATTAGAATATTAAATAAGATAGGAGCAATTACTGACCCTTGGGGTAAACCCATTTCCAGAGTTCTTGCATTTGAATAGACCCTCCTATTCTTGTCTGAATAGATCTATCTGCCAGAAAATGTTTGATGAAATTAAACATACTTCCTGAAATTCCAACATTTTTTAATTTATGTAAAAGACATTATGCCATACTTGTTCATATGTTTTCTAACATCAAAGAACGTTGCAAGAATGCTTTTACGTCTGGCAAACTGTTGCTTGACTTGAGTCGTGAGTTTTATTAAATGTTCAATAGCTGATCAACATTTTCTAAATCCAGCTTGATTTATAGGAATGATATTCTGTTTTTCACAAAAATAAATAAGCCATCTTAAAACAATCCTTTCCATGAGTTTACATGTATGAGACGTCAGTGCTATAGGTCTGTAACTGATTTTATCTGTTCTTGGTTTTCCTTTCTTATTAACTGGAACAACAATAGATTGTTTCCAAATAAGTGGAAGCTGACCTTAAGTGCAACACTTTGAAAAAAATATATAAAAAGTTGACCCAATTAGGTGGAAGATGACGTAGCATTTCATCAGAAATTCCGTAAGTCCTACTGCTGTTTTCTTGTCACAGAGATTATCAATACATGCTTTTACCTCCTCTAACCTAAGTGGTGCCTAACATACTGATGTTGTAGATGATCCAGATCTGGAGTGTTGTGTTCAAAGCTCAGCTCATGATTGTCTCTATATTTTCTATTCTTTTCTGACAATCCAGATTTGCAACTGTTGTTGGCAAACATTTCCACAAAAGCTTCAGCTTTTTCAAAATTTGATGATAGATCTGAGTTTTCTAATCTAATCAGACATTGTGGTAAGTTTATGCCATTTCTCATTACTTTTATTTTTCCCCACACTTTCTGCAAATCTTTGTCATTAGATACTTCCACAAGCAAAATGACGACCAATATTGTTTCTTTGCCTCAGCAACAATTCTGTTAGATCTGATTTTGGCTTTTTTCATTTCTATATAATTTGTTTCAGATCTGTTCTTTAGATAAGCTTTTAGTTTGTTTTTTTTCTTCTCTTTTTTGCTTTTTGATGGTTATCATTCCTCCATAGGTTGCCAATATTTTTATGAGATGTTATTTGTTTACATTTAGGAATAGAATTATTAGCAGCAGATAAAACTGCATTTGTAAAAGATGTATACAGACTGTGGATATGCTGACTTTCTATGTCTGGTGTGATAAATGATAATAGAAGATTTGTAAATTTTTCAAAGTTTGCACGTTTATAATTATATCTAGGGATTTATCTTCTGTTGATTCTATTAAAGTGTTCTATCAGTTTCCACTCTAGTTACCACTGGCAGATGATCACTGTTAAGGGAATCAGTTAATGGAGTTCCATATGCTTTGGGGTACTAATTCAGGTGACACGAGGGTTAAATCAATGGCAGTTGCCTGTAATTGAATTGTCAGGCATGCTGTACACAGATTAAAACATAAGGATGAATCAAGATTTCAACATAACGATTACTTGTAACAAATTGACAGTCTTTCTCCCAGAAAGGGAGTGGGCATTAAAGTCGCTACAATGAAATACTTCTTGCCAGGATCTTCCTGTAATGTACGGAGCCATTCGGTGTTAACATCAGTCGGCCCTTAGGGCAAATAAACAGACACTATGGTTAGCAACCAGGAATTAAATGGAATAGATACAGCACATGAATGTAAGTTCGAAATGTGGAGTGGAGCAGGACTGAGGCATGTAGTATATATAACACCCCTTCACGCACATAAATGGCTGTGCTAATTTTCCCAGTGGTGTCAGCCTGCTGATGAATAGGTGGGTAGTAGTAATCAGTGATTTGGGGTAATTTTTTTTTTTTATGTTTAGGGACTGTATTGCTAGGATGTCATAGCTGTTTTCTTCGAGATGTTCAGCAAGATAGTCGCAGTTTCTGTACAAGGATCGAGAATTCCATTGGAATATTTGAAACATTTTCCCCATAATAAAATGATTGCTTACTACTGAATCAAAGGGGTCTTGACATTAACACAAGACTAACAATAGTTATGATGATAACAGATTAAACAAGTAAAAAAAATCAATATTTGAATACCTTAATAAGCTAAAACAAGGGAAAATATACTAAAACAACTATTGAACTAATCAGGAACGTTAAGCTAAGTACAACGAAAAAGTTAGTAATGACGGAATCAAGAATTGCTCAGCAGGAAAAGACTTGAGATAAGGGAATAGTCTGCTATGTCCTCTGGGTTGCAGAAAAGTTGGCCTATGGTGATGCCAGTTAATAATAGAAAGGCCAGTCATTGAAGGAGTCGTAACTGGCGTAAAGGCTTCTGTAGGGGTAGACAGGGTATGACTGGAATCGGTGGAATTGTTGAGAGCTAGGTTTCAGGGGCGTTTTCCACATGAGATGACGCACGTGTCTCCCTATGTTGCCTGCAAGGATGCTGGTTCCTCTTGCATTGGGATGAATTCCGTCTTTGAGATGGTATGGCTAAAAGTTAGTGTTCCTAACAAAAGAGATGTTGTCTACCTCAAACAGCTCGGAAGTGACCATGGCACTGAATAGTTGTCGTTTCACGTCTAACTGAGTGTCATGAACTGCAGTGGCTTTGCTGATGACAAACCCTGTTTTAGGATTTTTCATTGCCACTTCTCTGAGGGTGGTGACAAAGCTTTTATTTAGATCCAGGACATCTTTAGATTTGAGGTCATTGATGCCCCTGTGCACCACTACTGCATCTGTTTTTTTGGAGGATGCTGTTACAGCCTGCAGTGATTGTTGTCTTTCAGAAAGATTATATGGTTTCTGCATGCAGGCATTTATATCATAGGACTGGCCAAATCGTTTTTCTTCCACTTTGTTCAGAACCGAGTCATGCAGAATGATGACTTGTGGAACATTTTCTCTGTTCTGTCTGGGCTGCCTTGCATGTGAGCTTTTCTTTTTGACGTCATGTTTGGCGATGTCGTCACATCCAAAAGACGTACATTCGCTTGAAGTTGGCTTGCCTTTTTGTGGTGCAGTAGGCCTAGGACCCTGTCGGGGGCTGGGCGTCTTCGGAGGAGGAGCGTTGGATGCACACGCCTGACCTGCCTGTGGAGGGGAGCCAGCAACCTCAGCCTAAGTACGGCTAGGCGTCTGGCTGTCCGTTTGCGTTGCTTTGGTCACCATGGTAACAGGACAAGTTCTGAAGTTTTCGTTGTCGCCTCGTACCTCGCCCAGCGTTTTTTCTAAGGATGAGACGCGATCGCAAAGGGCCAGAATTATTTTCGTTAGTTGACCGATGTTGTCGCACCCATCTGCAGTCTGGCGATAGGTGAGTTTTGCCAGACTTGCCGTGCAAACTTCAGGGGCTGTTGAAAGAGGCAAAGGTATGTTGTTTGTTTGTTGTGTGTGTGGTGTGTATGTTGTGTGTGTGTGTGTGTGTGTGTGTGCGTGCGTGCGTGCGTGCGTGCGTGCGTGCGTGCGTGCGTGTGTGTGTGTGTTTGTGTGTTGTTGTTGTTGTTGTTCAATTTAAAGTCTATTTCTACTTCATATTTGAATTTCAGAAAAGAACAGATCAAGAGAAGAATTGTAGACAAAATTGTAGACAACCTTATAAAAACAAGCCAGAAAAAATAACATAAAACCTTTACAGAAATGTGGAACAGATAGCCTAATCCTAGTAACAAATGCTCTTAGTTTTATTGGTTTTAGGAATGTATTGGTTTATATGAAACTGCCTTAACTGTTTTTGTTGCAGGTTTTATTAGGGTTTGTTGTTGTTGTTGTTGTTGTTGTTGTTGTTGTTGTTTTGGGGGGAGTCGAATTTCAACGCCGATTTCCATATTCGTTGTAAATTGTATTGAAAATAAGACATTCAAAAAAAGAATGGTT
>CM060350.1:19643438-19650938 GCA_030674155.1 Stramonita haemastoma | reverse complement strand
TCTCCCTCTCCACCCTCCCCCTCTCCCCCCTCTCTCCCCTCTCTCCCCTCTCCCCCCTCCCCTCTCAGGCAGACCCCAGAGCCTGGGAAAACTCAGATCCTTTCTTCACTGCCAGAAGCCGAGAGCTGATCCAGAGAGTGTTGAAGTGTTACGTCCGACAGGTCATCGTCTTCCTAGGCCTGCCTTGTAACGCCGTGTGCTGTGTGGTGTTCTATCGGGTAACAGTTATTTATTTATTTATTTATTTATTTATTTATTTATTTATTTATTTATTTATTCTTTTATATCGAGGATAATAGAATAAAGACTCATGTGCTTTTGTACATCCAGTCCCCGTATGTATGCAGCTTTGTAAATCGTGTCATCTGTTCCCACCGGCACACAATGACCTACTGTTACGAAAAGCGGAACAGGATTTAACGTGTGCGCAAGATGTTCTGCGTGTGTTCGCACACGGGACCTCAGGTTTATAGTCTCTTCAAAGGAGTCAGCACTGATGTTAACTCCAGGGGGAAATCCCCTCGAACGGTAATCGAACCTGGGTCGTCAAATTGCAAGCGCAATGTTCTGACCACTAGGCCATCCAGAGGCTGTCAGTATTGTGTGGTTTTCTATCAGGTAACAGTCAGTGCTGTGTGGTGTTCTATCAGGTAACAGTGCTGTGTGGTTTTCTATCAGGTAACAGTCAGTGCTGTGTGGTGTCTATCGGTAGTCTGTTTTATCAGTACAGTGCTGTGTTTTTATCAGTACAGTCAGTGCTGTGTGGTGTTGTAGCAGGTAACATCAAGCTGTGTGTGTTATCGGTAACAGCAGTCATATGGTGTTCTTCAGTAACGTCGTGCTGTGTGCTTCTATCAGGTAACAGTCAGTGCTGTGTGGTGTTTATCAGTAACATCAGTGCTGTGTGGGTTTAATCAGTAAGTCAGTGCTGTGTGGTGTTTATCAGGTAACAGTCAGTGCTGTGTGGTGTTCTATCGGGTAACAGTCAGTAATGTATGGTGTTCTATCAGGTAACAGTCAGTGCTGTGTGGTGTTTTAATAGGTAACAGTCAGTAATGTATGGTGTTCTATCAGGTAACAGTCAGTGCTGTGTGGTGTCTATGGTAACGTCGTATGTATGTGTTCTATCAGGTAACGTAACAGTCAGTGCTGTATGGTGTTCTATCAGGTACAGTAACAGTCAGTGCTGTGTGGTGTTCTATCAGGTAACAGTCAGTAATGTATGGTGTCTATCAGTAACAGTCATGCTTGGTGTTATATCAGGTAACAGTCAGTGCTGTGTGGTGTTCTATAGTAACAGTCAGTGCTGTTGGTGTTCTATCAGGTAAAGTCAGTGCGTGTGGTGTTCTATCAGTAACATCAGTGCTGGTGGTGTTCTATCAGGTAACAGTCAGTGCTGTGTGGTGTTCTATCAGGTAACAGTCAGTGCTGTGTGGTGTTCTATCAGGTAACAGTCAGTGCTAGTGTTCTATCAGTAACAGTCAGGCTGTGTGCGTCTATCAGTTAACAGTCAGTGCTGTGTGGTGTTCTATCAGGTAACAGCAGAAAGGCACATGAGTTAGTTAAGTTAATCCTTTTGCTCGGGCGGAGCAAAAGGCGCCAACAATGTCTCCTCCAGCATTTCTGTCTGGGCAAGCCAGCCAATTTCATTCCATGTTTTACCCTTTGTTTTCATTTCTTCTTCTATAGTTCTCCTCCATGTACCTAACGGCCTGCCCTCTTCCTTTTCCCAGATGGTGCCATCTGAGTGCAGCATGTGGATGTCGGGTCTTGTTCATCCTGAGGACATGGCCTAGCACTACTTCTATGATGTTGTTGATGCCAGTTCTTTTGCTCACTTCTCTGTTGGTAACATGTTGTTCCCAGTGGATCTTGGATGCGGAGAAGACACCTACTTTCGAAGCCTCTGAGTCGGCTTTCAATCTTTCTGTTGGTTCTCCAGGTCTCTGAGGCGTAGAGGAGGACTGAGCGGACGTTTGATTTGTGTGCTTATTCATTATCTTCGAAATAAAAGACTTTGCCTTGCCTTGCCTAGGAGGAAAGTTCGTCCAAGGTGGGATAGATCTGATTAAAAAACAACAACCTTGTACGTCAGTGTGGATGTGTTATTTCTTTAGCCAGAGGGTGGGATAGCTCAGTGGTCAGAGCACTCGCTTTTCCCCAGGTAAGGTTAAGCAGCATTGAGCGTGGTTACCAAGTGGATGGGTGACCGTTTGCGTGCCTTGGCTTCAGTACAGTCCCCCAGTTCACCCAGCTGTTAATGGGTACCTGCCCTCTTTAGGGTCAGGGAAGGTAAAGCAGCGAGGGAGAGGAGATGGGCGCTACCCTCAACATGCTGGTCGCTGGAGAGGCTGAGATCTCTGATGCCTAGCTTCCCTACGACTACGTAGGTTATCGGAACACCTTGACCTCTAGCTTTTCTTTTGCCTTAGATCTTTTTACACAGATCTTTTATTTATTCATTTATTTATACCACTTTATGTCACAGCAGATTTCTCTGCGTGAAATTCGGGCTGGCCTCCCCGGGGAGAGCGCGTCGCCACAAGTGTAGCGCCTACCCATTATTTTTTTCCCTCAGGGATGGTGTCTAAACACGACACCTGTGTGCATGCTGGGTTTGTTTTTTTTAATTTTGTCATCCGCTCCTACCGGCATACGATGACCTGCTCTTCCGAAAGGCGGAACGGGATTTTAACGTGTGCGCAAGATGTTCTGCGTGCGTTCGCACATAGGACCTCGGTTAACAGTCTCATCCTTTTTTACAAAAGACGGACGCCATAGTCGAGTGATTAAGACTGTTTGATTTCAATCTCATGCATCCATGAAGTTCTTGGTTCGAATCTCAGCTGCATCCAGTGAATTAAGGGGGTTGGGGTGTTATGATGTCCCTGGTCAACTTTAATGCAGACATACCAATGCCGCATTTCCCTTTATGGATATACACATGCAGAAGTTTCAAATGAACACGTTAAAGAACCCGTAACTCATGACAGCGTTCGGTGGGTTATGGAAACACGAACATGCCCAGCATGCAACCTGTACAGTGAAATGAACTGCTCTGAAGTCGGGATGTGTGGACTGAGGCCAGCAGGCAGACCTGGAGAAGACCAGGCACTACACACCCCGCCTGGTACAACGGAGAGAGAGAGAGAGAGAGGAGAGAGAAGAGAGAGAGAGAGAGAGAGAGAGAGAGAGAGAGAGAGAGAGAGAGTTTTGATTTAATTTTGATTTGATTTATTCTTTTATATCAAGGATAATGGGATAAGCACTCTTGTGCTTTTTTACATCCAATCCCCGTGCGTATGCAGTTTTGTAAATGTCATCTGTTCCCATCGGCACAAGATGGCCTACTCTTACCAAAAGCGGAACAGGATTTAACGTGTGCGCAAGATGTTCTGCGTGCGTTTGCCCACGGGGCCTCGATTTAAAGTCTCATCCGAAGGACTTTTGGGGAGAGTGGAGTCAGCACTGATGTTAACTCCGAGAGAGAGAGAGAGAGAGAGGAGAGAGAGAGAGAGAGAGAGAGAGAGAGAGAGAGAGAGAGAGACACTGAACACTGAACACTGAAATGGTTTAATGGTGAGAGAGAGAGACAGAGACACAGAGACAGAGACACAAAGAGAGACAGAGAGAGACAGACAAACAGAGGCAGACAGACAGACGGAGTGTTTGGTGCGACGTTGTTCTGAGCTAGAAAAGAAAAAAAAAAGTTGAAACCAATGTTATCATGGAGGGTCTGTAGAGGACATCATTATTGATCCTGATGAAACATTGGGTTTTTACGCTCCTACATTCAACTTTTTTTTTTTTATTACTTTGACCTTCCAGCAAGGGCTGTCAGACAAGATCCACCTCCTCCTCTTCTGGCTGGCTGTGACTGACCTGACCAACCTGGCGGCCCAGCTGTGGTTAATGCCTGGATGTTACCTTAAGGACACCATTTACCTGTACAACTTGACCGTTCTGGTCAACACTAAGCTAGGCCACATCAACTGGTGGATCAGCTATTCCTCCTCCATGCTCCTGCAGATCGTCAGCGTGGATCGATGTCTGTCTGTTGTGTCACCTTTTCGGGCAAAAACTTTGCTAAATTACAGGTAAGCTGAACAAAAATGGATCATCAAAAGGAGAATACGAATTACAAAAAAAAAAAGGTGTGTCCCATAACTTTTGTGGTCGTAGGGGAAGTGAGGTGTCAGAGACTTCAGCTTCTCGAGGGGCCAGCTTGTTGAGGGCGGCGCCCATCTCCTCTCCCTCGCTGCTTTACCTTCCTTGACCCTAAAGAGGGCAGGTACCCATGGACAGCTGGGTCAACTGGGGAGACTGTTCTGAAGAGAAGGCGCGCAACGGGTCAGTCACCCATCCGACTGGTAACCACGCTCGATGCTGCTTAACAATGGCTGGGGGAAAGCGAGTGCTCTGACCACTGAGCTATCCCGCCTCCCACGAATACGAATAGGAAATCTTTAATATCTCAAAAAGGGCGAGAAATTCATGTGGGTTACAAGCAAAGCATAGCTAAAACAGCCAACATGTCAGGAAAATAGCAGAGATTGAAATGAGTGGTGTGGAACTGTAGGACCCAGGTACAGAAGATGGGCAGTGTTATTATTGTATGATGATCAATGATAATGAAGATGATGTAATGATGCTGCTGTGGAAGTGCATCTGCTTCGAGACTACTTGAAAGGGTTGTACTCTACGCTTACTATCATAATATGAGAGAGCATTTAAAATCAATGAAGCAGGAGAAATGTTTCTAAAGTACAAATGCCAGTAGGTCTCAAGTTCGATTCCCGTTCGAGGGCATTTTTCCCCTGGATTTAACATCAGTGCTGACTCTACTCTCCACACAAGTCCTTCAGATGAGATTATAAACGAGGCCCCGTGTGCGAACGCACGCAGTACATCTTACGCACACGTCAAATATTGTCCCGCTATTCGTAAGAGTAGGCCATTGTGTGCCGGTAGGAACAGGTGACGTGATTTACAAAACTGCATACACACGGAGATTGGATGTAAAAATACATGAGTGCATATTCCATTATCCTCGATATATAAATAAATAAATGAAATAAGTCCTTGTTGTTTCTTTTTTTTTTTTATTATTCATTCCTTGGCTAGAGTTCCTCCAGTTTATATTCAGCACATGTTCGGCCTTTGCACCATCAATGTGAAGACTTAGTATAGACTCAGGGTTTTTAGAAGAAAAAAAATCTATGAACATCTCTTTAGTCTTTTTAATGTTTAAGTCAAGGCAGATCATTTGAATCGGGAGGAAAACTCCTCGACTTGTTTAGAAAACATAATGATATGTAAGTTCTACAGATTTTCCAGGGCAGAGTTACCAGAATGTTTTGTCACTGGAGTAAGATCAGACCCAGTGTTGTCACTGGTGCAGAAGGGGAAGAGGATAGGGGACAGAACAGTGCCTTGAGGAGAACCAGTAGCAGTTGATCCTTCAGCAAATATCAATTTTTGAAATTGGGACTGACTGTGTTCCATCCGTCCAAAGGCTCATTATCCAAATAATAAGCCTAAGACAGATGTTTCATGAAAGTCCAATCCAATCTTAATTATAGCCCTGCAGATTTATTGAAAGTAGTTTGAGTGCTAAGAGATGGGGCCTAATAGTATTAAGGGCAGAGGAGAAGTCATTGAAAAGTATACAAACAAAAGTCCGGTTTTTCTAAGTGGGAGTAGGCATTGTGCAGAAAGTTAGTCATAGCATCATTTGTGCTTCTGTTGGCTTTGTATGCAAAGGCCAACCTTTAATTGGGTCAGCTGCCCTAATGATATTGATGTAAGTTTCTTTCGTGTCTTCTTTTTCAGAAGAACTATTGCACCCATAGTGATTGCCTCTCCCTTTCCTCTGAGGCAAAGTAGCAAGCTGCAGTAACATATACATATTTCTCTTTTTTTTTCAGAGTGGCAGTTGTAGCCATAGTGATTGCCTATCTCTTTCCTCTGATTGGCTACCTCCCTTTCTTGCTGGCTACCACTGTCAAATGGAGAGTAGACCCTTCAACCAATCGCAGCATCGTTTACGTGGTGAACACAGAGTGGTTTCCTATAGATGCCCAATCAGCTACGATATTTCTGAATCGCTTCACGCTGATTGTCCTTCCCCTGCTTCTGCTCCTTTCCATCGTCTGCTGTGTCATCACTGTTGGCTTTCTACGTCGTGCATCTCGTCATCGTCAGCAGATGAGGGGAACAGGGAGCGTGGAGGGAGACGACAGAATCACCAAGATGTTGCTGTTCCTCTGTTTTATCTACATCATACTCGCCTTGCCTGGTACGTGTTCTAACTTGGTGACTGAGTTCGTTCCTGACTACTATGTGCTCAGGAGGTACCACAACACGTACATGGTAGTCCTTCAGTTTCTGTGGATTGCCTCTTGTACCAACTCCACAGTCAACTTTTTCGTGTATCTTAAGCTGAGTTCTCGGTACCGCAAAACCCTGAAAGAACTTTTCTATTGCATTGGAAGTAGATGGTGGAAGAAGGATCTGGAAAATTCAAGTGAATCCTGAATTAGTATTGTGCTTATTAAAGAGAATGTTGGTGGAGTGTAGAGTTGCGTAACCTTCCTGTTTGTTTCTCTGTGTTTGAAGGTAAGATACATTATCATTATCCTCAAAGGAAAAGGTGTCCCATAACTTATATGGTTGTTGGAGAGCTAGATTTCAGAGACCTTAGCTTCTCTAGGGGGCCAGCATATTGAGGGCAGCGCCCATCTCCTCTCCCTTGCTGCTTTACCTTCCCTGACCCTGAAGAGGGCAGATACCCACTGACAGCTGGATGAACTGGGGAATTTTACTGAAGCCAAGGCATGCAGACACATGGTCACCCATCCACTTGGTGACCACGCTCAATCCTTCTTGACCTTAGATTCAGGAAAGTGAATGCTCTGATCTGACCACGGAGCTATCCTGTCCCCATGCAGAGAATTCATGACTCTAAAACCTAAGGTCGGCCATGTGTCTAATAAGCTTGTCTGATCCTCATGAAGCCCAGGTTTGGACCATGGTTTGTTAGTCTGTAATGTTGATGTCAGCTTTCAAGCCAGTGTTTGAAAACCTGGTGCATCATTTGGACCTATATATTTTTAAGCCATTACACATGTATGTATGATAATATATGTATGTACGGTTATACATGTGTGTACCGTTATGTATGGGATTTTTCCAAATGAAGAATTTGACTTGACTAGTAAACTATGCATGACTACAAAATTTCATTGGCTAACCTATTGCCTTAAAAACAAAAACAATACAAAAAGGTACACAGTTAGAAATGTTTCTGCTAGACTGGTTTTCTGATAGCTTGAAGCACTCCATTTTATAATACGTTTAGTGTTCAGATTAGACTATAAGCTGAAACATCATGTATGAAAGCATGTACGACATCTTTCACACATGTTAAAACCTGTTCTGCGTTTTTTGAAGAGAAGGCCATTTATGCTAGTAAGAACTTTTAAATGATAATTAAAAAAA
>CM060350.1:19618438-19633438 GCA_030674155.1 Stramonita haemastoma | reverse complement strand
ATGATTTAGTGATGATGACCTTCCGCCTTCATCTGAGGAAAGTCATGAAGCAGGGCCAGACAGGGATCAGATTCGATCTCGAGAAACTGAAGGATCCAGAGGTGGCTGAAGCCTTCCAAGCCGTGATAGGAGGGAAATTTGCACCCCTCACCATGTTCAACCCAGATGACACAGATATAGACAAGTCTGTCGACACCTTTGACAAGGCAGTAACTGATACAGCCAATGGGATTCTTGGCAGCAATGACAAATGAAGCAGCCCTTGGTCACAGCCAACATCCTTGACCAGTGTGACAAACGTAGAGAACTGAAGAAAAAGAAGAACAAGACAGAAGGAGCGAGGCAGTACAAGGCAATCAACAACGAAATTAGAACAAGCATGAAAGAGGCAGCAGAAACCTAGATTGATGAGAAGTGCCAGGACATTGTAGAAAATCTGAGCAAGAACAACAGCAATAAAGCGTACCAGCTAGTAAAAGACCTAACAGGCACAAACCAGGGAAAAACCAGCACCACACAAGACAAAAATGGAAAGATCTTAACAGAAGACCAGGACATTCTAAAGAGATGGACAGAATATTGCGCAGACCTGTATAACCACAAAATGTCAGGAGATCCAGAGGTACTGAATGTTCTACCACCGACAGACACTGACAACTACCCCATCCTTCGGGAAGAGGTGGAAGTAGCTGTAAAATTGATGAAGAAGAGGAAATCAGCAGGAATAGACAAAATCCGGGCAGAACTGGTCCAAGCAGGGGGGGAACCCTACTGATAATCTGCAACAAGATCTGGCAGACAGGAGACTGGCCTACACCAAGGACACAATCACTAATCATCACCCTTCCCAAGAAAGGCAACCTACAACAATGCCAGAACTATCGCACAATCAGTTTGATATGTCATCCAAGCAAAGTCATGCTGAAGATTCTACTGAATCGACTGAAGACACAGGCAGAGACGATCATTGCTGAAGAACAGGCAGGCTTCAGGGCAGGACGAAGTACAACAGAGCAGATTTTTAATCTAAAAGTACAATGCGAGAAGTACCATCAGCATCAGCAAGACCTTTACTATGTTTTTGTGAATTTCAAAAAGGCCTTTGACAGGGTATGGCATGCAGCTCTGTGGGCTACCATGAGGCTGTACAACATCAATGCCAACATGATCAGAGTCATTGAGGAGCTCTACAGCAAGGCCACTAGCGCAGTCTATTTCAGTGGTGGCATAGGAGATTGGTTCAGGATGACGGTTGGCATCAGACAAGGCTGCTTGCTCTCACCTACTCGCTTTAACATTTTCCTTGAGAGAATCATGACTGATGCACTGGAAGATCATGAAGGAACAGTGGTAATTGGAGGCAGAACAATTACAAACTTGCGTTTTGCTGATGACATCGATGGACTGGCAGGGAAAGAAGAAGAGTTAGGTTAGTGGAACGCCTCAACAAGACTTCAACAGCCTATGGCATGGAGATCAGTGTGCAGAAGCCCAAGCTGATGACCAACAACATCAACGGCATCAACACCAACATCAGGGTTGGTGGTCAGAATTTGGAAACGGTACAAAGCTTCAAGTATCTTGGAGCAATTGTAACAGACAAGGGATCCCAGCCTGAAATGCTCGCAAGGATTCCACAGACAGTTACAGCACTGACAAAACTGATGACCATTTGGAAGAACAGGAACATCTCACTCAGCTCAAAGATCAGGCTGATGCGCACTCTGGTCATCTCAATATTCCTGTAAGCTTGTGAGTCATGGACCCTCACAGCAGATCTGGAGAGGAGAATACAGGCCACAGAGATGAGATGCTTTTGCAGACTCCTTGGCATCTCTTACAAACACCACATTAATAACGAGGAAGTGAGAATCAGAATCGGTCAAGCCATTGGGCCCTTTGAAGATCTCTTGACCACAGTAAAAAAACACAAACTGAAGTGGTATGGGCACGTCGCAAGATCAACAGGGCTTGCCAAGACGATTCTGCAGGGAACTGTGCAAGGCAGGAGAAGAGGAAGCAGGCCAAGAAAGAGATGGGAGGACAACGTCCGAGAGTGGACGGGCCCCAGGCTGAGTGACACCCTGAGAAAGGTCAAGGACAGAGGGAAATGGAGAGAGCTGGTTTCAAGGTCTTCCGTGGCACCCTACAGTCTAAATAGACTACGGGATAGATGAAGAAGATAGGGAAAACAAAGATAGTTGCAGACAGGGTGAAAAAATAATAACGGGTAGGCGCTGCACTTGTCAAGCAACGCGCTCTCCCCGGGTAGAGCAGCCCGAATTTCACGCAGAGATGTGTGCCATAAGGTGGTATAAAATGAATACAAATGAAATAAAATAAAATGTCAAAACTGTGAGTGCAACGCTCTACCCACTAGGCTACCCCATCCCCTGTTTAACCCTATCCCCTGTTTAGATGTATAAGAACAACATAAGCGATAAGAGAAACACAGTCAATGTTTCTCTGTTAGGAAAGTACAGACATGACAAAGCTGTCAGCCTCATCAGTCACAGGGCTGCGTGAAGCAAGGTATTGAACACTGGTTTGAGAGCTGACATCAGCACTGTAGGCACACAAGCCATGGTAACCAAGGTATTGAACACTGGTTTGAGAGCTGACATTAAGACTGTAGGCACACAAGCCATGGTAACAAAGGTATTGAACACTGGTTTGAGAGCTGACATCAGCACTGTAGGCACACAGGCCATGGTAACCAAGGTATTGAACACTGGTTTGAGAGCTGACATCAGCAGTGCAGGCACACAAGCCATGGTAACCAAGGTATTGAACACTGGTTTGAGAGCTGACATCAGCACTGTAGGCACACAGGCCATGGTAACCAAGGTATTGAACACTGGTTTGAGAGCTGACATCAGCACTGTAGGCACACAGGCCATGGTAACCAAGGTATTGAACACTGGTTTGAGAGCTGACATCAGCACTGTAGGCACACAGGCCATGGTAACCAAGGTATTGAACACTGGTTGTGAGAGCTGACATCAGCACTGTAGGCACACAGGCCATGGTAACCAAGGTATTGAACACTGGTTTGAGAGCTGACATCAGCACTGTAGGCACACAGGCCATGGTAACCAAGGTATTGAACACTGGTTTGAGAGATGACATCAGCACTGTAGGTACACAGGCCATGGTAACCAAGGTATTGAACACTGGTTTGAGAGCTGACATCAGCAGTGCAGGCACACAGTCATGGTAACCAAGGTATTGAACACTGGTTTGAGAGCTGACATCAGCACTGTAAGCACACAAGCCATGGTAACCAAGGTATTGAACACTGGTTTGAGAGCTGACATCAGCACTGTAGGCACACAAGCCATGGTAACCAAGGTATTGAACACTGGTTTGAGAGCTGACATCAGCACTGTAGGCACACAGGCCATGGTAACCAAGGTATTGAACACTGGTTTGAGAGCTGACATCAGCACTGTAGGCACACAGGCCATGGTAACCAAGGTATTGAACACTGGTTGAGAGCTGACATCAGCAGTGCAGGCACACAAGCCATGGTAACCAAGGTATTGAACACTGGTTTGAGAGCTGACATCAGCAGTGCAGGCACACAAGCCATGGTAACCAAGGTATTGAACACTGGTTTGAGAGCTGACATCAGCACTGTAGGCACACAAGCCATAAACAGTAACCAAGGTTTTGAACACTGGTTTGAGAGCTGACATGGTCCAGAACAGTAACCAGGGTTTTGAACACTGGTTGTAGAGCTAATAGTACATCATCACTAACCAGTCGCCATGGCGCAGTGGTTAGCACCTTGGATTTCGGATGGAAGGTCACAGGTTCGATTCCCATAAGAGTCATACGGATGTTTTGGACTCAGACCTTCTCCTACCCAGAGTGAGTGTGCTGCGGGCTCAGTGGGGAGACTAGGACTACCCAGTCATGCTTTATCCACTTTATGGATGCAAATTTGAGAGTGTTGCTCAAATTACCCGACCAACACTGTGGGTGTCTGTATCTCTCGGGCCCGGTAGACGCCGGGATATATTATAATACTTAGCATATAACACAACCCTGTGAAGTAGTCTCAAAGCAGATGCACTTCAATAGCAGCATCATTACATCATCTTCATCACCATTGATCATCACGCAATAATAAAAATGCCTCGGGTTTGGTAGCCCCCGTTCCTCAGGTCGCATGGTGACCTCGAGTTTGGTTTCTCCATACACTTCTGTGCCTGTGGTGAGTTTGTGTCAAAGCCTTTGGGATTGGAATTTGGGAGTGGGGGGGACGGTCATTGGACAAACGTTGTGGTGATTGGCACCTCAGGTGGGTGACTCACTCAGTCTGGCTCAATGACTGAGCTAGTACTGTTGTTAGCAGCGGGCTTGGCAAGTGTTGTCCTGGGCATGTTAGCTCAGAACAGGCACCACTGAACCCCACCAGTGCAGGGCCCCTCTGGCTGGTGGTACCAAGGTGGCCTGATAATGATGGGCTCCCTGTGGACTCCCTAGCTGGAGAATGAGACAAGACAAATGCGTGTATGGCTGTGGCGGGGAGATTGAAATGAGTGTCGTGGGAACAGCAGGGCTGGGACATTAGGAAGATGAGGCAGAAAAAGTACATCGGCACTGTAGTCACACAGGCCATGGTCCAGAACAGTAACCAAGGTTTTGAACACAGGTTTGGAGCTGACTTCAGCACTGCAGGCACCCAAGCCATGGTCCAGAACACTGGCTTTGACTAAGGACATCCAGGCTCTACTCACACACACACACACACACACACACACACACACACACACACACACACACACACACACACACACACACACACCACTTCAGTCTTAGAGGCTTGTAGTCCAGGATTGCTTCAAAAAATATACTTTTGGACCCACACACGCACAAACGCACGCACACACACACACACACACACACACACACGCATGCACGTGCATGCACACACACTCACACCACACACACACACACATTCTCTCTCTCTCTCTCTCTCTCTCTCTCTCTCTCTCTCTCTCTCTCTCTCTCTCTCTCTCTCTCTCTCTCTCTCTCTCTCTCTCTCACACACACACACACACACACACATACATATATATATATATATATATATATATATATATATATATATATATATATATATATATATATATATATATATACACACACACACACACAGACACACCATAGTTAAGTGGATAGAATGTGGGTTTAGGAAGTTGTTGGTTCAAATCTTGGCACGGTCTCTAGTGTTTTCTGGGGCTAAGGCAAAGTTCTTACTCAAAAATGCCTGAAATGCTGTCATTAAAAGAGCTCATTTTCTAGAGGTCTTTTCTTTTTCTTTTAAATTGACTCCTGATAGATTAGTTTAGAAATGATTGAGAAGTTGTAAGTGGTTACCTGTGTTTCTTTTCCTCTACTACCACTTCCTTGCTAAAGCAAATGAGTTTATGTTGATGAGGCAGATCCCTGAAAACACAGTACTGTCTAATATCCCTTTATTGTGGATAGACTTTAAAAGTGAAGACACACACAGTACTACACAAAGAGAATACTTCAACAACAATTTCTTTAACAATCACATCATGATTCAACAGCCACGCTACCTTCTCACATCCTAGTTAACTGTTTCATGCCCGGAAACATCAAACACTGAAATGTTTCTTTCAATGTTTTCCGAAAGCGAGAACTCAGCACAAGGTACACAAAAAAGTTGACAGCAGAATTCAGACAAAAGGTGATCCAGAGAAACTGCAACACTATGATAAAGGTGTTGTGATACTTTCTGAACACGTTATAGTCAGGAATCAACACTGTCATAAAGCTAGAACATGTACCAGGAAATGCAAACACTATGTAGATAGAACAGAGAAGCAACAACATCTTGGTGATTCTGTTGTCTCTGCTGTCTCCCTCCATACTCTCTGTTCCCACCATCTGCTGACGATGACGAGATGCACGACGTAGAAAGACGACAGTGATGATGCAGCAGATGATTGTCAGGAGCAGAAAAGGGGAAGAACAATCAGTGCAAAGTAATGCAGAAAGTTGGCTGCTGATTGGGCATCCAAAGGGAACCACTCTGTGTTCGTGGCGTAAGCGAAGCTGCGATTGGTTGAAGGATCTACTCTCCATCTGACAGTGAAGGTGAGCAACATAGGGAGGTAGCCAATCAGAGGAAAGAGATAGGCAATCACTATGGCTGCAACCACCACTCTGAAAAACAGAGAAAGGAAAGACAAAGACATAAGTATCATCAGGGCAGCTGCTTTGCCTGAGAGGAAGGAGATAGGCAAATCACTATGGCTGCAATTGCCACTCTGAAAAAAAGAGAAAACAAGAAAGACAAGACATAAGCTAACAAAGCACTGAACCCGTTGTTTTGGCTGAGCAAATTGTACAGACAAGACATGAATTCATCAAAGATGTATTTGTATCCCTCCCCTCTTTGTTGTCTGGATCATGTTTTGAACACAGCTGCAAAGATTGTGTAGGATCAGGCTTTTTCTGTAGGTCTGAAGACTTCCTGAGTATTTGAATTTATGCCTTTGTACGGCTTTTTTCTCTCTGGTTTTGGTTGTTTCTTTGCTTCTTTGTTTGTTTGTTTGTTTGTTTGCTTCCTTGTTTCTTCTTTGGCTTCCTTGTTGGTTTGTTGTTTGTTTGTTTGCCTGTTTTAAAGTGTTCAACATCCACACTCTTTTCCTTTGTCTTTGTCATCGAATGCTCAGACAGCAGCTACTGTCCGTCAGACGAGCAAAAATGCATTGTGCTGCCACTAAACACTTGACAAGTTAGGCCCAGCACATCCATCATAGGTATTGGAGAGAATTGCTCTCTTTTAAGTCTTTCTGGGAAAATAAGGCAGGAGAAACGACCAAGAAGGCAGAAAATAGACAAGAAGAGGTCAGGAAGAAAAAGAACAAAGAAACAGAACCAAAGAGAGGGATGGAAAAGAATGAATTCCTAGCACAGTACTTTCAAAAGGTGGGGGATGCTCTTTTAACTGACAGCCCCCCTCCCTCCCTGGCATTCCCTAGGCAGAGACTTTCTTTTAAGCCTTTTTTATCCTGTTTTCTTTTTCTGAGAGGAATCATGCTGCTGGCAAAAGAGATCAATCTGTGGCTAAAAGTGGACACAGCTTTCATCTCTGTGCCAAGGTCTGCAATGAACTCACAGATGCCTGCACACAGAGACAGCAGTGCCAACATCTGCTGCTGCATTCTCTATGATGTCTGTCCTGCTACTATAGATGTCTGCATACATAGACAGCAGCACTAACAACTGCTGCTGCATTCTCTGTGATATCCGCCCTTGTATGCGTTCACTACCATAGACAGAAGACTTAGCTAAAACTTGTACAATTTGTTCACTTCGCGTTCATTCATTTGGTTTGAAAAGATTGGTTCAACAATTCTCTCTCAAGCTTACCTGTAATTCAGCACAGTCTTTGCTTTAAACGGTAACACAACAGACAGACATCGGTCCACACTGACAATTTGAATCAACATTGAAGAGGAGTAGCTGATCCACCAGTTGATGTATGCTAGTTTACTGTTAATCACAATGGACCAGTTGGCCAGGTGAATGGTGTCCTTAAGGTAACATCCAGGCATTAACCACAGCTGGGCTGCCAGGTTGGTCAGGTCAGTCACAGACAGCCAGAAGAGGAGGAGGTTGATCTTGTGTGACAACCCTTGCTGGAAAAGGGAGAAAAAGAAAATCATTGACAGCGAGAACAAAAACAACGTGTGCTTTCACACTGCAACAAACCCCACTTCCCAACACAGAGACACAAGACACAAATCCAACATCACTCAGTCAAGAGTGCTAAATTTAGCGCACCTCTTCCTAGTACCTAGGAAGTTCAAGTGTGGTCAGTTCCTGCTATAAATAGTCCAGCTGTGCTGGAATGAGATGACTTAATTAGCAGCTGAGATGAGCTGAGAGTGGGGATGTACTGTGGGCAAGGTATCTCCACTATAATCAAATTTCTGCCCAGTTTCCAAAACAGCAGCTGCCTCCTCTCCTCTCTCTGGACAAACAAACAAAAAACCTGTAGTTGTGGTTTGGTGTTTTTTTCTGATTTACTTGTGACTTTCTATAAAATAAGCAGTTGAAGTCTATTGTCCCAGTTCAGGTGTCTAGCTTATGATAACACATGTAGGCTTAGAGCCATAGGACTGGTGGCTCAGCCTTTGTCTGACACCAGTGCCTCTATCGGCTGCAGTAAGGTCTTTGTGCATGGCGTGAGGCTGCAGTAAGGTCTTTGTGCATGGCCGGAGGCTGCAGTAAGGTCTTTGTGCATGGCCGGAGGCTGCAGTAAGGTCTTTGTGCATAGCCTGAGGCTGCAGTAAGGTCTTTGTGCATGGCCTGAGGCTGCAGTAAGGTCTTTGTGCATGGCCGGAGGCTGCAGTAAGGTCTTTGTGCATGGCCGGAGGCTGCAGTAAGGTCTTTGTGCATGGCCGGAGGCTGCAGTAAGGTCTTTGTGCATGGCCTGAGGCTGCAGTAAGGTCTTTGTGCATGACCTGAGGTTGCAGTAAGGTCTTTGTGCATGGCCTGAGGCTGCAGTAAGGTCTTTGTGCATGGCCTGAGGCGTTGTTGTAGGCTGGTCAGAGGAATACCCTTGCCCATGTAGACAGTCATGTGATTACCACCTTAGACACTGTCAGTGTCCCCCTCTTTTAGCTGCTAATTAATTCATCCCATCCCAGTCCAGATGGTGCTAATTATAGCAGCAACTGACCCCACTTTGGACGAGGTAAAAGAAGAGGGTGTGCTGAATGTAGTACTCTTGACTGAGTAGTGTTGCATTAATGTGTGCCTGTGTAGAGCTTGTCACATTTGGTCTTATTCAACAGGCTTGTGGGGGCCTCTGATCTAACTTGCTGTATTGCACACTCAGCAGATTTTGAGGTAAAATCTTAGCTTGGGAATGATTTTTTTTTGGGTCAGGGGATTCCAATGTGTGGTCAGGATTGGGTAATCTGATTGCAAATGTATTCATTGGTCAGTAGAAATCCACACTCTTATATCGACCTCTGATCAAAATACTTCATTATCATAATGTCTATACACATTTGTTGTTTTACACATTAATGATGCAGCGCCAATCATCTCTTAACAAATCTAAATGCTTCACTATCTTCAGCAAATCTTCTATGCATGATTTTCAGATTAATGAAATAGCTCTTAACTCTTGATCCTATATACAGTGGTCTACATTGGCAAAATATAACTCCTGATTTTTGTTGTTGTGAGGAGGGGGGGGGGGGTTGTTGTTTTTATATTTGCAATTTTTTCCTTCCCTGGCTAGATCTCTGAGGATAACCAATGATGAGATTTTTTCCTATCTAAGTTTTTTTGCTCACCATTATGGTACCCACATTCTATCTTGGGGGATGATTCCTGGTATAGATATGACGTCATTCTCTTTCAGGGCCAGGTTAAAAGCTTTGGCAGTTAAGGATGTCAAGAGATCAGGCCCCCACTAAAGTGTCATCATGCTGTGACATTGATGTTGATATTGCCTCAGTCTATAACAACAACTGAACACAGCAATGTGCACCCTCTTTCATAGGAGACATAAAACTCTGAAGTCGGAGTATGGATGCCTGTACAGTGCGCTATTGGAAAACAAATCATACATGTTCACTTTGATCCCACTTTGTATCTAACAGTCTCAAAATTAGTATGACAAAACTTACAAAACAGCTTACACACAGGAGACTGGATGTAAGAAAAAACAGGATTGCTCATTCCATTATCCTTGAAATCTAAGAGAACAAAGAAAATAAGTGATTTAGTGCTGTGAGGAAAGGAAGTGTGCAATTGTGGATGACTCATAGAGGTGGTAAGGTGAAAAAAGTCCCCCCCCCTCCTGAAACAACCCGCAGACAAAACAAAAAAAAACACCACTTGAGACACATTTATGTCTACATGTCCATGTTTTTTTCTGCTGCCTCATTGTCCATGAAACACTTACTCAGAGAACACTTTTCTGTTATGACATGAGGATCAATGAAGATGAGGATGATGAAACTATGCTACAATAGAAGTGCATTTGCTTTGAGACCATGTAACAGGGCTGTACTCTACGCTTACTATCATAATACATCCTGGCCTCAATCAGGCCCAAGAGGTACAAACACCTACAGTGTTGGTCAGGTAATTTGAGCAACACTCTCAAACTCGCATCCTAAAGTGGATGAAGCTCAACTGTGTGGTCCCTGTCTTCCCACTGAGCCCACAGCACACCCACTCTGGGTAGGAGGCCGGTGTCCAGAAAATCCCTATGACTCTTATGGGATTTGAACCTGCAAGCTTTCTGTCTATAACCCAAGGCGCTAGCCACTGTGCCTTGGTGGCTGGTGTCATGTCCAAGTTCTGTTCAACTCCCAGATTCCATGTACCTGACACAATACTATGCCAAACCTGACCCAGATTCAATGTGTCGCACTATGCCAAACTTGACCCAGATTCAATGTGTCCCCCTATGTCAAAATTGAACCCAGATTCAATGTGTCCCATTCCGCCACACTTGACCCAGATTCAAATTGTCATACTATGCAAAACCTGACCCAGATTCAATGTGTTGTACTATGCCAAATCTGACCCAGATTCAAAGTGTCCCACTCTGCCAAACTTGACCCAGAATCAATCTATCCTACCATGCCAAACTTGACCCAGATTCAAGATGTCCCAGATACAATACTATACCAAACTAGTCTGAATCATACCTTAGACATTTAAATCCTGGGATTCATAATGTGGACACTGCCCTAGTCAATCCGTTTGCACCTGACAGTTGTCTGAAAACAAAAAAAGGTAAAGGTGTCCCATGACCTGTGTGATCATAAGGGAGCAAGGTATCAGAGACCTCAGCTTCTTAAGGGGCCAGCCTATTGAGGGCAGCGCCCATCTCTTCTCCCTCGCGGCTTTACCTTCCCTGACGCTAAAGAGGGTAGGTACCCATTTATAGATGGGTGAACTTGGGGGACTGTACTGAAGCCAAGGCGCGCAAACCGTCACCCATCCAACTGGTAAACATGCTCGACACTGCTTTACTTGACTTTGGGAAAGCCAGTGCTCTGACCAATCAGCTATCCCGTCCCCATAGAAAACAAAAACTAACACTGATTTACAGAGTAGCCTACATTTAGATGACACAATCACCAATGGCTCATAGTGTTGCCATTTTCTTTTCTGAAACAGTGAAATAATAAGTTTTACAAGATGACGGGATAACTCTGGGGTGAGATCATTCCCTTTCCACTTGCTACAGTCATACAGCATTGAACGTGATTGCCAATTGGATGGGTGACCGTTTGTACACCTTGGCTTCAGTACAGTCCCCCAGTTCACCCAACTATAAATGGGTACCTCCAGTCTAGTGATGTTGCTTAGATCCCCACCAGTCGCACAGGCCATATCAGGGCTGTCACCACGTCACATTTTTAAAACTCGTATTAAAAGTGTGCGACTATATACAGTTAAAAAGGGGTATAAAACCAACTCGACTGTCCTTGCTTGTATCGACGCCCTGGTCAACCATAAGGATCAGCCCAGGACGGCCATTGCGTCGTTGGAAGACCCACATCGATCACATGTAAAATGACATAAAACCAAAACCAGATTCCTTAAAACAACCTTGTCCTTAGAGGCCAACTATACCACTTTCACTCATATCACCCTGAAAAAGCCCAATTCTCTCAGGAAGTTAAAAATGGTGTCAAGTGGAACATCCCGAAAGAGGATCTTTAGGGAGTCTGCGGTAAAATGCTCGTGCCTAATATCCTGAACAAAACTGAGATAGTCACACCTCTATTCAAAAAGCACGACCTCGATTCTAACATCCTGAAGAACTATAGACCAGTCTCTAATCTGCCTTTTATCTCTAAAGTCCTTGAAAAAGTTGTTCTGAAACAACTCAATAGCCATCTTCTTTCCAATAATCTCCTTCCCCCTTTCTGCCTATCGCGTCAACCACAGCACTGAAACCACCCTGGTCCACACCTTAAACATGCTTCTCCATACTTCTGACTCTGGGAAAGTCTCCCCTCTCACTCTTATCGACTTATCTGCTGCCTTTGACACTATAGACCATTCAAATCGTCTCTCCCGTCTCCAAAACATGTTTGGTATTAAAGGCACAGCCCTCACCTGGTTCACTTCATACCTTGCAGACAAAGTCCATACAGTTGCAGTAAACAAGATTCAATCAGCACCTGCCAAACTGGAATGCGGTGTCTCTCGGGGATCAGTTCTGGGCCTTCTTCTTTTTACCTTCTATACTGCTCCACTGTCACATATAATAGACCGTCATCATATTAATTATCACTTTTATGCTGTCGACTTGCAGATTCAAAGCAGTGATACACCTGAAAATCTTCCTTCTCTCTTGACAAATAATGACCAGCTGCCTTCAAGATATCTAACACTGGATGATACAAAACAAATTACAACTAAATGCAGATAAAACCGAAGCCATGCTTGTAGGCACCAAACACAAACTCTCCTCCATTCCAACAACTTCAATAGAGTTCGGCAATACGTCAGTTCCACTACCCACTTCTCTGAAGTATCTAGGAGTCCTTGTCGACAACACTCTCTCCATGCAAAAATTTATTACTCAAACCTGTCAGTCATGCTACTATCAACTACGACGTATTAGCGCAATTCGAAAGTACCTGTCCACTGATGCAAAATCCAAACTCGTCACGTCTCTGATTCTTTCACGTCTGGATTATTGCACTTCTCTTTTGGCTGGTCTGCCAGCATCATCTATCCACTCCCTTCAACGTATACAAAACTCTGCAGCTCGTCTGGTCCTCAGAAAGAAAAAATCTGAACACATTACTCCTCTCTTGCAATCTCTCCACTGGCTGCCCATACCACAGAGAGTAAACTACAAGATCAATACCCTCTGTTACAAATCTCTCCACAATACTGCAACCTCCAGCCTATGTGAATGTCTTCACTTGTACACACCTTCTCGCTCCCTCCGCTTGTCGGCAGATACTTTGTCCTTAAGAATACCTAGATTCAACCTATCTACCGTTGGCCGCTGCTCTTTTCGCTGTTTCTGGTCCATCGATCTGGAACAACCTTCCTCTCTCCCTCCGGCAAGAGCCTACTTATGACACTTTTAAATCCAACCTTAAAACACACTTATTTCAAACCTAAGTTTTTTCTTTTTGTTTCCATCTCTTACCTGTCCCTGCCTTCAAAATCTACCTGCCAAAGTGTATAACGTCTATAGGTGTGTGTGTGTGCGCGCGCGCGCGCGCATGCGTGCATACGTGCGTGCGTGTGTGTGTATGTGTGTGTGCGCGTGCGTGTAAGTATATATTTGAATTTGTTAAAACTGTAAATGGTTGTTGATTGCTTGTGTGTTGTGTAGGTGGAATGCAAGCGCTTTGATTTGTTTTTACAAGATATAGCGCTATACAAAATCCATGTATTATTATTATTATTATTATTATTATTATTATTATTATTATTATTATTATTATTATCATTATTATCATTATTATCATTATTATTATTATTAACATCCCGACATTCCAGGAGCAGATGCTTGATGGTTACCTGCACATCACAAGTCACGCACCATGGGGTTCCCTGCCTTTCAGCAAGTGAACATGAGTGATCTATGAGAATGACCCGTGTGTATCCTGGTGAGCACTGTCGCCTCCCTTCGGTTTTTGACACACAAAGGGAAAACCTCTTTCAGATTGGGTCGGATCTGAAAAAGTTTGTTGTCCGTCTGAGCGTTCCATTCCTCTTGCCAGAAGGAGAGCGTGTATTGTTCGCTTCTAGGTTTTAGATCTGTGAGCGGCCCCATGGACCCAGAAACCTTTTGCTCTGTGGCACACCTGGCGAGTGGGTCAACCGTTTCGTTGCCCGAATGCCCTCACGCCCGGGATCCACACCAAACCCACGTCACACCCGTCCCGTCTCAAGGAAGTATGCAGTTCGTAGAACTCCGGAAGCTTAGGGTGGTTTATGCTCCTACAAGCAATAGCCTTCAGAGCAGAGAGCGAGTCCGCACAGACCAAGAAGTCTTTCTTTCCCGATTGCCGGATCAGATGCAGGGACAAGACAAGAGCGCTCAGTTCGGCCATGTACACCGAGGCATCCGAAGGCAGGTGCTCAGAAAGTGCCGACTCCTTGATGGGTACCTGCCCTCTTTAGAATCAAGGAAGGTAAATCAGCGAATAAGAAGAGATGGGCGCCACCCTCAATATGCTGGTCCCTGGAGAAGGTGAGGTCTCTGATGCCTCGCTCACCAACAACCGCATAAGTTATGGGACACCTTTACCTTTACACTGCAGATTCAGATCAGCAGTAAGATTTGTCTGTGCTACCTCCAATCACAATTTAAATGGCAGACCTGCCAGTGCCTTAACACCCTTGCTGTACGTGTGCATAAATAAGTTTGAATTGAAATGATTTTATTCGAAGAAGAATGAAGAAGCACGCGTGTGCTTTGTTACATACAGTGCCCGTATTCATGCAGTTTTCAAATTTTGTCATCTACTCCATCCAGCGCACGATAGCACACTCTTCCGAAATGTGGAACAGGTTTTAACGTGCACACAAGATATTCTGCGTGTGTTCTCTTTCTGGATCTCAGTTTATTACAGTTTTACCCGAAGAACTTTTTTTGAACAAAACTACATGTTAAAGATCCCATTGTTCATGTCAGTGGTCAGTGCGTTACAGAAGCACAAACATACCCAGCATGCACCCTGTATCTTGGTGGGATGGGCTCCGCCAGGTTCAACTCGTCCGAGAGACAGGGTCTGAAAAATTTAATGCAATGCCCTACACGATTCCTTGAGAGTGAAGGGGCCTACAAAAATCATTTGCATACAGTTAAGGACGGGGTAGCTAAGTCAGTGGTGAAAGCACTCGCTTTCCCCCAGGTAAGGTTAAGCAGCATTGAGCGTGGTTACCAAGTGGATGGGTGACCATTTGCTCGCCTTGACTTCAGTACAGTTCCTTCAGTTC
>CM060350.1:19610938-19613438 GCA_030674155.1 Stramonita haemastoma | reverse complement strand
GCCCCCATTGTCCGAGATGACTGTCATAGGGATGCCATGACGAGCGAAGATGTTTTTCAGCTTGTTGATGGCTGTGGTACTGGTGAGCTGACGAAGGTACGCTATCTCTAAGTACCTAGAGTAGGCATCTGTGACAATTAGGTAGTGTTCATTGTTCAGTTCACACATGTCAGCACTGATTCTCTGGAATGGGTAGCTGGGAAGGACGGATGAAATGAGTGGCTCTTTCCTCTGTGATGGCTGCTTTTCAAGGCAATATCTGCACCTGCTGATGTGGTCTTTGATATCCTGGCTAATGTGAGGCCACCACACCGTATCTGCAGCACGCTCACGGCATTTATTTATGCCATTGTGGCCCTCGTGAATCCTCTGAAGGATCTCCTTCCGCATCGATGGTGGGATGAGAAGGCGGTCTCCCACACGCTCAGCTCTCCTCTCACAGGGAAGAGGTGGCGTGCCCCCAGCTTGACGTCTTCCTTGTACGTTGTCCAGCCGTTTCTTGTATAGTCCATGACTATTTGCAGGATGTCGTCTTTTCTGGTCTCCTCTCGAAGACGATCCAGACATGCGTCGGATGCTGGCCACTGTGCTGACACCGCGTTTACACGCTCGGTGATGAGCTCTTCAGCGTTGTTTGTCGCTGCTTCTTGCAGTGGTGCTACGCGACAAGTGGTCTGCCGCGTGCATATTCTTTCCTGCCGTGTAGGTTGCTTCTGCGTTGAAAACCGCTAGCCGCATGAGCATCCTCTGGCACCGTATTGGCGTCTCCGACAGTTGTCTGTTATTTATCAGGGGTACGAGTGGCTTGTGGTCCGTCTCCAACTGGAACTTGGGAAGACCTACAAGGTATCTGTCGAACCGTTCACAACACCAGACAGCTGCTAGACACTCTTTCTCGATTTGCGCGTAGCGTTTCTCTGCCTGAGACAGTGTTCTTGAACAAAAGGCGACTGGTCGCATACCGCCGTCTTTCTGCTCCTGAAGAAGAACACCTCCAATCCCATAGGAGCTTGCATCCGAGCTGACCACTGTTGCCTTTCCTGGGTCAAAGAAGCAAAGCGTAGGCGCTGTGGTGATCAGCGTCTTGATCATCTTGACTGCTTCGGACTGCGTTGGACCCCAAACCCAAGCATTCTTCTTCTCAAGAAGTTGTGTCAGTGGACGCATCATTGTAGAGAGATTCGGCAGATGGCGGCCCAAGAAGTTCACCATCCCGATGAATCGTCTCAGTTCTTCGACGTTCTCTGGGTCAGCCATCTCAGTGACAGCTTGCACCTTTGCTGGATCAAGGCCGATGCCATCACCTGAAATGCGGTAGCCCAGGAAGTTGAGTTCGGTTTTGTCAAGCTCACACTTCTCTTTGTTCAGCTTCAACCCCGCGTCTCGCAGCTTCTGTTTTGTAGCCTCCAGGTGGGCCTTGTGGTCAGTTGTGTTTTCACTGAAGACTAAAATGTCATCGAAAAAACACACTGTGTGAGGCTGGTCGTTCAAAATTTCTTCAACTGTCCGTTGAAAAATTTCTGGAGCTGAAGTGATGCCCTGTGGTAGCCTCTTGTAGATATAGCGCCCAAATGGAGTGATGAATGTAGTCAACTTTGATGACTCCTCATCCAAAGGTAGCTGGAAGAAGCCTGAGGTACAGTCAAGCTTGCTGAATACCTTGGCCCCATGAAGCTTGTGGAGAATATCTTCCAAAGTAGGAAGCATGTATCTTTCTCTGCGGACATTCCTGTTGAGCTGTTTATAGTCAGTACAGATCCTCACTGCACCATTGCGTTTCAGCACAGGGACCATTCCAGCACACCAGTCTGTCGGTTCTTGTATCTCCTCAATGACCTTTGCTGACTTTAGCCTGTCGAGCTCCTCCTTTACTTTCTGGAGTAAGGGGATGGGTACACGGCGTGCTGTATGGACACTGTAAGGGGTTGCATTCTCTTTCAATGAAATGTGCACTGGCTTACAGTTTGCTGGCTTCTCATTCAGCTCTGCAAATAGTGGATCGCTATCTTTCCCCACACTAGCTATGCGCTGAACTAACCCCAAGTGCATGGCGGCATCTCTGCTCAGTAGATTGTTTGTTCGTGTGTTTACGACAAAGCATCTCACTGAATATGATTTGCCCTTGTGACGCACTTGAGCATTGAACTCTCCCTCTGTGTTGATCACACCCCCCGGTCCTCTAAGTATTGCCTTTGGTGGTGCACTCAAGGTCTTGTAGATGCTACTGGAGATTACTGACACATCAGCGGCAGTGTCAATCTTGAATTCTGTAGCACTGCCACAAAAGTTCAGGGAAATGGTCCACGGAGGTTCAGGAGCGTGCGCTCCATGGACTGCTCCTAGACTAAAAGTCTCTGCATACTCTTGTTCGTAGTCATACGCCCCTCCTGCTGCCACGTTGTTGACAGTTTTCCTGGAATGACACACAGCAGCGTAATGGGATAATTTTCCGCATTTCCGGCACTTCTTCCCCTTGGCTGGACAGTTGGCTGGAGGATGA
>CM060350.1:19588438-19603438 GCA_030674155.1 Stramonita haemastoma | reverse complement strand
ATTGATTTTCATTCTTATCATAGTAAACATTCCGATTACACAAAATATCAACACAATTTCAGGCTCATCATTATGGATGATAACGTTGAGCAGTATCAACAACAGTAAAAAAAACAATAACCAAAACAACATAATAATCATTAAAGACAATCATTGTTTTTAAAGCATTGCAATCATAATACCCAACTTATCCACATTCATGTAACATCACCATCACCACATCATGATTATAGTATATATTCATTCTTTTAGAATCACTGGACCCATAAGAGAAAGTGTTGTTTTTTTTAAATCCAAGAACTTATACAGACGACTATACATTCAATACTGAATAACAAAGTAAATGAACACTTAATATTACAATGATTTATTCTACATAGATAAAACTCCCCTCCCCCCTCCCCCAAATTCTTCACACAGAGGTCAGGAGTTTACCTTGGGAAAAACGAGTGCTCTGACCACTGAGCTATCCTATGCCCTTTCATAGATTAGTATTGAAAGATGACATTTTCATATGTATAAAAATGAAAGAAACAAGCCTGACAGATTTATTGCTCACTATCTCTTTGTTTTGTAAAGTCCAGGAAAACAAAACAAAAAAACAAACACAAACCATGCTCAAAATCAACACTTCTATATCAATTAAAACCAGCATTCTTTCTCTTTCGATTATCAAATAATTAAGACGAAAAACAAGAAGGGCTGCACTGTTTAAAACAAGCTACATAATTTATAATATATTGATCCAAAAACGTTATTTTGTCTCCTTTGTTTTTTTAATGCAAATTATTCTGGGTGGGGAAACTGCCAAGAAATCATTAGCTAGAGTGATATGAGGTGTATGTGTGTGTGTGCGTGTGTGTGTGTGTGTGTGTGTGTGTGTGTGTGTGTGTGTGTGTGCGTGCGTGCATGCGCGCGCGCGCGCGTGCGTGCGTGTGTGTGTGTCAGACAGACAGACAGACAGACATAACACTAAACACTGAACGCTGAAGTGATTTATTGTAGTTAAGCTCAAAGGGAAGAAGAAAAAACAATGAAGAAAAAAAAAAGAAATATAACTTCACGTAATCATCGGTAAAACGTTGCCATAATTATACTCATTGGCATGTACCCAAATCTGTGCTCCTGAAAATGCACCCCTAAACCCCTGCCAAAAATAATAAACAAGGGTTTAAAAAAAAGCCAATAAGAATGATACGTTCTTACACGCTGTTCTCCCACACTTCCAAGCATCTTGACAATGAGGGAAAAGACAACGATAGATGAAGAACAGATGGAACATGGGAGACACTCAGCTCCAGTGCTGGTGCTATTTATAGGGGACGGGGTAGCCTAGTGGTCAGAACTTTGCGCGCGCAATTTGACGACCCCGGTTCGATTCCCGTTGGAGGAGATTTTTCTCCTGGAGTTAACATCAGTGCTGACTCCACTCTCCCCCAAAGTCCTTCGGATGAGACTATAAACCGACGTCCTGTGTGTGAACACGCGCAGAACATCTTGCGCAATACGTTAAATCCAGTCCCGCTATTCGTAAGAGTAGGCCATCGTGTGCCAGTGGGTACAGATGACATTTACAAAACTGCATACACGCGGGGACTGGATGTAAAAAAACACAAGAGTGCTTATCCCATTATCCTCGATATAAATAGAATAAAATAAACAAAATATAAATATAAAAATATAGCAGGAATTGACCACACTCCAAGTAGGTGAAAAGGAAAGGGCTCGTTAACTTGATCACTCTGGACTGAGTGATGTTGGACACTCCCAAGCATCTGGACATTGGGGAGAAAAGACAACAACGAGGACAGATGGACCATGGTTGACATTCACCTCCAGTGTTGACAAGGGGAGGATGGACCATGGCTGACACTGACCTCCAGTGCTGACAAGGGGAGGATGGACCATGGTTGACACTGACCTGCAGTGCTGACAAGGGGAGGATAGACCATGGTTGACACTGACCTGCAGTGCTGACAAGGGGAGGATGGACCATGGTTGACAAGGGGAGGATGGACATGGTTGACAAGGGGAGGATGGACCATGGTTGACACTGACCTCCAGTGCTGACAAGGGGAGGATGGACCATGGTTGACACTGACCTGCAGTGCTGACAAGGGGAGGATGGACCATGGTTGACACTGACCTGCAGTGCTGACAAGGGGAGGATGGACCATGGTTGACACTGACCCCAGTGCTGACAAGGGGAGGATGGACCATGGTTGACACTGACCCCCAGTGCTGACAAGGGGAGGATGGACACTGTCGGTGACTCTGGAAAAGATCCCAGAAGCGGCTCCTGAAGCAACTCCAGGAGGGATGCCCATCCTCCTCACGCCATCTTCCTCTCCCGTTCCACGGGTCTGTGGGTTCGAACCCATAACCAGGATGTCCTCATGACCTTTCTCAGAAGGTTTATTTATTTATTTATTTATTTATTTATTATTTTATTTATTTATTATTTATTTATTTATCTATTTATTTATTCTTTTATTCTTTTATATCAGGGAAAATGAAATAAGCACTCATGCTTGTTTTTTTTACATCAAGTCCCCGTTTGTGGGAGAGCTCAGTGGTCAGAGCGCTCGCTTTCCCCCAGTCATGTTAAGCAGCGTCGAGCGTGGTTACCAGTTGGATGGATGGCCGTTGGCGCGCCTTGGCTTCAGTACAGTCCCCCCAGTTCACCCAGCTGTAAAATTAATGAGTACCTGGCCTTTTAAGGGTCAGGGAAGGTAAAGCAGCAAGGGAGAGGAGATGGGCGCCGCCCTAAATATGCTGGTCCCTAGAGAAGGTAAAGGTGTCCCATTACCTAGGCGGTCGTATGGGAGCAAGGCATCAGAGACCTCAGCTTCTCTAGGGGCCAGCATGTTGAGGGCGGCACCCATCTCTCCCTCGCTGCTTTACCTTCCCTGACCCTAAAGAGGGCAGGTACCCATTTAAAGCTGGGTGAACTGGGGGGACTGTACTGAGTGCTTATTCCATTATCCTCGATATGAAAGAATAAATAAATATATAAATAAACTTTGGATGTGACTATAAACCGAGGCCCCATGTGCGAACGCATGCAGAACATCTTGCACACACGTTAAATCGTAAGAGTAGGCCATCGTGCGCCGGTGGGAACAGATGACAAGATTTACATAACTGCATACACACTGAAGCCAAGGCGCGAAAAAGGTCCCCCATCCAAACAGTCAGCTCCTGCTATAAATAGCACCAGCTGGGCTGGGAGGGGATTGGATGGTTAGCAGCTGAGAGGGGCTGAAAGCGGGGAAAGTGACTGACAGCTGTGGTCTCTGGGCTTCCTCCTTCCACTCCTCCTCCATTAGAAGCATCACTGCTGCTTCCATTCCTGCAGGAGGGGGCGGAGTAGAGGCAACATAGGGAGGAGGGGAGGTAGGGGGGTTTCTGCCCTGGAAGGATGATGAGCACCCCCTCCACCTAACCCAGATCTCCTGGGAGTAAACAGGGGTTGTGCCCCTGCGCCCTTCCCTCCACTCTCCAAAAAGTACCTCGGATGAGACTGTAAATCCAGGCCCCGCGTGTGAACGCATGCAGAACATCTTGCACATACACTAAATCCTGTTCCTGTTCCGCTTTTCGTAAGAGTAGGCCACAGCTGTCAGTTTCCCCCACTTTCAGCTCCTCTCAGCTGCTAATCATCCCAACCCATGACAGCCCAGCTGTGGGCAGCTGGTGCTATTTATAGCAGGAGCTGACCACACATGGACGAGGTAAAAGGGAGGAGCACACTAAATTTAGCTCTCTTGACTAGGCCCTACTGAGTGATGTTGGATTTGTGCACTGTGAGGCCATTGTGTGCCGTTGGGAAAAAGATGACAATATTTACAAAACTGCATACACACGGGGCTGGATGTAAAAAAAAGCACACGAGTGCTTATTCCAGTATCCTCCATATAAATGAATAAAGAAAAAGTACAGAAAGAAGTGGAGAGTGAAGTCCTTGAAGCAGATGCCATACCCCTTCCTCCTGACACAGAGGTCATCACAGTGGTATGTGTTTTTAAAAATGATTTATACCACTTTATGGCACGGTGGTATGAATTTATTTTTTATTCATTTATACCACGTTTATGTCACGTGGTGTATTTTATTTTTATTTATTTTTTTATGTATTTTAATATACCACATTTATGTCAGTGGTATGTATTTATTTATTTATTTATTATTTACAACCATTTTTGTCTCAGTGGTAGGTATGTATTTTTTTAATTAGTTACCACTTTATAGTCACGATGGTATGTATTTATTTATTTATTTATCACCACTTTTATGTCACGGTGGTTGTATTGATTTATTTTTTATTTTACACCACTTTATTTCACAGTGGTATGTATGTTTATTTTCATTTATTATACCACTTTATGTCACAATGGTATGTATTTATCTTTTATTTATACCACTTTATGTCACAGTGGTATGTAGTTTATTTATTTTTATTTATTCACCACTTTATGTCACGGTTATTATATTTTTTAGTTATTTACACACCTTATGTCACGGTTTGGTATGTATTTCATTTTTTTTAATATAATTTACACCACTTTCATGTCACAATGGTATGTATTTATTTAATTTTGATTTATCTACACCACTTTATGTCACGGTGGTATGCATTTATCTTTTTATTTATTTACACCACTTCATGTCACGGTTGTATGCATTTATCTTTTTATTTATTTACACCACTTCATGTCACGGTTGTATGTATTCATTTATTATTTATTTATTGACACACTTATGTCACGATGGTATGTTTCTTTTTTTATTTATCTTACACCACTTTATGTCACGGTTGGCATTTTATTTTATCACATTATTGTTGTTGTATTATTTTATTTTTACACAACTTCTTGTCACGATGGTATGTATTTATTCATTTTTGATTTATTGACACAACTTTATGTCACGGTGGTATGTAGTTATATTTAATTTATTTATGAACATCACTTTATGTCACGGGGGTATGTATATATTTTTCATTTATCTATACCACTTTATGTCACGGTGGTATTATTTATTTTTTATTATTTATTTACACCACTTCATTTCACGTTGGTATGTATTCATTTTTTATTTACTTATACCACTTTATGTTACGTGGTATTTATTTATGATTTATTTATTTCATTTACACCACTTTTGTCACAGTAGGTATGCATTTATTTTTTATTCATTATTTATACCACTTTATGTCACGGTGGTATGTATCTATTTTTTTATTTATTATACCACTTTACGTCATGGTGGTATGTATTTATTTTTCCTTTATTTTACACCACTTTATGTCACGCTGGTATATAATTAAAACATATATATCATATTTTATATTTTCACACTATTATATCATTTGGTTGAATTATGTATTATTTAGTTTTTAGTTATTTACACCACTTTATGTCAGGGTGCTTGTATTTATTATATTTTTTTTTATTTATACCACTTTATTCACGGTGGTATGTATGTATTGTATTTTTTATTTATTACACCACGTTAAGGTACAGGTGGTATTTATTTATTTTTATTTTTTTAAACACCACTTTATAAAACTGTGGTAGTTTTTTTAATTCATTTACAGGCAGAATCAGCACTGTATGCCATGAACCCTCCCATACCATCTTCCATGTCTGTGGCGCCGGACTTGTAGCGACAACCGCCGGCCCTCAAGAGCTGAGAAAGCTAGTTTGTGGCAAGGAAATCGGTACAGTGTATGCACCGAAAAACCAAGCAGGGCACACAAAAATGAAATGACACAATATACACCAGGGCAACTCCCAGGGAACCCGCCACATGCGCACACAAACAAACGCACTGACAAACCACGCGCGCGCTCGCGCGTGCGCGAATGAATACCAACCCCACTGCCAAAAGGTGCGTTTTGGGCAAAGACGGGACTCAAAAGAGCCGTTTTCGGCCCGTCCTGCCCCGACCTTTGTCCACGGTTACAGACCCAAGGCACCAGGACAATATGGCACCGTATGCATACACGCTCCCCTACCATATCCGACGTGTGTGGCGCCGGATTGTGGAGACACCGACGCCCTCAAAGGCGAGAAACTATTTTGGCAAGAAATTGGTACAGTGTACGCACCAAACACCAAGAAGGGCGCCACAAAATAATGACAATAACAGCAATATGATGCACCAGGGCAAATCTGCAGGGTCCCCGTACATGACGCACACAAACAAACGCAGTGACAAACACTAGCACGCCCGCGTGCGAGCATGCATACCCTGAACCCCTGCCAAAAAGGTGCGTTTTGGGTCAAAGACGGGACCCAATAGGCGGTTTTCAGGCCCGTCCTGCCCCAGCTTTTCACGTTACAGACCCCTAGGCACAAAGGACAACGGCACTGTTGCATACTCGCCCCCCTGCCATCTCCAACGTGTGTGGCGCCGGAATTGTGGCGACACCGACGCCCTCAAGAGCCGAGAAAGCTAGTTTGTGACAAGGAAATCGGGTACAGTGTACGCACCGAAAACCAAGCAGGGCGCCGACAAATAATGACAATACACAGCAATATGATGGACCAGGGCAATCTGCAGGGTCCCCGCCACATGCGCGCACACAAACAAACGCACTGACAAAAACCAGCGCGCGCGCGCGTGCGCACATGCATACCCACCCCCCTGCCAAAAATGTGCGGTTTTGGGCAAAGACGGGACCCCAAGAGCCGTTTTCGGGCGAGTCCTGCCCAAAATTTTTCACGCTTACAGACCCCAGGGCACCAAAACAATATGACTCCGTATGCATACTCGCCCCCCTACCATCTCCGACGTGTTTGGCGCCTGATTTGTGGCGACACCGACGGCATAAAGAGCCGAGGAAGCTATTTTGTGGCAAGGAAATCGGGTACAGTGTACGCACCGAAAACCAAGCAGGGCGCCGACAAATAACGACAATACACAGCAATATGATGGACCAGGGCAATCTGCAGGGTCCCCGTCACATGCACGCACACAAACAAACGCACTGACAAACACCAGTGCGCGTGCGCATACGCGCATGCATATCCACGCCCCTCCCAAAAAGGGGCTGTTTTGGGCAAAGACGGGACCCAAAGAGTCGTTTTCGGGCCCGTCCTTCCCAGACTTTTCCACGCTTACAAACCCCAGGGTACAAGGACAATATGGCACGGTATGCATACTCGCCCCCTACCATCTCCGACGTGTGTTGCGCCGGACTTGTGGCGACACCGACGCCCTCAAGAGCCGAGAAAACTAATTTGTGGCAAGGAAATCGGGTACAGTGTACGCACAAAAAACCAAGCAGGGCGAAAACAAATGATGACAATACACAGCAATATGATGCACCAGGGCACTCTGCAAGGTCCCAATCACATGCATGCACACAAACAAACGCACTGACAAACACCAGCGCGCGCACGCGTGTGCGAATGAATACCCACCCCCGTGCCAAGAAGGTGCTGTTTTGGGCAAAGACGGGACCCAAACAGCCGTTTTCGGGCCCGTCCTGCCCCGTTTTTTCCACGGTTACAGACCCCAAGGCACCACGACTGTATAGCACCGTACGCATACTCGCCCCCCTACCATCTCCGACGTGTGTTGCGCCGGACTTGTTGCGACATCGACGCCCTCAAGAGCTGAGAATGCTAGTTTGTGACAATGAAATCGGGTACAGTGTACGCACCGAAAACCAAGCAGGGCGTCCACAAATTACGACAATACACAGCAATATGATGCACCAGGGCAATCTGCAGGGTCCCCGCCACAAGCGTGCACACAAACAAATGCACTGACAAACATCAGCGCGAACGCACGCGCGCACATGCATACCCACCCCCCTGCCAAAAAGGTTCCGTTTTCGGCAAAGACGGGACCCAAACAGCCGTTGTCGGGCCCGTCCTGCCCCGACTTTTCCACGGTTACAGACCCCGAGGCACGAGGACACTATGGCACCGTATGCGTACTCGCCCTCCTACCCTCTCCGACGTGTGTGGCGCCGGACTTGTGGCGACACCGACGCCCTCAAGCGCCGAGAATGCTAGTTTGTGGTAAGGAAATCTGGTACAGTGTACGCACCCAAAACCAAGCAGGGCGCCCAGAAATAATGATAATATACAGCAATATGATGCACCAGGGCAAACTGCAGGGACCCCGCCACATGCGCGCACACAAACAAACGCACTGACAATCACAAGCGCGCGCGCGAGCGTGCGCGCATGCAAACCCACCCCTCTGCCAAAAAGGGGCCGTTTTGAGCAAAGACGGGACCCAAAGAGTCGTATTCGGGCCCGTCCTGTCCCAACTTTTCAACGGTTATAGACCCTGAGTCACCAGGACACTGTGGCATCATATGCATACTCGCCCCCCTACCATTTCCGACGTGTGTGGCGCCGGACTTGTGGCGACACCGACGCCCTCAAGAGTCGAGAATGCTAGTTTGTTGCAAGGAAATCGGGTACGGTGTACGCACCGAAAACCAAGCAAGGCGCCCAAAAAGAATGACAATAATCAGCAATATGATGCACCAAAGCAATCTGCAGGGTCTCCGCCACATGCGCGCACACGAACAAACGCACTGACAATCACCAGCGCGCGCGTGCTTGCGCGCATCCATACCCACCCCCCTGCCAAAAAGGTGCCGTTTGGGACAAAGACGGGACCCAAAGAGCCGTTTTCGGGCCCGTCCTGCCCCGACTTTTCCACGGTTAGAGACCCCAGGGCACCAGGACAATATGGCACCGTATGCATACTCGCCCCCCTACCATCTCCGACGTGTGTTGCGCCGGACTTGTTGCGACATCGACGCCATCAAGAGCCGAGAATGCTAGTTTGTGGCAAGGAAGTCGGGTACAGTGTACGCACCGAAAACCAAGCAGGGCGACATAAAATAATGACAATATACAGCAATATGATAAACCAGGGCAAATTACAGTGTCCCCGCCACATGCACGCAAACGAACAAACGCACTGGCAATAACCAGCGCGCGAACGCGTGTGCGCATGCATACCCACCCCCCTGCAAAAAAGGTACCGTTTTAGGCAAAGACGGGACCGAAACAGTCATTTTCGGGCCCGTTCTGCCCCGACTTTTCCACGGTTACAGACCCTGAGGCACCAGGACAATATGGCACCGTATGCATACTCGCCCCCCTATCATCTCCGACGTGTGTGGCGCCGGACTTGTGGCGACACCGACGCCCTCAAGAGCCGAGAAAGCTAGTTTGTGGCAAGGAAATCGGGTACAGTGTACGCACCCAAAACCAAGAAGGGTGCCAAAAAATAATGACAATATACAGCAATATGATGCACCAGGGCAAATTACAGGGTCCCCGCCACATCCGCGCAAACAAACAAACGCACTAACAATCACAAGCGCGCGTGTGCATGCGTGAATGCATACCCACCCCCCTGCAAAAAAGGTGCCGTTTTAGGCATAGACAGGACCCAGACAGCCGTTCTCGGGCCCGTCTTGTCCCAACTTTTCAACGGTTATAGACCCTGAGTCACCAGGACACTGTGGCATCATGTGCATACTCGCCCCTCTACCATTTCCGACGTGTGTGGCGCCGGACTTGTGGCGACACCGACGCCCTCAAGAGTCGAGAATGCTAGTTTGTGGCAAGGAAATCGGGTACAGTGTACACACCAAAAACCAAGCAAGGCGCCCAAAAAGAATGACAATAATCAGCAATATGATGCACCAAAGCAATCTGCAGGGTCTCTGCCACATGCGCGCACACAAACAAACGCACTGACAATCACCAGCGCGCGCGTGCGTGCGCGCATGCATACCCACCCCCCTGCCAAAAAGGTGCCGTTTTGGGCGAAGACGGGACCCAAAGAGCCGTTTTCGGGCCCGTCCTGCCCCGACTTTTCCACGGTTAGAGACCCCAGGGCACCAGGACAATATGGCACCGTATGCATACTCGCCCCCCTACCATCTCCGACGTGTGTTGCGCCGGACTTGTTGCGACACCGACGCCCTCAAGAGCTGAGAATGCTAGTTTGTGGCAAGGAAGTCGGGTAGTGTACGCACCGAAAACCAAGCAGGGCGACATAAAATAATGACAATATACAACAATATGATAAACCAGGGCAAATTACAGTGTCCCCGCCACATGCACGCAAACGAACAAACGCACTGGCAATAACCAGCGCGCGAACGCGTGTGCGCATGCATACCCACCCCCCTGCAAAAAAGGTACCGTTTTAGGCAAAGACGGGACCGAAACAGTCATTTTCGGGCCCGTTCTGCCCCGACTTTTCCACGGTTACAGACCCCGAGGCACCAGGACAATATGGCACCGTATGCATACTCGCCCCCCTATCATCTCCGACGTGTGTGGCGCCGGACTTGTGGCGACACCGACGCCCTCAAGCGCCGAGAAAGCTAATTTGCGGCAAGGAAATCGGGTACAGTGTACGCACCCAAAACCAAGCATAGCGCCCCAAAATAATGACAATATACAGCAATATGATGCACCAGGGCAAACTGCAGGGACCCACCACATGCGCACAAACAAACAAACGCACTGACAATCACCTGCGCGCGGGCGCGGGCGCGCATGCATACCCACCACCCCTGCGAAAAAATGTGCCGTTTTTGGCAAAGACGGGACCCCACGAGCCGTTTTCGGGCCCGTCCTGCCCCGACTTTTCCACGGTTACAGACCCCAAGGGACCAGGACACTATGGCACCGTATGCATACTTTCTCCCCTACCATCTCCTACGTGTGTAGCATACCAACCCCCCCGCCCGAAAAAGGGGCCGTTTTGAGCACAGATGCCAGCGAAAGAGCCGTTTTCAGCCCCGTGCAACCCCAACTTTTGCACGGTAAAAGACCCCACAGAACCAAGACTATATCGTACTGTATGCATACACTCTCTCCCACCATCTTGGATAGGTGTGGCGCCGGATTTGTGGCGACACGAAACCCCCCAAGAGCTAAAAAAGCTAGTTTGTGTGAAGGAAAGCTGGTAAGTGTACGCGACAAAAAACAAGCATTGCGCTAAAGAATAATGACAATATACAGCCATATGATGCACCAGTGCAAAGTGGAGGGTCGCCGCCACATGCGCGCACACAAACAAACACACTGATAAACATCAGCGCGCGCACGTGAGCGCGCATGCATACCCACCCCCCGCCCGAAAAAGGTGCCGTTTTGAGCACAGATGCCAGCGAAAGAGCCGTTTTCAGCTCCGTGCAACCCCAACTTTTGCACGGTAAAAGACCCCACGGAACCAAGACAGTATCGTAATGTATGCATACACTCTCTCCCACCATCTTGGATAGGTGTGGCGCCGGATTTGTGGCGACACGAGAGCCCCCAAGAGCTAAGAAAGCTAGTTTGTGTGAAGGAAAGCTGGTAAGTGTACGCGACAAAAAAACAAGCATTGCGCTAAAGAATAATGACAATATACAGCCATATGATGCACCAGTGCAAAGTGGAGGGTCGCCGCCACATGCGCGCACACAAACAAACACACTGATAAACACCAGCGCGCGCGTGCATGGGCGCATGCATACCCACCCCCCGCCCGAGAAAGGTGCCGTTTTGAGCACAGATGCCAGCGAAAGAGCCGTTTTCAGCTCCGAGCCACCCCATCGTTTGTACGGTAAAAGACCCCACTGCACCAAGACTATATCGTACTGTATGCATACACTCTCTCCCACCATCTTGGATAGGTGTGGCGCCGGATTTGTGGCGACATGAGAGCCCCCAAGAGCTAAGAAAGCTAGTTTGTGTGAAGGAAAGCTGGTAAGTGTACGCGACAAAAAACAAGCATTGCGCTAAAGAATAATGACAATATACAGCCATATGATGCACCAGTGCAAAGTGGAGGGTCGCCGCCACATGCGCGCACACAAACAAACACACTGATAAACACCATCTCTTCCAGGAGCTAGACTGGTATTGTTGCAGGTTTAAAAATCTTTTACTGACTATCTTGAATCCATGACGATGGCTTTTATCCTGCTCAGATGAAATAAATAGTTGTTGATTTACACTGGATTTTACTTGGAACCCACGGCGACCCTGGCAAAATTCTGTAGAAAAAATGCACTCTGATAGGGAAACAAATACAGTTGCATGTAGGAAAAAAAATGGGTAGGCGCCGCACTTGTGGCGACGCGCTCTCCCCGGGAAGAGCAGCCCGAATTTCACGCAGACAGATCTGCTGTGACATAAAGTGGTACAAAATACAAAAATACAAAATAATGTCTTCATCATTACTGGTATGCTCTATGTGCGTACTGTGGAATGTTTTGCAATACTATTTCTATATCCTTGTTTTGTATCTTTAGATCCTCTATCTGAACCACGCCAGAAGCTTTGTCAGTTCAACAGGGTGTGTGTGTGTGTGTGTGTGTGTGTGTGTGTTGTGTGTGTGTGTGTGTGTGTGTGTGTGTGTGTGTGTGTGTGTGTGTGTGTGTGTGTGTGTGTGTGTGTGTGTTTCTGAAAAGAAACACACCCAAAACCAATGCATGTACGTGCAAAATTCGAAGGCGAGAAATGCTTATTCAAGGGAAATAATAACATCATGAAAACCGAGACCCCAGAATAGAGTTTGTTACCTTAGACCACTCAACGCATAAGTTGAAGTACGGAAGCAAAAGATCCTCTTGTCTACATGTTCAGTCTTGTGCATCTCTCTTGTGTTTGCGTGGGCCTGGCACAGTTGCTTCAAGAATTGTAAACATTTTTAGGGTGGCTTGCAGTGCCAAAATGGGATGACTTGCGAGCGCAGTCTCTAAATCGGATAAATCCACTGGGACTTTATTACAATCTCAAACAAATGTTCTGCTTGATCTGAGATTGAGAGGTTGTTTTTTTTTAAGAATGTGTCTGTACCTGGGGGAGGGGGGGGGAGGGGGGGAGCACAGTTGGTAAAGATGATTACAGTCACAATAATAAAGTAGAATTTGAAAGGCTTGGCATGCAATATTAATATTTTTACACCTAAAGGAATGTATGTCAATAAATGCAATGAATTACAGCGAATCTTTTAAAAATAAAACACACTTGCGCTAACGTGACAATATAGAAGAAGAAGAAGAAGAAGAAGAAGAAGAAGAAGAAGAAGAAGAAGAAGAAGAAGAAGAAGAAGAAGAAGAAGAAGAAGAAAGAAGAAGAATTATGATGATGGTGATGATGATGATGATGATGATGATGATGATGATGATCATCATAATAATAATAATAATAATAATAATAATAATAATAATAATAATAATAAATAATAATAATAATAATAATAATAATAATAATAATAACAATGATAATAATAATAATAATAATAATAATAATAATAATAATAATAATAATAATAATAATAATAATAATAATAATAATAATAATAAGTAGGCACCCATCAGTCTCGGAAGACTATGGAGTTGCGCTCTAGTGTTTAGAGCGCAAAGCCTGGGTAAGTAAGTATGGAGGGCAAGCTGTTACCCATGCAGCAGACCTCTCCCCCCTCTCCCCACGCCACTGGAATGATCCATTGGAAAGGCAATGACCAATACGAATGGTTCCAGTACCGTCGCAGGAGCCACCAGAACGTTGCCACATACAGCCCCGAGCCGCCCTGGGACTCCAACTCCCCGATTTTTCCTCAGGGATGGTGTCTAAACACGACACCTGTGTGCATGCTGGGTTTTAATAATTTTGTCATCCGCTCCTACCGGCACACGATGGCCTGCTCTTTCGAAAGGCGGAACGGGGTTTTAACGTGTGCGCAAGATGTTCTGTGTGCGTTCGCACACGGGGCCTCGGTTTATAGTCTCATCCAAATGACTTTGACATTCAGTTCGATTTTTTCGTCAAACTGGGAAGAAAGGGCGAGGCTGGGTACGAACCCAGAAAGTCACGGTTTACATATTGGCAGACGAATGTCTTAACCATCCTGCCACCTTCCTTCATTATTATTATTATTATTATTATTATATTATTATTATTATTATTATTATTATTATTATTATTATTATTATTATTATTATTATTATTAATGATTTTCTTTTTCCTCCTCTTCTTCTTCGTCGTTTTCTTCTTCGTGGTGGTAGTACTTTTTTGTATTTATAGACCACTTTATTTTCACGGTTAATGTCTCTACGTGAAATTCGGCCTGCTCTCCCGGAGAGAGCTCGTTGCCACAAGAGTAGTGCCACCCCCTCAGTCTGGCTCCGCGACTGAGCTAATACTGTCTTTAGTAGGGGGCTTAGTAGGTGGTGTCCTGCGTATGCTAGATCAGAACAGGCACCACTGAACACCACCAAAGTGACCCAGCAGCAGTGCAGGGCCCCTCTGGCTGGTGGCCCCATGGCGGCCTAATATCGGTGTGCTCCCTGTGGACTGCCGATCCCGGGATGAGACACAACGAATCAGGGTATGGCTGTGGCGGGGAGATTGAAATGAGTGGCGCGGGAACAGCAGTACGGGACATCACAGAAGACAAGGCAGCAAAAAAAAAAAAGAGTAATCACACCCATTAAATAAAATTATGTACCCAAATACGAGAGGAATCTATCTGCTGTAAGGCACATATTTTGAAACATATATATTCTAATACCTTCATTAATCTTATGATTATGGTAATAAAAATCACGCTCATAACCATTCGTAATCATGATGGACATAGTTATTCGGCTTACTTAAAAGGATAATCAGTTAAAAAGTTAACACATAATCAGTAACATTCAACACAAGTGATTATTCAAATAGAGAGTACAAAATATGTATAAAACATTTCTCAATATGGATGGTAACCATGATAAGACAGTACGTGGAACATTCAGAGAGAGAGAGAGAGAGAGAGAGTGGAGAGAGAGAGAGAGAGAGAGAGAGAGAGAGAAGAGAGAGAGAAGAGAGAGAGAGAGAGAGAGAGAGAGAGAGAGAGAGAGGATAATGCTTTTTTTTTTTCCACAATACAAGGGACATAAAGACGGAGACAGACGATAGAGGGCACTGAACTCGCATCTCGCAACTTCACGTGGTGAATTCTGCTCAC
>CM060350.1:19557750-19562750 GCA_030674155.1 Stramonita haemastoma | reverse complement strand
AACTCACGGTTTACATATTGGCAGGCGAACGTCTTAACCATCCTGCCACCGTCCTTCCTTCCTACCCGCAGAGGCATCCAAGGAGTCAAGGGTATGTGGGTTCTCTTTTAATTGATGAATCAGGGTACGTGGGTTCTCTTTTAATTGATGAATCAGGGTACGTGGGTTCTTATTTTTAATTGATGAATCAGGGTACGTGGGTTCTTATTTTTTATTGATGAATCAGGGTATGTGGGTTCTTATTTTTAATTGATGAATCAGGGTACGTGGGTTCTTATTTTTTATTGATGAATCAGGGTATGTGGGTTCTCTTTTAATTGATGAATCAGGGTACGTGGGTTCTCTTTTAATTGATGAATCAGGGTACGTGGGTTCTTATTTTTAATTGATGAATCAGGGTACGTGGGTTCTTATTTTTTATTGATGAATCAGGTATGTGGGTTCTTATTTTTAATTGATGAATCAGGGTACGTGGGTTCTTATTTTTTATTGATGAATCAGGGTATGTGGGTTCTTATTTTTAATTGATGAATCAGGGTATGTGGGTTCTTATTTTTAATTGATGAATCAGGGTATGTGGGTTCTTATTTTTAATTGATGAATCAGGGTATGTGGGTTCTTATTTTTAATTGATGAATCAGGGTATGGGGGTTCTTATTTTTAATTGATGAATCAGGGTATGTGGGTTCTTATTTTTAATTGATGAATCAGGGTATGTGGGTTCTTATTTTTTATTGATGAATCAGGGTATGTGCGTTTGATTTTGATAGAAGAATAAGGGTATGTGGGTTCGTTTTAATACAAGAATCAGGGTATGCAGGTTCTCTTTACTGGAAGAATCAGGGGTGCGTGGGGTCTTTTTATTGAAAAATCAAGGGTGGGGTCTTTTTCTTGATAAACCAGGGTTAGTGTCTTTTATTGATAAATTAGGGTGGGGGTCTTTTATCGATTAATTAGGGTGAGGTATTTTTTATTGAGAAATCAGGGTGGGGTGTTTTTTTTTTTATTGATAAATCAAGTATACGTGGGGTCTTTTTTTTTTTTTTTTTTAAATACATGGATGAAGGATGTGTGGGGTCTTCTCATGATCTCCCTGGTCAACTCTAAACTCAGACCCACCAGTGCCTTCATTCCTTTTCGTGTTCAAACACACACACACACACACACACACACACACACACACACACACAACACACACACACACACCACCACACACACACACACACACACACACACATACACACACCACACACACACGCACGCGCGCACGCGCGCGCACGCACGCACGCACACACGCATGCACGCACGCACACACACATACACACATACACACACATACGCGCGCGTGCACGCACGCACGCACGCACGAACACACACACACACGCACACACACCACACACACACACACACACACACACGCACGCACGCACGCACGCACACACGCACGCACGCACGCACGCACGAACACGCGCGCGCGCACACACACACGCGCGCGCGCACGCACGCATGCACGCACACACGCACGCACACACGCATACACATGCGCACGTGCGTGCGCACACACAGAGACTCACACTCACATGTACACACACACGCACAACACATACACACATGCACACACACACACGCACACACACATACACACACACATTCACACACACACACACAAACACACACACCACACACACCACACCACACACACACACACACACACACACACACACACGCACGGCACACACACATACACACAAACACACAAACACACAAACACTCACCCCCCACCCCCATTTAAAAGAAAATGTTCCAGTCTGCAGGAGATGTGTGTGTGTGTGTGTGTGTGTGGGGGGGTGGTTGTAGAAGGGGAGGACATAAAAAAAATGATGCCTAATAAAGACCACCCACCACACACAATGGATATGTCTCTACCTGTGGCTATATCAACCCCCCCCCCCCCCTCCTTTACCCTTACCTACCCCTACCCTGCCATCTGTATACAGTCGATATCGCCTGAAAGAACATGTTCACAAAAGACTGACCTAGATCTATGTACTTTATAAAAAAAAGTTGCACTCACCAACGTGTCCTTAACCGTCAAATCCAGTATTAACTGGGAAAAAATAAGTTCTGTTCCAAACAGCCCGAGCACAATATAACTATAAGCGTTTAACTTATTGTTGCTATACTATGGTTGTTGTTGTTGTTGTTGTTGTTGTTGTTGTTGTTGAGCTGTTCCTTGCTTAACATCCAAGGAGTCGCTCACAATTTTCCTTGAGAACCCATCTCAGCTTCTCTAGGGGCCAGCATGTTGAGGGCAGCGCCCATCTCCTCTCTCTCGCTGCTTTACCTTCCCTGACCCTAAAGAGGGTAGGTATCGATTGACAGCTGGGTGAACTGGGAGACTGTACTGAAGCCAAGGCGCACGCAAACGGTCACTTATCCGCACGGCAGTCACTCTCCAAAGCTTTTAAGATGATCTTAAATTTTTTAAAATTTTGTCTTCCTTCTCTCAATTTTATACATTTTAAACAAGAAGATGGCAAAGCAAACCTTAAGCTCAACATGGGAGCTCAACAGATTAAAATACTATGCTTTCTTTTTATGTTCAGTTAATGTTTTATGAATTTTGTAAGCATGCAATTTTTCTGAGTTTTGAAAGCAAATTTTCTGAATTTTGTAGCATTTTTTCTGAAGTTTGTAGCATTTGTATCTGAAGTTTGTAAGCAATTTGTATTCTATATTCCTGTTTGACACTTCGAACTTCTGTAAAGTGTCTCGCTGTAAGGTACCACAGCAGGTGGAGCTTCAATCACTGCCAAGACCTCTGATGAAGGTTCATCCAGGAGCCGAAACTCGAGTCAGGTCAGGCCAAAGGCATGGTTCTTACTTAAAAATGCCTAAAATGCTGCCATTGAAAGACATTATTCCCTAGTTTTTTATTATTTTATTTTATTTTATTTTATTTTATTTTTTATCATTATCGAATATTTGATAAGTCATTTTCAAAATAATGAAGCTGTAGGTGGTTAGCTGCACTTGTTTTACCTCCACTATTTTTTCCTCAACAATTTTTCTGAATTATGTAAACAATTTCTTTTCTGAACTATGTGAGCAATTTATGTCAGGAAATAAAAAATCCGCTATATTTTTCTGAATATTTTTTAAAAATAAACAGTTACAATCTACTTCAGGACACACACAAACAACCATTTTCTCAGCTATCAATTGTGACGCTCCACCACGAAATGAGTCGCTTTGCACATTACCCAGTTTTGCGCTAGGAGCCATTAAAGACAGGTGGGGGTCAAGTTGTCAATTTTGAGATTTTGATTGATTATTAAACTATATCCATTATTCTACCTTGTAATTAAATATCAAGGCATAATTTTTATTCGTTTTGCCTTTAAATGTGTTTTGAAAATGCCCAAGCCCTCATTCTGACAATCTGTTACGAAAATAAACTTGCCCGTTTCTCATTTTGTCACATCCTGCAGTCTGTCGTTTCAATTTGTACTAACTTTCGATAGAATTGTCCGATTTTCAATCTGTTTTTTTGTATTGTATAGCCCTGTTATTGCAGATTAATAGCATGTCAATAACTAAAAATTGACCTCTGGTGCAATGTGACTCCTTATGTGGTGGAGCGTCACAATTTTGTTTTTTTACCTGACACACATTTTTCACGTTAATGCCCCCACTGACTTTAAGGACAGACAAACCCATACTGCTGCAACGGTCGGAAGATCTTAACACACGCTTCACTGACTGAATAAAGCTTTTCAGTTCACACACACACACACACACACCACACACACACACACACACACACACACACACACACACACACACACACACACACACACACACACACACACACACACACCACACACACACACACACCACACACACACACACAACACACCACACACACACACCCCCCCGACACACACACACCCACACACACACACACACACACAACACACACACACACACACACACACACACACACACACACACACACACACCACACACACACACACACACACACACACACACACACACACACACACACACACACAACACACACACACACACACACACACACACACACACACACACACACACACACAACACACACACACACACACACACACAACACACACACACACACACACACAACACACACACACCACACCACACACACACACACACACACACACACACACACACACAACACACACACACACACACACACACACACACACACACACACACACACACACACACAAAAGAAATGAAAAATCCAGGGCAATTTTTAAACAGGACATGTATGTGTGTGTGTGCCTTGGTTCAAAACTCGAGTGAAAAAAGTGTGTGAATTCTTTATCGTTGCGTGACTGATTTGCAGCAGAAAGGAAGAGAGGTAGGTAAGTACACATTGATTTTTGGGGTACTGTACTGTTTTTGAAATAGTTTAAGATCTTCTCATGTTTTGATGGGTTCTTTTCGTATATGAAGTCAATATTTTTGCCAATATTTCTCTGAAGTTGTTTGTTGTTGTTTATATTATCTGAATAGTTCAGAGCAGTTTTGCACGATGATATATGGGTCAATCATTTTGTAAAACAGATTCCAGCTGTTACACATAGACACTGAGACTAAGACACACACGTGCATATATACGAATGAACACACACACAAACACAAACACGCAAACACACACACATCCTTCGGATAAGACTATAAACCGAGGTCCCGTGTGTGAACGCACGCAGAAAATCTTGCGCTCACGTTAAATCCTGTTCCGCTTTTCGTGAGAGTAGGCCATCGTGTGCCGGTGGGAACAGATGACATTTACAAAACTGAATACACACGGGGACTGGATGTAAAAAAGCACAAGAGTGCTTATCCCATTATCCTCGATATAAAAGAAAAATAAATAAACACACTCACACGCGTGCGCGTGCGCGTGCGCGCGCGCGCGCGCGCGCGCCACACACACA
>CM060350.1:19537750-19545250 GCA_030674155.1 Stramonita haemastoma | reverse complement strand
TGAGGAAGATTAATCAAGTATTCTAACCCGAAGAAGGTAGCGACAAGTTCAGCTGTAAAGATTGACAAACTGTGTCCAACAAAAAAAGACATTTCAACTTTCAGTGCTGGAATGGTGAAAGCTGCACCTCCTCTGTGTGTGTGTGTGTGTGTGTGTGTGTGTGTGTGTGGCGCGCGCGCGCGCGCGTGTGTGTGTGCGCGCGCGTGAGTGTGTATGTATATGTGTCTGTCTGTCTCTCTCTCTTGTTCTCTCATATTTTTGTCTTTTGGAAGGGAGAGGGACTTGAAGGAGGGACAGACCGTTTCTTGTGTTTTGCCGATCTGTTCCTCTTGTGATTTATTCCGTGTATAGCCTACTGCAGATCACAGTGCACACAACACTCACTGAAGACACAGTGTGGCACCAAGGTGCAATACGCCAGACATGGGTCGGTAAAGGGAAAACGTTTTGTTTAAATAGTTTGAAGGGGTTTGCTGTTATGAATATATCATACACCACTTGAGAATGAAAAAAAATCAGTTTGACTACGTATTATAACCTTCCGTTTCCATGGAAACGAATACAAAATGGCCGACAAAGTATTTTGAAAGAAGAAAATTTTATTTATTATGGGTTATGGTGTGCCTGAGCATTCTAAAGGCATTGGAGTACCTCTGTACATTGTCAGCGAGTTGATTCCTTTTGAATGTAAAGAACGGGGGAGAGAGTGAGACAGTAGGGAGGGGTAGTAAGAGAGAAGTTCAGAGAAAAGGTGCATATATGCTGCTAAGATCTTGTTGACATACTCTACAGTCATTCGTGCATAAAACTCTGAACAAAGACCTTGGTCAAGTTTTTTTTATTTATGGTCATTTTTGTAATACTTTCCATCAACTTATGACAATGTCTTTCTAGTGGAACAAAATAATTTTATTGAGTGATGGGAACAAACATTGAAAGTAACCAGCACTCGAGTCATAGCAGGTTGTCCTGAAGTTTTTCATTTTGTTCTGCTTAAGCTGCGAGCTGGCTACCCAACCCTAACTCCAGCTTTTTTTTTTTGGCTGAAGGGGGAGGTAGGCTTTTCCCAATGCTCTGACCAGCAGTGACTATGACCGACCAACTGACTTTTGGAACTCAAACCATCTTTCGAAATAGTCCAGACCACATTGTGTTCAATCCAATATGCTTTTACAACACAGAAGTGACAAAAAGCTAAACTCCAGCCGTGTTATCTTTACAGCCAGAAAGTACAGACACCCCGAGTAAGTTCTGTACAAAATATCAGCTTGTAAGTTGTGCAAATCTTGTATTTTTCTCAGTAAAAAATGTCAGTTGGGTAGTCAAGTGCCAGTGGTGTGTGCTCACCACCTAACCTTTCTTCGGGCACACAATTGTGTACAAGGTTGCCATGACATACATGAAAAATGGAAGCAATGCTGGTTACAGGAAACATTTATTTTCAAAAGGGAACATGCAACATTTCGTCCACTAATTTACAAGCAAAAAGAAATGTACATGCTACTGACAAATGGGGTTCCAGTTCACCTTTCATGGGAGTAAAATCAACTGGAAAGAAGCTTGATATTTCAAAATGGACATAAAATTAATTTTGACTCTGAATTAAAAAAAAATGGAGGGGGCAGCAAACGAAGTTGAAGATATTAACTGCATAATTCAAACCATACTACTGAATACAATGCACAAGTGCTAAGAATTTCACACAAAAGATAGTTTAAAAACATGGCTAAGCCACGACCCTCAGGTTGTTATAAGACATGATACAGGCAACAAGCTGCACACACACACCATCCTTCATCAGAAGGTGAACACTATGGGCAATGCTTGGAATGGTTACATGCCACTAAACCAGTCACACAACTGCCCAGATAAAAACCAAAAAAAGCAAACCTCCAAAACAAATACTGAAACATCAAATACAAAAAAAACATTACTGAAAAAAAACATGTACATGCAAAAGTACCCTGCAACTCACTAAAGAAAGGGCAATGTTATGCTTGGAAGAAAACTCGAGTTTTACTGGGTCACATTCAGTGCTACTATGCTTACTGTTTATGCAGGAAATATGTGAACAGCAGGCTAATGGTGGAAGAGAAACCACACAACAAACTCGTGTCCCTTACAGCTGGGGAACAGATAAGCCCAATACAGGCAAATGCTTCAGGAGCAAAATCATGAAGTTACAACAAAAACTATTCATGTCGGGCAATGTTGGAATGTTTTATAAGTAGAGTTGGTTACACCGCCATAGACGATACCCACATTCTACCAGAGACAATTTAAAGAAAAAAAAAACCTAGCGATGAATTACTTCCCTTTGTACTTCAAATTGAGTTATCAAAAAAGCAAGAATGAAAGGAACATCAGCTTTTCATAATTAAGTCAAAGAAAGCTACAGTAAATGTTTCCATACAAAATGTCAAAATTTGTGATGGAAAAGGAGATAAGTGGAAAGAGCAAGTACTTAAATACAAGACTGACTGTCCACCAGCATTCCTTGCTGAAATACATTTTCTTTATCAAAGTTTAAAGCACACAAAAAAAACAAACATTCCTACAGCTAATTGTTTCGTACCATTGCTTGTCTACAGTTTACGACCAGCCACTACAACAAACCCAAACATGCTCAATTTTCTAGTTTCACACAACCCAGGTTTTATGAATGCGCAAATCAAATTTTAATTTCCAGATGGTACATTGAATAAGCATTGATTTGCTTTTTTCATCAAGCCATCTATCTAAAGAACACCCCCCCCCCGAAAAAATATCCAACAAAAACCAAAAGCAGAAAAAAAAATCAACTTTAATTAACTAACATGATTTCAACAGCCTTAAAAATAAAATATGCCTATAGAAAATACAAACACTAAAAACAAAAACAGAAAAAACACTCAAAAGTCACACACTCACACACACTCACACACACATACACGTACATACATATACACACAGTTCGAGCGCTCATCCACACAGCACGGATGCACGTACGCGCATGCATGCAGTTAAAGTTTTTAAAAAAATCATATGGCGTCACACAAACAGCCTAAATCAGTTACAATGTCACTAATACCATTATTTAAGACAAAGAAAAGAATCCATGAAATGTCAATAAGAAATTTATGTCAGATTACAATATCTCCATACTTCAGTTCATACTTTATATATTAGAAGGAAGAAAATGAAAAAAACAACAAACGCAACAATACCATATGATAATATCCATCACCACTGAGAGGAAACAAACACTAACAAATATACAAACAAATCAACAAAAAAAACAAACAAAAAACAAAACAGACAAAATAAAAACAGTAAAAGGGAGGGGGTGGGAACGTATGGGGAGGGGGTGTCAAGGAGGAAGGGGGAAAACACAAACAGCAAAACGAAGAATTATAGTAATGATTTATGATTATATTAATAGATAAAAAAACCCTACACATACGACCAAAAACAAAAAAACAAAGCAAACAAACAAACCAACCAACCAAAAAAAGGCCTTATCCACTAACCAAAGTAATATAAATTTATCAGTGCTAATAGTCCCTTTAATAAAAGTAATAAAATTCAAAAACCGTTTATACTGAAACTATTGAACTGGGTAAGAAAAAATGCATGAAAAAAATGTCTCCAATCTAGTCAGCAAAAGTTAGCAAGAAGGGCTGAACAAAAACACCCCCAAACCTGTACCACACTGTGTTATCAGTGTTCTGCTAGAATACATTCTAGCAGAATTCCAATTTGGTACACTGGAATTTTGGAATATGCACATTTGAAGTGAAGTTTCAAACTTGCAGCAAAACACTCCTGTACAGAACAGATACAGTAGAAAGGTTGAACAAACCCAAGAGAGCTGATAAGAAATCCTGCAGCAATTAGCGCTGATTGAGGTGAAATCGGTCAGTTTAGTGTTGCCAATACAACCAGTTTTGTGTGGGACCTCCAACCTCTTTTCTCTATTTCATTTTTTTTTCTTTTTTGCTTTCATCTCATTTTCCCTTTGTCCCTATTAAAAAGATACATTGGGCCACTAAACTTTTTCTCTCGATTTTCGTTTCTTTCCAGATTTAACTGAACAAAAGCAAAACCAAAAAAGGCTGTAATTAATACATTTGCGCTGACGAATGGAAACCAAAAACTGCTGGGAGAGATGCAGATGGAGTAGTTTATCAATGGGATGGGAGTGCTATGATGAATTCAAAATACTTTATCATCTCTAAAAAACAGAAATTCCGGTGGGTTACATGCCATTTTATAAAAACAGTAAACATGTAAAAATAATGTCAAAGATATCAACAGCTCAACACAGGTTCTGAACATCAGCAAGCACCCATCACAGTATAAACAGCACCCACAAATCAGCAATACATCAGCCAGTTATTGACTCAACCAAGTAAAATCAAACATTCGTGTGTGCACCACAATGCCCACGTATTGACACACTCACACACAGCTCGCACGCACGCACACACACACACACACACACACACACACACACACACACACACACCACACACACACACACACACACACACACACACACACACACCATTGAAAACATTCGCACACATGCGCACGCAATTTTAAGACAAACCAAATTATTGTAACATATGCATCAAGACATATCAAATTAGTACTCTATTCTAATAAGATATTGAACAAAGTCTTTAAAGAAAACACACACACACACATTCACACATTCACGCACATGCACACACTCCCCAATACACATACACTCGCCAACACACATACTCAACACACAGACACACACTCCCCAACACACACAAACACACATTCCCAACACACACACACTCCCCAACACACATGCACACACTCCCTAACATACACACACACACACACACACACACACACACACACACACACACACACACACACACACACACACACACACACACAAAACACACACAACCATTGAAAACATTCAATGTTTTAAATACGGATTTCCCATCTGTTAGAATCAACAATAAAATCTTCATCATCTTGGTCATTATCATAGACATTTTTTCGCAGGTTAAAAAGAACAGATTCAAGTTCATGTTTACTATCTTCACGCTCAAAGCGACAATAGAAATAATTCAGTTTGTCAGAAAAAGCTGCTCTAGGTAACGAGCATATAATTATCCTTAAGCCACAGCAAAGCAGAGGACAGGAAATCGGGGAACACATCAAGAACGTATCTGCTATCATACCAATCTACCTATAGCATTAAAGACAAACATTTAGCATACCACATTTTGAAGAATAAAGCGTAAAGGTAAGAGTGCTTTCACAACCTAAGTGGTCACTGGGGAGGGAGGTATCAGAGACCTCAGCTTCTCTAGGGGCCAGCATGTTGAGGGCGGCGCTCATCTCCTCTCCCTCGCTGCTTTACCTTTCCTGTCCCTAAAGAGGGCAGGTACCCATTTACAGCCGGGCAACTATTGGATCCATGGAGCCAAGATGCACAAACAGTAACTCTTCTGCTTGGTTACCATGCTTAATGCTGTTTAACCTTGGCTTGGGGGAAGTGAGTCTTCTGATCACCGAGCTATACTGCACCCCAATAACAAAAGGGAAAAGAACTCAAGAATTAAGATATATACCGATTTTTCACCAATCAAAATTTCTTTCTTGATGTGACATTCCAGTACTTCCTACACCTCCAGCATTTAAAAAAAGCAGTGGCGAATTTTTGAAGTTAGTGTTGGTAACAGAAGCAAAGCCAGCTGTTTCTTAACTACACAGACATACAGAACTTTAACTTTATTTTATTTGGGTAATTTCTCTTGTCCACTTATCTCCTCACCCCAAAAATATAAAACCACACACATAAGGGTGTACAACTTTTGGGTAGGCTGCACAATGTAGCATACACTGGTGATGATAGATACCTGGGGTAGACCATTCCCTAGATATCTGTCACACAAATCCTATGAAACACACACACACACACACACACACACCACACACACACACACACACACACACACACAACACACACACACTTAGACTGTCTACCTCTGCTTTTTAAGAATGCCCCATTTCTGTAGTGCATTATCACAGTTTCCCAGCACCTTCCGCCAATGATTATTCATTAGTATTCATCAATGCATTCTAAAATCAACACCTCCTGTTTTTAGATAAATTCTAAAATGCTCCCTCTTCATCTGATGATGCCATCATTCATTCTAAACCTAACACCCTCTTCATCTGATGATGCCATCATTCATTCTAAACCTAACACCCTCTTCATCTGATGATGCCATCATTCATTCTAAACCTAACACCCTCTTCATCTGATGATGCCATCATTCATTCTAAACCTAACACCCTCTTCTCTTTTTAGGTTCACTTTTTTTTTTCTGAAAGGCTCCCCACCTCCACCCACCCCTGAAGCTACTCAGAAGTTTGCCTGTCCCCTATCCCCATCCTCAGTCTTTACACCTCCTTCCCCATCACTATAGACCACAACATTATCACACCCCTCCTATCCCCCTTCCTAGCATCCTTTTTCGAAAAATTCTTGCGCCCCTCCTCCTACCAGGAAAAAATGTGTAGCCACTGTGTCAGCATATACCATTATCCACCTGCCTTTTGTGTCCACATGTGGGGCCAGGGTTAGTGTTGAGGTTAGTGTTAGAGTTAGTGTTAAAAGTTAGCAGCCGGTAAGGGTTGTCTGTCAGCTGGTCTGTCTGAATGTTAGAATTCGTGTGGACACAATAGCGCGTGGACAATTGGTATGTAGCTGAAGACACAATGTCACCCACATATTAAAACCCGGACCTTATTTTAGATGAGTAGGTCTTCGTGTGCCGGAATGAATGACCACGTGCACACAGGGACTATATGTTTAAAAAAAAGCAAACAAGCACTGATTCGATTATCCTTGAAATACAAGTTTAGACAAAGAAATAAACGGTTTGTAGCTGGCAATAGCAGGAAGCTTTAAATCGGAATCACCAGTTCTATCAAAAGCCAAGGCTACACATGGGACATCGGTGCCCACACATTTCCAGTTAAGCTGTCAAAATATTTCAGGCCTCAGGCAGTTTTGAGTCCATTACAAATATCAGCACCCCCCAAAAAAAACCCCACTATGTAAGTCTACCAGTCAGCCCTCTTTCTGTGCCCCCACTGCTCTCAATGTGTATGAACCCCTACTGAACACCCCTTCCCTCCCTTCCCTCTCCTTCCAACCTCATGTCTCCTCCCCACAACTACCCCCCCCCTCTCTCTCTCCCTCTCACACACACAGAGGCACACAGAGACACACAGAGACACAGAGACACAGACAGACAGACAGACAGACAGACAGACAGACAGACAGACAGACAGACAGACAGACAGACAGACAGACAGACACACACACACACACACACACACACACACACACACACACAGAGTCTCTCTCCAACTATGCAACACTAATATTTTTGTGAAATTCTTAAAAAAACCCTACAGCTAGCAAAAATCTGACTGATGTCCTTGACACCACACAGGAAT
>CM060350.1:19527750-19532750 GCA_030674155.1 Stramonita haemastoma | reverse complement strand
CACTCGGAAGCTAAACATATCTCCAAAAACATATCTCCGAAAACTTATCTCCGAAAACTTATCTCCGAAAACTTGTCTCCGAAAACAATATCTCCGAAAACTTTGAAGCACGACACTCCGAAAACATATCTCCGAAAACTATGGAGCCCCCTGTATAAAAAACAACAACAACAACAAACAAAATAAACCCAAATCTCCGAAAATTATGAAGCACATCTCCCAAATTGTAGAATACAATATATACCCCAAAACTGACAAGCAAAGCTTAATTCTGAAAATTATGAAGCAAAAAATATCTGAAAATATATCTCCAAAAAACTACGAGCACAGCGTATCTCCATCCTGAAGCTTAACATCTCATGATCTCATATCCCAGATCCAAAGAAGATTTCCTTTATATCCTCCATTCTTAATCCTTTGATAACCAGGGCCCAACAAGGTTAGGTTATGTTTCACACTGTACACAACTGATGGGAAGTATCTGGCAAACAAAAAAATGTGTCATAGATGTGACATTGTCTAATAACAAAGCGAGAGAGAGAGAGAGAGAGAGAGAGAGAGAGAGAGAGAGAGAAGAGAGAGAGAGAGAGAGAGAGAGAGAGAGAGAGAGAGAGAGAGAGAGAGAGAGAAAAGAGAGAGAGAGAGAGAGAGAGAGAGAGAGAGAGAGAGAGATGGAGAGATAAAGATAGATAGATAGATAGATAGATAGATAGATAGAGAGAGAGAGAGAGAGAGAGAGAGAGAGAGAGAGAGAGAGAGAGAGAGAGAGAGAGATGGAGAGATAAAGATAGATAGATAGATAGATAGATAGATAGAGAGAGAGAGAGAGAGAGAGAGAGAGAGAGAGAGAGAGAGAGAGAGAGAGAGAGAGAGAGAGAGAGAGAGAGAGAGAGAGAGAGAGTACAAAGAACAGACATGTATTGAATTGTACCTACCATAGTACGAAGTTCTGGTTTGCGTGCGGAACAATGGTTTCATTACAATGGGAATTTGCTGGAAAACCGCCTCGAAGACTAACCAGCGTTACGAATCAAGTCTCATTGAAGATCTCTGCAAACTGCCGCCATCTTCGCGCTCAGAAAACATTGGGTCCCCTGTCACGCTCCAAGGCAGGTAACTCGATGCACTGGCATAATCTCCCCCTAGCCCATTTCTTACCAGTCTGCAACAAACAGGGATATCTTGATGGTTTTCTTCCAGTACCTTGTCAAACTACCAGTACAGCAATAAATAGCAAGCAGCCATTTAAATTGTACAACATTTATGGGGAAACCCGTCACTGTTCCATTTTAGAGGGTGGGAGTGGGGGTGGGTGGGTGGGGGTAGGTATTTTTTTTGAGGGGGGAGGGGGTATTTATCTTTGTTAATAAAGTGCGAAGTTACTCATGCTTACAAGCTGGCTTAACGTAACACCAGTATATACAGCTGCAAGGGAGGGGGTGGGGGTGGGGGTAACCTATTAATAGGTGCAGACAACTCCTCTATGCCCACCCCCCATTCCTCAGCTTACAAGGTTTTTTCATTCACTGATTTGCAGTGACAAAAAGATTTCCAATTCAACTGGTCCCTTACCTTCTGCTGACCAAAGATTTTACTTTATTGAACCAATCTGTATTCTAGAAGTGTAAAAAAAAAAAATGGAAAAGGAAATGCACAAAGCATCAGCTTGTTGGTCATTGAACAAGAGAGAAAAATATCCACTGTGAACTGAACAGGAAATGGCCACACAACTTAGCACGGGATGAAATATACAGTTAATAGAATATTGCCCCGATTTTTTTTGTTTATATAGCTAAAAGAGGGCATGGGGGTGGCAAAGGTCAGCATAATTTTTTTTTTTGGGGGGGGAGGGGGGTAGGTGGAAAATTTTCGTAGTTTTGACATGGTACTGGCGAAGAATTCAGTTCATTGTAGCAAGATTCTGGCAGTTGAAATCTAGTCACGCCACACAGCAATGGGAGCACACAGAAAGTTTGGCCGCTACGTTTTTTTTTATCCGTGCATTTTTTAAAAGATAATTTTTTCCTAATCCTCTCCCTTTTCTATCTCTAATTTCAATAGTGTAAAATTAGTGATGAATAACTGGCCAGAGTCATAAAAAGAATGGCATCACTTACCTGTGGCCTCACAGCAAGTCTACAAGGAGCAGCAACAGTCAATGCGTCTTGTCCAGTTAAGCAGCAAACTGGAATTAACTGAACAGTGAAGTGCGCAGGCCTAGTAGGTCAGCGCCCTCTGTGGGTGAACACAACTCACTTTCTCGTGCATCACGGACCATGGCCCTGCTGATGGCTATATCAATTCTGTATGTTTACCAGCCGCCATGGCACAGTGGTTAGCACCTTAGATTTGGGACTGGAAGGTCGTGGGTTCGATTCCCATTAGAGTCATAGGGATTTTTCGGACTCTGGCCTGGTTCCTACCCAGAGTGAGTGTGCTGTGGGCTTATCAAATAAATAAATAAATAAATACATACATACATACATAAATAGATACTAAACAAATGTGTCACATTATTTCAGGACTGGACAGAGGTGATGATGGGCAGTGACAGGGGGATGGAGGAGGAGGGAAAATTCGGATTCCTGGACTACACCCTCCAGTCTGAAGAGGACCGGAAACAGGAAGACGCTTTTTCCAACATGGCCGGCACCTTCAAGAAACTCAACGTTTGATCCACCAGAGAGAGACAATAAATGAATGAATAATCTTTACATGAATGTTTAATCTTTATTTTTGAAGGGTTATAGAGTAAGTATTACATACTATTTTTTCTTCCAGCCCTTTCCCTGATTAGGGAATATAGCTAAGAAAAAAATGATTAATTAAAAAAAAAAGAAAAAAAGGTAATAGCAGCTCCCTACCCCCCACAAGCTCCATCACCAACAGCAACAGTTTAACCTATATTTAAAAAAAGGAGATGGGATACATTCAAGAGAGGGAGAGAGAGAGAGAGAGAGAGAGGAGAGAGAGAGAGAGAGAGAGAGAGAGAGAGAGAGAGAGAGAGAGAGAGAGAGAGAGAGTTAAGATTTTTACTGTATATTGGCCTTACCCCACAATACAAAAGAATGGTGGGCATTTTATTTATTTATTTATTTTTTATACCACTTTATGTCACAGCAGATTTCTCTGCGTTAAATTCGGGCTGCTCTCCCCGGGGAGTGCGCGTCGCCACAATTGCAGCGCCTACCCATTATTTTTTTCACCCTCAGGGATGGTGTCTAAACTCGACACCTGTGTGCATGCTGGTTTTTTTTATATATAATTTTGTCATCCGCTCCTACCGGCACACGATGGCCTGCTCTTCCGAAAGGCGGAACGGGGTTTTAACGTGTGCGCAAAATGTTCCGCGTGCGTTTGCACACGGGGCCTCGGTTTACAGTCTCGCCCGAGTGTGGGCATAATTATGACATAAGTGTTGTAAGCATACCACTATCAACGTATATCAATTTTATATGGAATAATGCATCAGCAATAATACAACAAGGAAGTTACATCAGCCAAAATTATGTTCATCACAAAACAATTCACGCGCGTCATAATCAACTAATGTTTTGAATGGAGAAGAGAGAGAGAGAGAGAGGAGAGAGAGAGAGAGAGAGAGAGAGAGAGAGAGAGAGAGAGAGAGAGAGAGAGAGAGAGAGAGAGAGAGAGAGAGTAAATTAACCGAAAGATAAAAACAACAACAAATAAATACATAAACGAAAGAGCGAAAAAAGGAAACAAGGCAGGAAGGAAGAAAGGAAAGATGAAAGGAAAGATGAAAGGAAAGATGAAAGGAAAGAGAGAAGGGAAGGGGACAGGAAGTAAAAAAGAAAAACAGAAGAAATAAGAAGAAACTGCAAACAGCCAGACATACAGGTAGGTAAGTAGACAGCGAGGGCAACTGGCAAGATAGAAAGATAGAAGAGGAAAGGAAGGAAAGAAGAAAGCAAGACAGACAAACAAACAAAAAAGTAATCCAGCAGACATGACAATGCTCTGGTAACTGGATGTCAATAAAGAGGGGAAAGAAGATGGGGATACATCTGAACATTGATACGTGCATAAAATTATGATTAATGAGTAAACCAACAAATGAATTTTGTTTTCCTTCCATAGAAACAGTCTTTTATTACACAGTTTTCTTTGTTCTTATAATAATTGTAGCTCGTAGACACCAAAATAAAGCAGAGAAACTGGACAGTTCTGTGGTTAGAGCACTCGCTTTCCCCCAGCTAAGGTTAAGCAGCAAAAAGCGTGGTTACCAACTGAATGGGTGACCGTTTGCACGCCTTGGTTTCTGTATAGTCCCCCCCAGTTCACCCAGCTGTCAATGGGTACCTGCCCTCTTTAGGGTCAGGGAAGGTAAAGCAGTGAGGGAGAGGAGATGGGCACCGCCCTCAACATGCTGGCCCCTAGAGAAGCTGAGGTCTCTGATACCTCGCTACCCAAACGACCACACAGGTTATGGGACACCTTTACCTTTAACAAAGAATACAGGCATGAAAAACGTCCCAAACTGAAAGTTTCCGCTTTGTTTGAGACTGTGATGAAATATTCTGAAGAATGTTGCCGAAGAACAATTATTTTCTTCACCTCATTGCATTGTGTGTCGGTGATCTGGAGGTAACGCACCTGCCTAGAAAGCAAGAAGCGTGGGTTTGAATCTTGTTTAAGCCCGAACTTCTCCCCGCTTACTACACCCTGAGTGGTGGTCTGGGTGCTAGTCTTTCCGATGAGACGATATCACACGTGGAACGTGCGTTCAGCACACGTTTAAAAAAAACACGTGAAGAAGTGAGCTGTCATTGGCAAAATTATGTAGAAAAAAGCCACTGTGATAGGGAAACACATACACATGCAAACAGGAAAATAATAAAAAAGAGAAAATAATGGGTGGCACTGCTCTTGTGGCGACGCACTCTCCCCGGGGGGAGAGCAGCCCACATTTCACGCTGAGAAATCTGCTGTGACTTAAAGTGGTATAAAATCCTGCATGAAAAAAACATATTTACAAG
>CM060350.1:19496702-19499202 GCA_030674155.1 Stramonita haemastoma | reverse complement strand
AGCTATCAATGGATACCTGCCCTCTTTTAGGGGCAGGGAAGGTAAAGCAACGAGGGAGAGGAGATGGGCGCCGCCCTCAATATGCTGGCCCCTGGAGAAACTGAGGTCTCTGACACCTTGCTCCCCAACGACTGCATAGATTATGGGTACACCTGTACTACTGTCGTTCCTGGTATTAACACTACGGCCAACCGTAAGGGCCAAAGCCAAGGACGGTCACATCACCGCGTATTGGGATTAATCACCTTAAACATGTTAAAGGAAGAGCGATGTTAAAATATTGACAACAAAATAATGCGTTAGTTAATCAGACATGAATGACGTACCACATAAAAGCCACGAAGACTGCAGAATGTGCAGATCACGCCTATCCTAGAGTCTACAGACTTTAGATAGATAGATAGATAGATAGATAGATAGATAGACAGACAGACAGACAGACAGACAGACAGACAGACAGACAGACAGACAGACAGATAGATAACTGATAAACAGATAGAGACAGATAGGTATACATATGCATGAAATACTAGATATTTGAACGAAAGGCACAGTTTAAAAGCAATCCATTCCTCTGGCACACCACAAACCATCAGATTGTTATCGCTATCAAGATGTGTATGTTAAGCATTACGGAACTTTTTCCTACAAAAAAAACCCCAAACGGTTCAAACCCCAAAAACAATTTGAAAAGTGACATCACTAATAAGTATCTAATTCAGACAAAGCCGCTTTTTTTTTCGGGGGGGGGGGGGGGGGGGGGGGGGGGGGGGGGGGTGGTTTGTTTATTGTAGACCACTTTAAGTCAAGGCAGATTTCTCTGCGTGAAATTTTGGGCAGCTCTCCCCTTGGAGAGTGCGTTGCCACAAGAGCAGGGCCACTCGTTTTGTTTTGTTTTGTTTTGTTTTCCCTTTATTTGCTTCCTTATCAGAGGCCTATCTCTGGGGGATTACATCCAATGTTCTCTAACTTTTTTTTTGAAAGTGTCGTTTTTTTTCTTTCTTTCTTCTACAAACACAAGACCAAACTACCCCATGCATTTAACATTGTTTGGAACTGGGAGCAAACTTGTCACGTTTTGCCATAACTTCATCAGCCTTATCCGACAGGTACAACAGATTTGATTTTTTTCCGATTTGGAAAATGTAATGGCATTTTAACTTTTTTTCTTGGTTCACGTGAAACAAAACTGTCACTGGTTTCCTTTTTTGGAGGGAATATTTAGAGGCAGCAGGTGCATCTGCGTAAGCAATCATGTCGCACAAGCGCACGCGCGAATACTTACGTTACACACACACACACATACACTCACACACACACACACACACACACACACACACACACACACACACACACACACACACACACACACACACACACACACACACTATGATCCTCGATATAAAAAAAATATTTAAAAAAATAAAATAAAATAAAACACACACACCTCCCCCCCCCCCCCCCCCCCCACCCACACACACACACACACACTTTGCATTAAACAACGCAAGCAAATCGTACTTTCTCTCTCTCTTCTATTTGTTTTTCTTTTAGATCTCTCTGCATGTAATCCTTTTTTGATTGTGCGAACTTCGTTATAGGGAGCTGTCCATAGCTGGCGCTTTCTTAATGACTTTTTGACGCCTCTGGCCTTCCATAGCTCTTTCGTTTCCATGGTTACCGGGGATTGATGGGTAAAGGGCACTGGCCTTCCTGTTAAGTACAACTGGTGAAGGATAGAGAGAAGAAAAGGAAGAAGAAAAGAAATAAAGAAATTTATAGAAAAAGATGATCATCATCATCATCAAAACGATCATGATCACGAAGAAGAAGAAGAAGAAGAAGAAGAAGAAGAAGAAGAAGAAGAAGAAAAAGAAAAAGAAAAAAAACAAGAAGAAGTAGAAAGAAGAAGAAGAAGAAGAAGAAGAAGAAGAAGAAGAAGAAGAAGAAGAAGAAGAAGAAGAAGAAGAAAAAAAAACAAGAAGAAAAACAAGAAGAAAAACAAGAAGAAGTAGAAAGAAGAAGAAGAAGAAGAAGAGGAAGAGGAAGAGGAGGAAGAAGAAGAAGAAGAAGAAGAAGAAGAAGAAGAAGAAGAAGAAGAAGAAGAAGAAGAAGAAGAAGAAGAAGAAGAAGGACAATAACAGCAATAACAAGAAGTCCCTTACTCCAAGCAAAATGAATCTATACTAAATCACACATACACACATACACACACACACACACACACACACACACACACACACACACACACACACACACACAACACACACACACACACACACACACACACACTGCAACGTGCCGTTGCCATCGTTACCGGTTCCATTTATCAGAAAACACGAAAGCGATATGGAAAGAGAAAACAAAGAAGAAATGGAAAAAGAAATCCAAATATGAAGAAAATAATGACAAAAATGAATGATGACCGGCGAAAAAGAATAAGAACTAAACCAACACCAACAACAACTACAAAGACAACGACGACAACAACAGCAATAAC
>CM060350.1:19471702-19479202 GCA_030674155.1 Stramonita haemastoma | reverse complement strand
CTCACTGAATACAATAACTATTATGCCAGCCTGATAGAGAGAGAGAGATAGAGAGAGAGAGAGAGAGAGAGAGAGAGAGAGAGAGAGAGAGAGAGAGAGAGGTTTTATTGTACTTCGGCCTCGGGCCATTATACAAAACATGTTTGGAGCAAGGGGAAGGTAGACATCATAGCAGAAACCATTTTATCCATTTCGTAATATCCAATTCTGCGAGTGCACAGAATCACAATCAATATCTTCTGGTTACCATCATCCCTATCATCATCTTCATCACCCACATAATCATCGCCATCAGCATCTCATTACCTACAGCAGCTGCAGCAAGTATATCAACATCACCATCATTGCTTTCATCATCTATCCCATCATCATCCACATCATCTTCTTCATCTACACTACCAATATTTTCTTCAACCTGTATAACATCAGATATATGTATGTATGTATGTATGTATGTATGTATGTATGTATGTATGTATGTATGTATGTATGTATGTATGTATGTATGTATGTATGTATGTATGAGAGAGAGAGAGAGAGAGAGAGAGAGAGAGAGAGAGAGAGAGAGAGAGAGAGAGAGAGAGAGAGAGAGATCACAAAGAGAAACCTAACCACCACCTTCGATCCGAGTCACCACCACCAATGTTCCTACGCAGCAGAAAGAAGTTCCCAGACACGATGCTCATTAATTTTCTCTTCACCGCAATGGTTAACAGTTGGTTGGATTCCCAAATGGTTTCAGATTATTGTGGGATTACTTTTTTTTTTTTTGGGGGGGAGTGGGGGGATGAGGGTGTTTGGCATGACAGTGGCTGTATAATTCCATGACTTACGGGTGGGGGGGGGGGGTTCAAAGCAGGAGCCCTGTAGAAAATAATGTCATCATTGATATGGCATTATCAACATTGACATTGATTTAAGATCGATGAAAGATGAGGACAATACCAACAATATTAATAATAGGTATAGCTCTAACAACAGTCATAACAAAAATATCTTCAAATTCTGGATAGAGAAACAAGCTTGCTCAGTTATGACGACTTTCAGTATTGTGTCATACCAGTTTATACTGAAGGGGGGAGGAGGGGGGAGGGCAGATTAAAGAGATACATGTAGTGAAAAAGAATGCAAGCGTCTAGTCTGTGTTGTTAATTTTTCTTTGTATGGAGTAAAATGCTATACTGGATAGACCATGTGACCTATGTGCATGCTTGCATGCTCGCATGACACACAAACGCGCTCACACGCACGCATGTACTCACACACACACATACAGTACACTTAAAGATACCACACAAATGATTGCATGCATGCACCACACACACACACATGCACACACTCGATTGCATGCATGCATACACATGTACACACATGCTCACACATGCACAAACACTCTTACACACACACACGTACACACACCCAACTATCCACACAACGATAAATTGAAACAATCTAACACCTCTGTGTTACCCTTCCCTTTAGCAAGCACTAGCCAATCCAACAGCTCGACACCTCTATCTTGACCAATCAGGAAACGTGGCTCTTAACCCTGACTGGTCAGCCACTTCACTCTGACCAATCAAAAAGCTTCACACAATATCTGACCAATCACACACCTCAACTCTTCACCTTCCTCAGGTCAAAACTCGTGAACTATTTACACTGACCAATCAAAACTGTTTGACACTCACGCTGACCAATCAGAAAGGGACAACACTTCACCCTGACCAATGAAATATGTCAACATGTGCACGTCAACTTGTCACAATAGAGAACACAATTTTACCTGACCAATCAGATTGCACGATACTGCTGGTCCGGTACGTGAAGAAGATTATACCGACCAATCAAATAGATGCTTTCATCTGTGGAAGATAGAATATGTCCTGGGAGATTTCCGGTTAGATTATGCAGGATGGGAATAGTTGCCTCCCTTGATGGCAGAAGGAATTCCGGCTAAGTGATGGGATTTTCTCTCTCTCTCTCTGTCTGTCTCTTCTCTCTCTCTCTCTCTCTTCTCTCTCTCTCTCTCTCTCTCTCTCTCTCTCTCTCTCTCTCTCTCTCTCTGTGTCTGTCTGTCTGTCTGTCTGTCTGCCTGTCTGTCTGTCTGTCTGTCTGTGTGCACAAGCATACACACATGTGTGCATGTGTGAGTGTGGAAGTGTTAGTAAATGCTTGGTTTTTTTCTGATGTAATAACAGTAATGTTTCATACTTCAGATCTATAATTCTTTGCTTTATTATGTCACTACAGATCCTGATCTTAATATTGACACATGGCGTGACAACTTATAAGTTATAGTAATGTATGTGAAAGATTTGAATGCAAGTGCTTTGATTTGTTTGCTTTACATTATTCAGTGCTATACAAATTCCATATGTTATTTTATTATTGTTATTATTATTGTTATTATTGTTATTATTGTTATTATTATTATTATTATTATTATTATTATTATTATTATTATTATTATTATTATTATCATTATCATTAAATATCAAATTTCATTTTTAGCCATATTGAAACCTCTCCCACATTTTGATTAAAAAAAATCACTATTTAGAAAACATGAGTAGTATACAAAGACATACTGAGAGCAATAATAACCTATGGCATGCTCATAATATATTGACTCATTTAATTTGGCATTTATAAATATACAGATATATATATATATATATATATATATATATATATATATATATATCTTTTTATATTTGCCAAAGTAAATGAGTATAAATTTATATACATATGTATGTATGTACGTATGTATACACACACACATACACATATATATACACATATATATACATATATATATATATAAATATATACATATAAAATTATATACATATAGATAGATAGATAGATAGATAGATAGATAGATAGATAGATAGATAGATAGATAGATAGATAGATAGATAGATAGATAGATAGATAGATTGTATTTGGTACACGTGCATTTTCGTGTTAGATCTAGTAAATCTGAGGACTTTTTTGGTTATGAAAATATGTTTAATCACAGACATACAGCCGGCAAACTTAACCTTATTACTGGTACAATCTTCTTGATATGTCTGAAAGCAGTGGAGACAGCCGCACAAGAGTGGCTAGCATCCCCTAAAACGTCTGAAGCCATTCAGAGATCAATCGGGCTGTGGACGGTGTGATGGGGGGAGTGGGGGGCGGGAGGAATTAATGAGCGTCGCGTCTGGGAACTTCTTTCTGCTGCGGAAGGATAAAAAGAGGCGGTGACACGGCATGAAGGTTGTCGTTTTGGCTTCTGTAGTGATATTGCGTTTAAAATTGAAAATAATGATAAAATGAGCTCAGGCAGTGTGTTTTAGTCTTGGTCTTGGTACGGTGTGATTTGTTGTGGTGTGGTTTTAATGTGGTGTGGTGTGGTGTGGTGTGGTTTAATGTGGTGTGGTTTAATGTGGTGTGGTGTGGTGTGGTGTGGTTTAATGTGGTGTGGTGTAATGTGGTGTGGTGTGGTGTAATGTGGTGTGGTGTGGTGCAATGTGGTGTGGTGTGGTGTAATGTGGTGTGGTGTGGTGTGGTGCGGTGCGGTGCGGTGTGGTGTGGTGTGGTGTGGTGTGGTGTCTTCATTTTGCTTTGCCTATGCTGCCCTTACCCTGTCTTGCCTTGCCTTTACGTCCACTGTTTCTCCTCTCTCTCTCTCTCTCTCTCTCTCTCTTCCTCTCTCCCTTCTCTCCCCCTCTCTCTCCTTCTCTCTCCCTCTTCTCTTCTCCCCCTCCTCCCTCTCTCTCTCTCCCCCTCTCTCTCTCCCTCTCTTCTTCTCTCTTCTTTCTCCTTCTCTCTCTTCCTCCCTCTCCCTCCTCGTCTCTCGCTCTCTTCCCCTCCCCTCTCTCTCTCTCTCTCTCTCTCTCCTCTCTCTCTCTCTCTCTCTCTCTCTCCTCTCTCTCTCTCTCCTCCCTCTCCCTCTCTCTCTGTCTCTGTCCCCCCCTCCCCTCTCTCTCTCTCTCTCTCTTACTCTCATCTTCTTCCTCCTCTCCTCTGTCTCTGTCTCTGTCCCCCGACGTCTCTCTCTCTCTCATCTCCTCTCTCTCTACTCAATCTGCTCTCTCTTCTCTCTCTCTCTCTCGCCCTCCCACTCTCCTCACCCCTTGACCATAATAATTTCCTCTTCATCTTTTCAGTGATACGGAAGAACGCCCACATAGCAACGATCTCCATCATTCCCTGTGCAATCATGCAGCAAACACCAGCCCATGCATGAACACACGCACAGCAGTGCGAGCACACTCGCGCACTCCACACACAAATAAGGAAGGAAGGAAGAAGGGGAAGGAGATGGATGAAGGAGAAGAAAGAAAGAAAGAAAGAAAGAAAGAAAGAAAGAAAGAAAGAAGAAAGAAAGAAAGAAAGAAAGAAAGAAAGGAAGGAGGGAAGGAAATAGTCCAAGAAAAAAATTTTGGGGTGCAAAGTAACTGCTTCAAAATTTCTGACCACACAAACTAGTAAATTGACCCTTCCCGATTACATTCCACTGGTTTTAATAAAAGTTTTGTGGGGGATTTTACTAAAAAACACTTTTTATGTCGAACTACTTTCTGTCGATTTCGCCAGCGGGCCGGAGTTTTTGCGTCACTTGCGGTTTCAGGGTCAGACCCCACTTCGAATTAATTAGAGGTAGGCCTAGACCTAAGTTTTCTTTGCTGACCATTATATAGCTATAAATGGGGTGATCCAAAGTCCATATCGTTTGTGAATCTTGCTACAGTCACAGAAAGAATGAAAGTAATGAATAAAACCTGTGTAAGAAACCCACGGAGGAAGACAAAACTAAAGGAGTAGCAGACGCCACAGCACAGGTGTAAACAGACACATCCAGTGTAGCAGTATAAATTATTATACTGTCAGTTTGTTTTGTAACATAGGAAGAAGTTGTGTTTAAAATAATAGCTACTTTGATAAGCAGGGGTGTGTGTGTGTGTGTGTGTGTGTGAGGAGAGAGAGAGAGAGAGAGAGAGAGAGAGAGAGAGAGAGAGATTCAAAAAGATCTTTACTGAGGGAAAACATTGCCCTCAACATTTTTTTTAATGGATATAAAAACACATCAGAGGGGGACTGCTGTTTGTTCTTGTATTTTTAAAACTTATTATTACCCTCCCCCCCCACTCTCCTCCCTACCCTCCCCCTCCCCCCCCCCCCACCCCCCTTTCCCCCTCCCCCACCATCTACCCTCCCCCCTCCTCACCACCCCCTCCCATCCCCCATCCCCCACCCCCCCCCCCCATCCCCCACCTCACCACCCCCTCCCCCCCTCCTCCCCCTTCCCAGCCCCCCCCCCCTCTTCCCAGCCCCCCCTTGCCCCCCCTCCTCCCCCCTCCTCCCCCACCATCCCCCACCATACCCCCTCCCCCCCCCCACCCCCCCCACCCACCCCCCCTTGTCTGTCTGCTCCCTTTCTTCCCCTCCCCCTATCCTTCTTCCCCCTTCCCTATGTTTCTCCCTGGCACAAACATGGGGAGATAGACAACACATCACTCCAAAGCTGGGAGCATTAGAAGTTAGGGGCAGATCCCCCTACAGATCTGCAATTCCTAACTCACACCTTAAATTGTTTGTCATCAAAGTTTTAAAACCTATATATCAGACTAACAAGTCCACAATTTAAAGGTGTCCTTTTCTATATCCCTTCACAATTTGAAAATAAAAACTTACTTTAAAACATTTAGGTCCACCACACCCTTTTTTCAGATAGCTAAAACAGCACAGTCTACAATTTTACATAAAAACTAATGCTTCATTTCCATTACATACACACTTTTCTCTGGAATTCTCAGAGACTTCAAATAATAAAAAGGAATCTCACTCTTTATAATAGCCTTTGAAGGGGAGGTAATATTGCCTTAAAATGTGTTATCTGCCACGTAGAATGTGTCAAAAACTCTAAATACCGTTGAGCAATGTTCATCTGCAGTATAACTTAAATTTCTCTTTTCATTCAAAAATTAAAATGCCATAAGATTTTAAACCAAGCATTAAGATTTTACACCCATTTCTCAGTAATCATTAATAGCTTGTTTGAAATTGGGCCTAGGAGATCAACCTTATTACCTGTGAAATATGCAATACCACAAGGGATCAATACGAGGACAACTTCTTTTCTCCATCTCTAATAATAACAACCTACCTCTGCATATTAATTGTTTAGGCAAATATTTGTTGATGATACATCAATTCAATGTAACAGCAGTGGTCCAAACCAGCTTGTGAGTGATATGCGGCAGATATTGATAAACTTATTGAATAGACAGAACTCATTCATAATGTTTCTTATTTCAAAGAAAACAAAGTTTATGTTTATAACCACTAGTGCAAAAAAGACAGAAACTGCATCCTCCAATGGCACCCACCACAAAACGAGTTCATCACAAAATGACAAACAAATAGCATTAAAAACCTCAATTTTTTTTATAACTATATCAATTTCTTTAAAATACACAATGTACACATGTGAATGACAACAAATGAATTTTCAAGAAATACCTGCACATCTTATGAATTTTGAGAGACAAGAGAACTTTTCGAGATTTTCATTTCATCAGCCATCAAAATTTATAACTGGACAAGGGTTGAAGAAAATGCTGAGGATTAAAATCTTGTTCTAAAATTTATAAAGTGGGGACAGTCCATCATAAAATAAAATTAATCCCCAAAACAGATATATTGTATTTTTGAACACATTCTTTATTCCGGTGGTATGTTATGGAAATGTCCATCCTCAATTGTGACGCTCCAACCACATAATGAGACGGAGTGCACATGAGGTCAATTTTTAGTTATTGACATGTTATTAATGTGCAATAAAGTGGCTATCAAATACAAAAAAACAGATTGAAAATCGGACAATTCTGTGCAACATTATTACAAATTGAAATGATAGACTGCATGATGTGACAAAATGAGAAACGGGCAAGTTTGTTTTTAGTAACATGTTGTCAGAATGAGTGCTTTGGTATTTTCAAAACCACATATAAAAGCAAAAGGAATAAAAAATTATGCCTTGATATTTCATTTTAAGATAAATAAACAGACCTAGTTTAATAAATCAATCAAAATCTCAAAATTGACAGCTTGACCCCCACCTGTCTTTAAAAGGCTCCTAGGCAAAATTGGGTAAATGTGCTAAGCGACTCATTTCGTGGTGGAGCGCCACAATTGGAAGCTTGTGACAACTACAACTTTTTTTTTTTTATAAAAGCGTAAAACATATATATCTGGTAAACAAGTAAATATATATTTTCCTTACCAAAATCGATCTTCAAATTCCTATAATAAAGGTGTCTTCTATTATCCCATGGCTCACTTCTCCATTCATTAAAATTTTCTATCAAGAAGGCTTTGATATGTGAAATTTTAACTTTGATATAATATGAACTTTTAAATACTTGAAGAAAATTAATACTTGATTATAACTGTCTCTCCCAAAAAGTCTAATCCGCTATGTACAAGATGTTTTTAAATCATATT
>CM060350.1:19461849-19464349 GCA_030674155.1 Stramonita haemastoma | reverse complement strand
TCTCTCTCTCTCTCTCTCTCTCTCTCTCTCTCTCTCTCTCTCTCTGTTTAAACCGCAAACTTTATGTAGCATTCATTGATTTTGAAAAAGCATTTGATTCAGTTAATAGATGTATACTTTGGAATGTTTTGTTTAAGAATGGAGTGCGAGGAAAGTTGTATCATAGTATTGTAAGCATGTATCATTCTGTTAAAGCTAGAGTGAGATCTGGTTCATCCTTAACTCAGTATATAAATTGTACATCTGGGGTAAAGCAAGGGGATGTATGTAGCCCTATTCTTTTTTCTTTGTTTATCAATGAATTGACTGTAGAGGTTATTAGGTCTGGAAAGCATGGTGCAAGATTTGGAAATGATGGTTTAGAAATGTTTATATTATTACTAGCTGATGATGTTGCATTGTTGTCTGAAACTGTAGTTGGCTTGCAAACACAGTTAAATAGTTTAGAAAGATCTGCTGCTTCTCTCCAGTTAAAAATAAATATGAGTAAAAGTCAGATAATAGTGTTCAGAAAAGGAGGTTATCTTGCTGATAGAGAACATTGGACGTATAATGGAAGTCGTATGCCTGTAGTGAATGTTTATAAATATCTGGGAATCTATTTTTCAACTCGTTTAAGCTTTACTTTTGCTTGCAAAAACCTTGCAAGCAGAGCAAAACATGCATTACTCTGCATTATGAGGAAGTTGGCTTGGCTAAAAAATGATTCATTGACGTTACTTTTAAAGATTTATGACTGTCAAATTCAACCAATGGTTCAGTACGGTGCAGAACTGTGGGGTTTGGACCCAGCTGCTATGCACATTGAAAGAGTTCACCTGTATGCACTGAAAAGGTTTCTTGGAGTTTCCTTCCAAACACCCAATGATCTAGTTTATGGAGAGACAAACAGATACCCTGTATATTTACGATCTAAGGTAATTTGTATTCGTTACTGGGTTAAAGTAATTCAGATGGAACCACATAGACTGCCACATAAGGCTTACAACATGTTAGCAGAGTTAGATGCCAGAGGTAAATGTAACTGGGTTTCTCGTGTACGAATGACATTGTTTGAATATGGTTTTGGATTTGTGTGGATGAATCAAGGCGTAGGTGATTTGAATGGCTTTATTGGTGTTTTTCGGCAACGAGTTATTGATTGTGGTTGGCAGAGATGGAGTGCTCATATTGAAGACAGCAGTAGATTTTACATGTATAAAATGTTAAATTCCTCACATTGTATTCCAGAATATCTATCGATGCAAATGGATAGATATTTGAAAACGCGCTATAACAAAATTTAGATTTGGCATTTCTGATATTTTTGTTCATCGTTTTCGTTATAGAAAAGTAGATGATTGTAATTTGACTTGTCCATTATGCCTTGAGTCACAAGAGAATGAAGTGCATTTTGTTCTTTCATGTCCTGGATTAAGTGATCTCAGAAAACAGTTTATTCCATTTAAATACTATTCTCAACCTTGCTTGTTTAAACTGATATTGCTTCTGACTGCAACAAACAATACAACTATAAGACATTTAGCATTGTATCTACAGAAAGCATTTACAATTAGAAGTACAGTATTAAAGTGAGCAGCAGTTATTGTACTTATGCATTCTATGTCATGATGTAATTATTATGTTTATCCCCCTTCTAAGGGGCTTTGGCCTTTATGAATAAAATGTCTGCGTCTGCGTCTGCGTCTGCGTCTGCGTCTCTCTCTCTCTCTCTCTGTTCAACTGCAACCAAGAAAATATAGATACTGTCATTAAGCAAAGACGATGGAGATGGATAGGACGCATCAGCCGACGGGAACAAGGGGACATCGCCCGAACAGCCCTCCACTGGACACCAGAGGGAAAACGTAGACGAGGACGACCCAAGAACACCTGGCGTTGGACAATAGAAACAGAGCTGAAGACCCTCCAACACTCCTGGGGAACCATTCAGAAACTACCCCAAGACAGGCAGGAGTGGAGAACCTTTGTTGCTGCCCTACATGCCATGAAGGCATAAAAAGGCTTTAGATAATGATGATTAATCTGTTCGTAATTTCGCAATTTCCATCTGAGAATATTGACGAGATGACATGACAGCCCCGATATGCCTTCTGTGTGTGGTCGGCAGGAATGCAATGTAATTGGATTGATTTGAAGGTGATGAATTAAAACAGAATGGCTGGAGTTTTAACTAGTATTGTCTGGGGACGGGAAAGCTCATTGGTCACAGTGCTCGCTTTCCCCAAGCTAAGGTTAAGCAGCATCGAGCGTGGTTTCCAAGTGGATGGGTGACCGTTTGCGTGCCTTGGCTTCAGTACAGTCCCCCGGTTCACCCAGCTGTCAATGGGTGCCTGCCCTCTTTAAGGGGCAGGGAAGGTAAAGCAACGAGGGAGAGGAGATGGGCGCCGCCCTCAATATGCTGGCCCCTGGAGAAACTGAGGTCTCTGATGCCTCGCTCCCCAACGACTGCATAGATTATGGGTACACCTGTACTACTGTCGTTCCTGGTATTAACGCT
>CM060350.1:19441849-19446849 GCA_030674155.1 Stramonita haemastoma | reverse complement strand
CCCTCAGGCCACAAAACATGGGGTAGGGGATGCGCCCGGCATGATGCTTGCGTCATAATCGCATTGAAATATAACACGGAAACTGGACGTAAATATCATATAGGAAAAGAACCATAACAAACTTTGCCGGAAAATAAGCAACTGACAGATGATCATTAAATGGATAAATTTAAACACATTATGTTACGACATATACCCTGCACAGTAATGAATAGTCTAAGATAATGTAAATAAATATTAAGCTGAATGAATAATGGTCTTCTTCATGAAAATTAATCTCACTTTAAAGCCATCCATCTGAATCAACGCTTTTCTCCATCGGTTAATAGCATGGAACATGTACCTGAACAAAATGTATGTATCCCTTTATGCTCTCAGAACTCACAAAACAGTTTTATTAGCACATTTACATAAAAAATTCACTTTTACGTCTATATACATTAAAAACATTATGCATAGAGTGCACTTCATCTTCTGTCATTTTTGTTCTCGAAAGGGGTCAAGCTTCATTTGGATCACGTTTACTGCAACGATGTTATGTTGTTATCTGGAAGTGGTAGACAGCTAAATCAGGCAAGTGGTACAGCAACCCAGAATCAGGGGGACTGGATGTAAAAAAGCACACGAGCGCTTATTCATTATCCTCGAATAAAAGAATTTGCCTTGCCTTACCTTGAATCTGAAAAAATACATGTATTTTTTCTTTTTTCTCAAAAATGGTTTTTGTGGGATCGATAACTTTCATACCTCTCTGTCTCTAATTGTACCTGACCATTCTTATATGAAAGTTGAACGAGGCTGTGTTTGTTGGGGGTTTGGGGGGGGGGGGGGGGTTCAGTCCCTAAATCGGAAATCTCCGCTGGGACGTTAATTTAATCACAACAACAGTTGGTTTTTTTTTCTGTCGTTTCCCATCTAGAGCTCCAAGGTTCACCAAAGGAGAGATGTTGTGTATGGGACCAGTTCTGCTCACCATGAAGGTAGCTGAATCCAGACTTGGGGGTATGAACGAGTTTTAATTAAACATCTGTACGAAGGGGGCGAGGATAGCTAGTGGTTAGAACATTCGGCTCGTGATCTGACATCCTGGGTTTTCCAGGCTAGCCGTTATTTTTGCCCAGACATCCAGACAGATGATCGATAGATCGTAATGATACATGCGCTCTTCTCTTCTGCTTCACAAAATCAAAGAACACATTTCTTCACCACATCAGCTTTTTAAAAACAGACAAAGAACTCTCAGTGGCAACAAACCAGTCAAAACAGATTATGGCTATGTGGGTGAGTATGGAGGGGAAAAGAACTGTATCAATGTGTGTGAGTGGGTAGGTAGGTGGGTGCATGCATGAATTTCTATCTCCCTCTCTCTGCTCTCTCCACACCCCTCCCTCTTCTTGCCTTGTAAGCATTGCTGTCCACACACAGTAGCATCGTCATACCACCCTCACTTTGGTCATGCTGTTTTCATCTCAACAGCTTGCTTATAGTAATAAAAAGACATTTAACAGTTGTTGTTACAAAGTTTACATTTTTCTTCTTTTGTTGATGTGTTAACACTTACCTGTTGCAGTTTTTTCATGGGCCTAAAATGAAATCAGAAAGTACAAAAATAGAACATTAGCAGGGAATATAAGGGCCTTGGGAACACAAGGCAGCCTGAAGTGACATTGCTATGACGCATTCCTGGGGAAAGAGTTAAGACTTCTTGTTGCCTTATTAGAAAGACATTAACTTTACTACAACCAGATAACCAGTCACTAGCTTTGTTTGAACAAATCAAACATCAGTAGAGGTCATTCTGACCAATCCAAAAGCTCCTTTTATTTATCCAATAAAAAAAATTCAACAACAGAATCTAACCAAAGTTTTTCAGACCAATCAGATGGCTCTGTTTATTCTGGTCAAATAGAGAGAAACTATCTTTCTGACCAATCAAAGAGCCACATACTGTGTTTCACCCAATGAGAAAGCTTTACCATTTTAATCTGACAAATCTGATTCCTCGCCTTTATTTTACATGAACAGATACGGCAATGTTTTGTTGTCGTCGTTTTTCCAACAAAGTGAGAGTTATCTCTGCGTGACATTTGCGATCAGATAGATGGCTGGGATGGAATGCAAAGAGTTAATTTTGGTGTTGACAAGACCTCTCTCTCTCTCTCTCTCTCTCTCTCTCTCTCTCTCTCTCTCTCTCTCTCTTCTCTCTATTTTGGTGTTGACAAGACCTCTCTCTCTCTATCTTTCTCTCTCTCTCTCTCTCTCTCTCTCTCTCTCTCTCTCTCTCTCTCTCTCTCTCTCCTCTCTCTATTTTGGTGTTGACAAGACCTCCATCTCTCTTCTCTCTCTCTCTCTCTCTCTCTCTCTCTCTCTCTTCTCTCTCTCTCTCTCCTCTCTCTCTCTCTCTCTCTGTGTGTGTGTGTGTGTTGTGTGTGTGTGTGTGTGTGTTGTGTGTGTTTGTGTGTGTGTGTTGTGTGAGTGTGTGAGTGTATGTGAAGATACTATGTAAAGAAATGGTAAGAACAACTATTTACTCTCTCTCCCTCTCTCTCTCTCTCAAAATACTGTGTAAAGAAATGGTAAAAAAATAACTATTTACTCTCTCTGTATCTTCATGTATCACACACACACACACACACACACACACACACACACACACACACACACACACACACAACACACACACACACTCCACTAGATTCAGACAAACCCTGAAACAAAACCACATCATCCTTTACAGCCATCCACCAATCAATTTGCGTGACCTCTCTGCAAGCACGTTAACCCTCGACAAGCTCTATCCAATCAAAAGCTTGACACTTTATCTGACCAATCGGGCACCGAGGATGCCGACTAATCAGATAGCGCAGAACTTTATGCTGACCAATCAGACTGAGCGACACTTTATCTGCAGAAGACAGAGTGTTTTCTGAGAGATTCTGAGGCGTCAGATACTTGGAGATGGGACTGAGTTGGCTCCCTTGATGGCACAGAGTATGCCTGTGAAGTAATGAGAGAGAGAGAAATAGAGAGAGAGAGAGAGTGTGTGTGTGTGTGTATGTATGTGTGTGTGTGCAAGTGTGTGTGTGTGTAAGTGTGTGTTTAAGTGTGTGATTGAGTGTGTGTGTGTGTGTGTGTGTGTGTGTGTGTGTGTGTGTGTGTGTGTGTGTGTGTTGTGCGTGTGTGCATGTACCACTGTGTATATGTGCCTCTGTCTCTATGCGTGTTCAAAAGTGCAATGGCTTGTACATTTAGACAAAAACAGACAGACGAAAAGAGAGGAGAGACACAAAACAGAGACAGGCAGACAAAATGATGGCAGTGATAGAGACAGGCAGACAAGATAATGGCAGAGAAAGACGGTCAGAGATAATGGCAGAGAAAGACAGACAAACAAATAATGGCAGAGAAAGACAGACAGAGGCAGACAAAATAATGGCAGAGATAGACAAACAGACAAATAATGGCAGAGAAAGAAAGACAGACAAAATAATGGCAAAGATAGACAAACAGACAAATAATGGCAGAGAAAGAAAGACAGACAAAATAATGGCACTGATAGACAGACCAATAGAAGCAGACAAGCTGACAAAAATAATGGCAGAGATAGACAGACAGACAGACTGGCAGACAAAATAATGGCAGAGATAGACAGACATTGACAGACAGGCAGAAAAAATAATGGCAGAGATAGACAGACATTGACAGGAGGGCAGACAAAATAATGGCAGAGATAGACAGACATTGACAGACAGGCAGACAAAATAATGGCAGTGATAGGCAGACATTGACAGACAGGCAGACAAAATAATGGCAGAGATAGAGACAGGCAGACAGATAATAACACAGACAGACAGGCAGGCAGGCAGAGAAACTCGAAGCAGACGTAAAGACACAGACAAAGCAGACTCCACAGAGATACCCCCCTCCCTCCCCCAACTTCTAAATAAAAAGACATTGAACCATACTCTGAACAGAAAAATTCAACACAGATTTAATTTTCATTATTTCTTCCGTACAGATGTACCAGTTCTTGACATTTACCTATCCCCTGTTAGGTATCACCATGCATGGTGATAACCCGCTGCCTTCAATGACATGGAATCAATCCTTCTCCATTTGCTCCAGTCTTCCCTGGCCACTGCTGACTTCATGGATTCTCATGCCACAGGATTCTGTGGTGATGTTGCCAGTGAGTAAAGCTGGTGTCTGCCTTTTTTTTCTTTTCGCCTCAGTCTTGCATCAAAAGACAGTCTTCATGAGAAAAAACAAGTGTATGTAACCACTTACAACTTCTTACTCATTTTGAAAATGATTTATCAAAGATTCAATTTTAAAAACTGAAATAAAATTGATAATGACATAATACCTGGTGTTGCTGTTATTTTATCACATAAAACCTAAACAAACAAATAAACATCAAGAAAAACACGCATCGAGTTCATTGAAATTATTCATATTCAAAAACTGTTGCATTTTCAGAATAGTCTCCATACCAGATATTAAAAAAAGTGCCCACTCAATACAATTATGCCAGCCACAGAGAGAGAGAGAGATTTGATTTGATTTGATTTATTCTTTTATATCAAGGATAATGGAATAAGCACTCTTGTGCTTTTTTACATCCAGTCCCCGTGTGTATGCAGTTTTGTCAATGTCATCTGTTACCACCGGCACACGATGGCCTACTCTTACGAAAAGCGGAACAGGATTTAACGTGTGCACAAGATGTTCTGCGTGCGTTTGCACACAGGGCCTCGGTTTTTAGTCTCATCCGAAGGACTTTTGGGGAGAGTGGAGTCAGCACTGGTGTTAACTCCAGGAGAAAAATCTCCTCGACCGGAATCGAACTCAACTCTGAAACCTAACCAACCAAACAAATAAACATCAAGAAAACTCTTCACCCTCATCAGGTCAGAGAGAGAGAGAGAGAGAGAGAGAGAGAGAGAGAGGAGAGGAGAAGAGGAGAGAGAGGAGGAGAGAGAGAGAGAGGAGAGAGAGGA
>CM060350.1:19426849-19436849 GCA_030674155.1 Stramonita haemastoma | reverse complement strand
GCGCGCGCGCGCGCGCGCGCGCCGTGCGTGCGTGCGTGCGTGCGTGCGTGTGTGATTCAAAAAGATCTTTACTGAGGGTAAAACATTAAGCTTTCACAAAAGTTTTCAATTTGCCCCCACAATTTTTTTTAAATGGATATAAAAACACATCAGAGGGGGGCTGCTTTTCGTTCTTGTATTTGTAAAAATTATTATTACCCTTCCCCCTCCTCCCACTCTCCTCCTACCCCTCCCTCCCCACCCTCTACCCCCCACCCTTTCCCCCTCCCACACCCCTCCCTTCCACCCTCCTCCCCAGTCCCCACCCTCCTCCCTCCCCTCCACCCACCCCCTCTTCCCACGCCCCCTCCTCCCCCTCCACCACCACCCTTCCCCCACCACCTACCCCCTCCCCCCCATCCCACCTCCCTCCCTTCCCCTCCTCCTCTTGTCTTTCTGCTCCCCTCCCCCTATCCTTCTTCCCCCTTACCTATGCTTCTCCCTGGCACAAACATGGGAAGATAGACAACACATCACTCCAAAGCTCGGAGCATTAGAAGTTAGGGGCAGATCCCCCTACAGATCTGCAATTCCTAACTCAAAGCTTAACTTGTTGTCATCAAACTTTTAAAACCTATATATTAGACTAACAAGTCCACAATTTAAAGGTGTCCATTTCTTTATCTCTTCATAATTTGAAAATAAAAACTTACTTTAAAACATTTTGGTCCACCACACCCTTTTTTCAGACAGCTAAACAGCAGTCTACAATTTTACATAAGAACTGATGCTTCATTTCCGTTACATACACACTTTTCTCTGGAATTCTCAGAGACTTCAAATAATAAAAAGGAATCTCACTCTTTATAATAGCCTTTGAAGGGGAGGTAATATTGCCTTAAAAATGTGTTATCTGGCACGTAGAATGTGTCAAAAACTCTAAATACTGTTGAGCAATGTTCATCTGCAGTATAACAAATTTCTCTTTTCATTCAAAAATTAAAATGCCATAAGATTTCAAACCAAGCATTAAGATTTTACACCCATTTCTCAGTAATCATTAATAGCTTGTTGAAATTGGGCCTAGATGATCAACCTTATAAACTGTGAAATATGCAATACCACTGGGATCGATACGAGGACAACTTCTTTTCTCCATCTCTAATAATAACAACCTACCTCTGCATATTCATTGTTTAGGTCAAATATTTGTTGATGATACACCAATTCAATGTAACAGCAGTGGTCCAAACCAGCTTGTGAGTGATATGCAGGCAGATATTGATAAACTTATTGAATAGACAGAACTCAATCATATGTTTCTTATTTCAAACAAAACAAAGTTTATGTTTATAGGCACTAGGCAAAAAAGACAGAAATTGCATCCTCCAATGGCACCACCACAAAACGAGTTCATCACAAAATGACAAACAAATAGCATTAAAACCTCAATTTTTTTTATAACTATATCAATTTCTTTAAAATACACAATGTACACATGTGAATGACAACAAATGAATTTTCAAGAAATACCTGCACATCTTATGAATTTTGAGAGACAAGAGAACTTTTCGAGATTTACATTTCATCAGCCATCAAAATTTATAACTGGACAAGGGTTGAAGAAAATGCTGAGGATTAAAATCTTGTTCTAAATTTATAAAGTGGGGACAGTCCATCATAAAATAAAATTAATCCCCTAAAACAGATATATTGTATTTTGAACACATTCTTTATTCCGGTGGTATGTTATGGAAATGTCCATCCTCAATTGGAAGCTTGTGACAACTACAACAATTTTTTTTTATATAAAAGCGTAAACATATATATCTGGTAAACAAGTAATATATAATTATTTTCCTTACCAAAATCGATCTTCAAATTCCTATAATAAAGGTGTCTTCTATTATCCCATGGCTCACTTCTCCATTCATTAAAATTTTCTATCAAGAAGGCTTTGATATGTGAAATTTTAACTTTGATATAATCACTCACTCTCACTCAGTCCCATGTCCCAAAGGACGTAGGGGGGACATGAGAGAAGACGCAACGGAGATCTTTTTCCATGCTTCACGATCCTGTGTGGCTAGTAGGAGGCGTTGCAGGGGTTGGGCAGTCCAGTCTTTGATGTTGTCAACCCATGATTTCTTTTGGCGGCCTCTTCTTCTTTTGCCCTCGACTGTTCCTTGCAAGATGGTTTTTGCTAGGGTGTTGTGTCTTGTGGTGTGACCAAACCACATCAGCTTTCTCCTCTTTATGGTGGAGAGCAAAGGCTCTTGGGGGCCCACACGCTTTTTGATTTCCTCTTTCACATAGTTATTGGTCTTGTGTTCTTTGTATGATATTTTGAGGAGTCTTCTGTGGCACTTGTTCTCGAATGCTTGGATTCTTCTCTCTAACTCTGCTGTCAGAGTCCATGATTCACAGCCATATAGGAGGATAGATATTACGAGGGATTTGTAGAGGTGGTATTTGGTGCAGAAGCTGATGTTGTTGCTTCTGATGATCCTCTGGAGTCTGACTAGAGCAGATGTTGCTGTTGCAATGCGAGCTTTCACCTCATTGTTTGATGTGCCATCTTTTGTTAGGATGGAGCCTAAGTATTTGAATTGGCTCACCTCTTCCAATATTTCTCCATTCATCTTTATTTCCGTGCTGTCATTACTCGCGCTGTTGACCATGATCTTCGATTTCTCTGTACTGACCTCCATGCCGTATGCGCTCGCTCGGTCTGTTAGACTGTCTGTGAGGATTTGCAGTTCTTGTTTGCTGCTGCCCATGAGGTCAATGTCATCTGCAAATCTGAGGTTGCAAAGGGGTCTTCCACCAATGGAGATGGAAGTGTGGTGGTTTTGCAGTGTCTCTGTCATGATGTTTTCGAGGAAGAGGTTGAAGAGTACAGGTGAGAGAAGGCAGCCCTGGCGGACTCCAACCGTGGTCTTGAAGAACTCGCCCACGTGGTTGTTCATGAAAACTGCACTTCTTGCATTCTCGTACAGAGCCTTGATGACTTCAATTAGGCAGTTGTCAATGTTGAAGTGCCTGAGTACTTGCCAGAGGCCGTCATGCCATACCCTGTCAAAGGCCTTTTTGAAGTCTATAAAATTGTGGTACAAGTCTTTTTGGTGTTGGAGATGCTTCTCTATCAGAATTCTCAGGTTGAAAATTTGTTCCATTGTGCTGCGTTTTGGTCTAAAGCCCGCTTGTTCTTCTGCCAGGAGTTTTTCTGCTTGGTTTTTCAGTCTGTTGAGGACTACCTGCAGCATGATCTTGCTAGGATGGCTTATGAGACTGATGGTTCTGTAGTTCTGGCATTGCTTGAGGTTTCCTTTCTTTGGCAGGGGTATTACAAGAGACTGTGTCCATTCTTTTGGCCATTCTTTGGTGTCGTGGATCTTCTGACAAAGGTCTGTGAATCGCCTTGCTGTTTCATTCCCTCCATTTTTTATGAGTTCAGCTGGGATGTTATCGATTCCAGGGGACTTCCCCTTCTTCAATTGCTTAATAGCTGTGTCTACTTCACACCTTAGTATTGGTGGGTCTTTATCTTGGTGTTCAGGGGGTTTGTTGGAAACTATGTTGGTATCTGGGCGTAGTGGGTAGTTATACAATCCCTCACAGTATTCTGTCCAGCGCTGGAGGATGGCATTGTTTTCCGTTAAAAGATTTCCTTCTTTGTCTTCAATAACAGAGGCTTTAGGCTGTGTGGTTTTCGTTAGTGCTTTCAGAGTGTTGTAAGCTGTTTTGCTGTTTCCCTTGGCCATTCCATCTTCGATGTTGTTGCATTGTTCTTCTATCCACGCTTCTTTGGCTTCTCTCATCTTTTTCCTCACTTCTCTGTGGCTATCCATGTACTTGTTGTTGGCTTCTTGACTTGTGAACTTTTGCTTCTTAAGTTCTCTTCTTTTGTCGCAGAGGTCAAGAACCTCATTTGTCACCCAAGGTTGTTTCTTTGTTCTGCTTCTGCCTAATGTTTCTTCTGCTGCTGTCGTTAGCACTTCTTTGATGTTGTTGGCTAATGTGTTCACATCATTGTCAATGGCTGTGAGTGCGGCGAACTTTCCTCCAATGTTGGCTTGGAAGATCTCAACCACTGTTGGGTCTTTGAGTTTTTCCAGGTCGAATCTTATGCGTGGGCTTTTTGGCTGTTGTTTTGCTTTCAGTTTCAGCCTGATGGTGGTAAGTACAAGGTCGTGGTCACTGCCAATGTCAGCTCCTGGGAATGTTCTTGTATTTGCCTTGTTTATGCTGGATTTGAATCTTTGGGGTGACAGAATGTAGTCAATTTGATTATGAATCAGACCATTTGGTGAGTGCCAGGTTGATGTTCTAGATGGCTTGTGAGGAAGAGTGTGTTAGCCAGAGTTAGTTTGTGCTTCTTTGCGAATTTCAGCAGCCGCTGTCCTCTGTCATTTGTTTCTCCCAGTCCAAAGCGTCCTATGGTTCCTGCCCAGGTGTCATAGGCATCAGGTCCCACCTTAGCATTCCAATCGCCTTCCACAATAAGGATGTCTTTTTGGGGCGTTTTGGAGATGACGTTTTCAAGTTCTTCATAGAATTCTTCTATCTGGTCATCATCGTAGTCAGATGTTGGAGCATACACTTGGATGATGGTGAGATTCTGGGGTTTTGCAGAGACTCTGATTGAGATGAGTCTGCTGGATATTGGTGTGCAGTTGATGATGCTTGACACAATCTCTTTCCTGACAATGAAGCCTACTCCGTGTTGGTGTAGTTTCTCATCTCCACTGTACCATATTTTGTGGCCGTCTTGCGTGGTTGTTTCTCCGAAGCCAGTCCATCTGACTTCCGCAAGCCCTAGGATGTCCCATTTATACCTCTGTAATTCATGTGTGAGTTCCTGTACTCTTCCTGTTTGGTACAGAGTTCTAACATTCCATGTACCAATGGTTACCCCTTTAGCTGGAAGCTTTAGGGTTAGTTCTGCTCCAGTGGCACACTTGTCACTCCCACCCTGGAGGCTTGCAGTGGGTAGCGCGGTCGTTGTTGATCCGGGCCTCGACCGATCCGGCATGTGTTTCTGTTTTGCTTTTCTCATCATGATGATATAATATGAACTTTTAAATACTTGAAGAAAATTAATACTTGATTATAACTGTCTCTCCCAAAAAGTCTAATCCGCTATGTATTAAGATAGTTTTTAAATCATATTTAGCCATGCTGATTGAATCAAGTATTTGTCAAGTAAATCTATCATCATCTGGTAAACACTTGATGGCAGCTTGTCACACTGGAAGTGGAGCAGCTGCATCCAGAAATGCACCATTCCAACAGAGACCAAACTTGATTAGGGATATCTGCCAGTTTCTCTATATACTAACCGTCTTAGTCTGAACCCAGATTTGCAAGGACTGAATTGCCCCCTCTGAATCCCGATTTGCTGGGATTTACATACAGTAGATTTCCATCACGCTGTGATCATCACTAATTGCTACCACATGTCAAAGCTCTATCAGGCTAGAAGTAGAAGCCCTGCTGAGAATCTGGAAGTAATTATAGCTGCTGGTATGTACTAGGAACAAAAGGCTAGCAAGCATGTGTGCCGGACCTGATTTCATGATGGAATGCAAAATCTAGGGGCAGTTTGTGTTCAGAGAATCTGAATGCAAGACGGTTAAAGGAAAACTGTATTTTAAAACATTTCACATCCATGCAACAAAACAGGTACAACAATTTTATGGAATAAATCAAGTGCCTCATGTGTATGTAGTTCTATTTGCTGTGCAGTCCTTGTTAAGCTAAACATAACTTTAGCAGCTTTATCATAAGCATTTTTCATGCATTACATTTTCACATGCCCATAATTTCACACCAATACAATAAAAGATACAACGATTTTATGTGTACATAGTTGTTGTTTTTTTGCCATGCAGTCCTTATTAATTAAACATGACTTAATTCTCCACATACTAGCCCTCTTAGTCCAGAATGAAGGATTTGCTGGACTGAACAATTGCCCCCTCTGAATCCGGATTTGCTACCACTGCTTCTGAAGTTGATTCCTGAATATTTAAAACTGTTAAGAACTTCAAGTGTTTTTCTTCTATTTTACATAATTATTAGAGATCTATTGTTGCCGAATATCATGATTTTGGTTTTTACTACATTCACAACAAGTTTCTAATGAAAACAGCAAGTATCCAGAATGTCTAAAGCATCTTGTAACCCTTCTTTGTAGTGGATAATAAAATAGTATCATCGGCTTAAAGTAAAAGTTTTACATAACTGGTTAACACTTTCCCATGAGATGAAAGTTGAATATACAGCGTTAAACAATTTCTGATAAATATTGTTCCAAATCATTGAGAAAGTGTGTGTGTGTGTGTGTGTGTGGTGTGTGTGTGCTACTTGATATTAATATTACTTCCCCTTGACAGGCTACATATCCTTTTAAAGAGTTGCGTTCCTTTTAATTGTTTGCAGTTGCTTTGTAGTTCAGATCAAAGGTTTTATCTGATGGAAATGAAGCAGTAGTTTTGATATGAAATTGTAGACTTACTGTTAACCTACGTGAAATAAGTACAAGGCGAAAGTAAACAATTGTAGACATACATGTTTTTCAATTTGTGAACATGTAGTAAAAGACACCTTTGGATTTTGAACTTGTTGGTATTATGATAAGTTGTAAAAATGTGATGGCAACAAATTAAGGTGTGAGTTAGGAATTGCAGATCTGTAGAGGGATCTGCCCCTAACTCCTAATGCTCCCAGCTTTGGAGTGATGTGTTGTCTGTCTTCCCATGTTTGTGCTAGAGAGAAACATAGGGGAGGGAGTGGGGGGTGGGGCAGGGGAGTGGGGCAGGGGATGGAGGGGGTGGTGGGGAGGGAGGGGGTGGGGAGGGTGGGGAGGGGGGGGTGGGGGGGGGTGGGGGAGGGGGGGTGGGGTGGTAGGGGTGGGGGAGGGGGAGGGGGGGGTGGTAAGGAGGGGGAGGGGAGGGAGGGAGGGAGGGGGAGGGGAGGGTGGTAGCGAGGGGAGGGGGGTGGAGGAGAGGGGGGAGGGAGGGAGGGAGGGGGTGGGGGGTGGGAGGGAGGGGGAGGGAGGTGGGTGGGAGAGGAGGAGGGGAGGGTGAGGGTGGTAGCGAGGAGAGGGGGTGGAGGAGAGGGAGGGAGATGGTTGGGGGAGAGGAGGAGGGTTTGGGAAAGGTGGGGGAGGGGGAGAGGGAGGGGAGCGGTGGTTGGGAAAGGTGAGGCTGAAGGTGATTGCCTGTTGCCAGTAGTTTTGTATTGACTGAAAATTGTACTTGGTTTGAACGCTTGGGTCACTAATTTTAGGGGGGTGGGTAAGCAAATAAGTTATGACAACACCAGCATGTATCAAACATCATGTTCTTTGTACCATTATGAATGCATTTTTGAGTGTTTAGGATTATTACACTCATAATGATTGCCTGTAAAAAGAAAGAAAGAACTAACAAATAAAAGGAAAGAAGGGATAAAAGAAGGAAAAAAAACTTGAAAGAAATAAAGGAGACAGATAGACACAAATAAACAGAGACAGACACAGAGAAACAGACAGACAGACAGACAGACAGACAGACAGACAGACAGACAGACAGACAGACAGGCAGAGGCAGGGAGAGGGACAGAGACAGAGACAGAGACAGAGAGACAGATTGTGACAGGCGGAGAGACAGATAATGAAAGAAAGAGTTATGCATTTGAATCTTTTTCTCATTGAAATGTCGCTTTCTGTAATCACCCATAAATTCAAATTAACGTTAAAATCTCATTTCTCTCTCTCTCTCTCTCTCTCTCTCTCTCTCTCTCTCTCTCTCTCTCTCTCTCTCTCTCTCTCTCTCTCTCTCTCCCTCTCTCTCTCTCTCTCTCTCTCTCTCTCTCTCTCTCTCTCTCTCTCTCTCTTTATAAATCAGTACACAGCAGATTAAAATCATATTTTTTTTAGATAAGAAAGGGAGAGAAGCCATACACAAAAAACAGACCGGAAGCATAATCACAGTGATGACGTCATAGCAGAAAAAATAATGAACTAACCGACATTCTGTACAGGTTTATGGTCACTGGGAAACAGAAATTATAATTATTTTGTCCCAACAAATAACAAAAATTGAAAGTTGGAGCCTGTACTTTATTTTTTTAAAGACTGATTAAACGACAGTTTGAAGATGTATGCATTCTAGAGCCAATAATGACATTGAAGACGTATTGATCCCAAGCCTACCCGCCCATGAAGTTTACAGCATGTTTACACATGGCGTTTACAAGTCACGATCTTTACAGCATGTTTACACATGGCGTTTACAAGTCACGATCTTTAAAGCATGTTTACACATGGCGTTTACAAGTCACGATCTTTACAGCATGTTTACACATGGCGTTTACAAGTCACGATCTTTACAGCATGTTTACACATGACGTTTACAATTCACGATCTTTACAGCATGTTTACACATGGCGTTTACAACTCACGATCTTTACAGCATGTTTATACATGGCGTTTACAACTCAGATGACCACAGGGGCTATATTTATCGGGGATGCTTCCACTGCGTTTTATCTATTTGCTAAAACTATAAATTGTTATTGATTGCTTGTGTGTTATATAGGTCGAATGCAAGCGCTTTGATTTGTTTTTACAAGATATAGTGCTATATAAATTCCATGTATTATCATTATTATTATTATTATTATTATTATTATTATTATTATTATTATTATTATTATTATTATATACCAATTTAAGCCACGGCAGATTTCTCTGCGTGAAATTTGGGCAGCTCTCTCCGGAGAGAGCGCGTCGCCACAAGAGCAGCGTCACCCATTACTTTTTTTTTTCTTTTCCTTTCCGCCACTTTATCTGTCTCCCTCTCAGAGTGGATTTTTCTACAAAAGTTTGCTCCTTGTTGCCGTGGGTTCTTTTACGTGCGCTAAATAATTTATGTAACACACAGGACCTAAGTTTATCGTGGGAAAAGTTTTGGACCCAAACTGGGATCAAACCACCACAACTATCCTACACGGACTTTTAGCTTTCTAGGCAGGCGCGTTACCTCTAGACCACCAATCCACCAACGTTAATAAAGATCGGAGCAATGATGTGCGTGCAGCCCTATACCGATAAAAACATCCAAACTCAAACTCTTTTGTCCTTCTTTGTATTTATAATGGCATTGTGCCAGAACCATTCTGTTTCTTCTTCTTTGTTGAGCGCTCAGATAGCAGCGACTACTGTTATCCGTCATATTTATTTATTTATTTATTCTTTTATATCGAGGATAATGGAATATGCAGTCGTGTGCTTTTTTACATATAGTCCCCGTGTGTACACAGTTGTGTAAATCTTGTCATCTGTTCCCACCAGCACACATATGACCGAAAATCCGTTGCACTGCTGCCGTTATGCGCCTGACACCTTCAGGCAGACACACAGAGAGAAGGAGAGGGTGAGGGTGAGGGGGGGGGGGGGGGGCGATGGGGAAAAGGGGGGGGGGGGGGGGGGGCGTGTGACAGCGGCCAGACTTGGCCGGTAAACTGTTTTCCTATTTTCCCTCTGCTGAAGTTCTCAGAGATCTGAGAACTGTGTCCAAGCAGGGTAGTGCAGTGCAGTCGATACAATCCTGTTCATACTGTCTGTTGATATTGTTTGATACAACAACAACAACAAAAAGCTTTCCGCCTCCTTCTTTCCTGTTATAGGGATTGCACGGCCCGTTTTGGTACGTTTGTGGCTATTTATAAAAGTGGGTTGTTCTGGTCACTGCTCTGTGTGTGTGTGTGTGTGTGTGTGTGTGTGTGTGTGTGTGTGTGTGTGTGTGTGTGTGTGTGTGTGTGTGTGTGTGTGTGTGTGTGTGTGTGTGTGTGTCTTTTGTTCGCTTGTGGATATGTATAGGAGGTGTTCTGTGAACTCTGTGTGTGTGTGTGTGTGGTGTGTGTGTGTGTGTGTGGTGTGTGGTGTGTTGGTGTGTGTGTGTGTGTGTGTGTGTCCCTTTTGTTGTGCTTGTGGATATGTGTAGGGGTGAGTGGGCCTGGTAACTGCTGTGAG
>CM060350.1:19396849-19411849 GCA_030674155.1 Stramonita haemastoma | reverse complement strand
ATGGTTCTTACTCAAAAATGCCTAAAATGCCCCACGGAAAGACATTATTTCCTCAGGGTTTTAAAAAAATCTTTGATATGTCATTTTTCAAAGTGATTGAGAAGTTGTAAGTGGTCACCTGCCCCTCTTTTCCTCCGCTCCTTTTCCTCAATAATCAATGATGTATGCGAGGTTAAGCTCCTCTTTCCGTAACCCCACCGAAGCTGACATGAATAACAGGATCTTTAACGTGTGTATTTGCTCTTCTGCATGTGAATACACACATAGAAATGAAGGCACTCGAGGGTCTGCACTTGAAGCTTACCTCGGAGATCGTTAAAAAAAAAAAAAAAATCCCCAGGCGCCGCTAACATTGGAACTATGGCCTCGTGGGCCCATGGGATCGAAGTCGCGCGGATTTTACCACTTGGCATTAGCGTCTGTTTCACTGTTGCATGAACCAAGTCTTATAGGGAAATATTCTATCGTTAGTTCTATTATAAATCACCCTAATATTCATCTTTTTGTGTTTTGCCTGCATACACACATGCATGTGTCCAAACACACGCACATAGGTGCGCAAACACACACACACACACGTGTGCGAGCGCGCACGCGCACAAACATAATCATCTTATATTTGTATTATATATGTGTATTTATATAGATATATATATATATGTACATATACATACACATGCATCATATGCACACATTATAATATATATAGATACACATACACACACCACACACACACACACACACACACACACACACACACACACACCAACACACACACACACACACACACACACACACACACACCACACACACACACACACACACACACACCACCACACCACACACACAACACACACACACACACACCCTCCCAATCCTACCCTCACAAACAGTTAGTGGCAGGGCATCAACCTGTCTATAAGCAGACTCTTTATGTCTCGCTCCCCCCCCCCCCCACCCCTGCATCCCCCCCTCCCCCTCCCAAACTGCTGAGGTGAGGCCTGCTAGCCAAAGTGCATGCAAGTTGGCAAGAACCCCTAGTGCCAATACAGGCTACACACCAGCATTTTACTTTGTCACTTTTCCTTCTGTTTTCCTATGAATTATCACTCTTGCGTTCATACCGCACGCACGGAGGCATCCACAGAAATAAATCACACGCATGTACGTACATACGCGCGCACACACGCACACACACACCTCACACACACACTCGCGCACGCACACATATGTTCGTGTTCTATTGACCCGGGTTCAAGAGGATTTTTTTCTCTGGAGTTAACATCAGTGCCTTCCCCCCCCCCCCTCCCCAACAACAACAAAACTCTTCGGATGAGACTATAAACCAAGGTCCCGTGTGCGAACGCACGCGGCACATCTTGTGCACACGTTAAAACCCGTTCCACTTTTCGGAAGAGTAGGCTATTGTAAACCAGTGGGAACGGATGACAAACTTTACAAAACTGCATACACACGGAAACTGGATGTAAAAAAATCATATAATTGCTTATTTCACTATCTTCAAATAAAAGAATTTTATTTAAATGAATAACATACGAACCCCTACACCACTAATACTCCCTATAAGGCCAGCATCCTCTCATGGGAAAACCCGATTCGGGTGGACAGCAGCATCAGCAACAGCAGCAACAACAACAGCAGCAGCAACAACAGCAGCAGCACTAGCAGCGGCAGCAACAACAGCAACAGCAGCATTACAAGAGTGTGACTTGCGGGTAACCATCAAGCATCTGCTTCTGGAGTGTTGAGAAGTCCATGATATTATGTACAAGCATTTTACAGCAAACTCCCTAAGATCCTTTTTTCGTGATGTTTCATTGGACACCATTGCCAACTTCTAGTGAGAATCGGGCTTTTTTTCGTCTGATATAAGTGAAAGTGGTATAGTCGGTCACTAAGAACAAGGCTGTTTTAAGGATCTGGTTCTGTTTTATCTCATCTTATGTGTGGATGATGTGGGGTTTTCCCACAACGCGGTGCCCTCCCTGGGCTGACCCTTATGGCTGACCAGGGCACTGATACAAGGAAAGATCAAGAGAGTTGGTGTTATACCCCTGTTTTAATCTGTATAGAGCTGCACAGTTTTATTCTGACCTTGAAAATGTTTACGATGTGACAGCCCCGATATGGCCTGTGTGTTCAGCGGGGCTATAAACAAAAATGATTGGATTGGAGCCCTCGACCAACCCTCCACACAGTGCGACCAATTCCCCTGGCCAGGGACAAAGGGGCAAAGAGACAAAGGCCACTTGCCCTCTCTGACAGAGGGCTGGTTGTCTGCCTGGTCATACACAGCACAGGGCACCAGTACAGGGGAAGGGGGGACGGGGGGGGGGGGACAGGGAATGATGAAGCATCTTCCTCTTCAGTTAGTTCAATGCCTGTCTTTCTGACCCCCTCCTCCTCGCCCCTACCCCCCACCCCTCTTTTCCTTTCCCCCCTCTTTTTCCTGTCTCTACTTACTTTCTTCTGTACCTTCTTCCCCTTTAACCCTTCCTCCTCTTGTCTTTCTCTTCTGCATTTTCTTTCTTCTTTTCTTTCTTTCCATCTTACTCTTCTCTTTTTTTATATTTCTCTCCCGTCGTTTCTTCCTTCTTTTCTTTCTTTTTTTCTATCTTACTCTTCCTCTGTTTTTTTTTTTATTTCTCTCCCTTTCCTTCTTCTTCTTTCTTTCTTTCTCTCTGTCTTACCCTTCCTCTTTTACTTCTCTCCTGCTCTTCTTCCGTTTTTTCTTTCCTTCCTTTTACTCTTCCTTCTTTTTTTTTCTTCTTGTCTTCCTTGTCCACTTCATTCTTCTACTCCTGCTATCATTCACGGTGCCTGACTAAAGAACCCCCCCCCCCCTACCTAGTTATTGTCACACCAGATTATCATTTTTTTATAACATTGTTGTTGATGAGGCAGGCTGGTACCATGTGATGTTATGTGAGTAATCATCATCATCATCATCATCATCATCATCATCATCATCATCATCATCATCATCATCATACATGGAATTTATATAGCACTATATCTTTGCAATAACAAATCAAAGCGATTGCTTTCGACCTATACAACACACACGCAATCAACAACAACATGAAATGAAGCAAAACTGAAGCTGTCACAAAATATTATCCAAACGCATATGTGTGCAAATAAGGCACTGTAACATGCGCAAGAACGTGAGAGAACCCTGAAAGGTGCCACAAAGTTTAGCACTGAGTACCTAAATAAGACACCAAGTGGGGAAAACAAGAAATATTCAATATTGATCTTAAGTACTATGTACATTGTTAAGTCTTTTTGCTTCCTTAATAGTCATTCTTTCACTCTTTGAATCAAGAAGGTACGTGCGTTTTACAGGATTAAAAAAAATATTCTGTGGTTCTGATTCTGTGTAAAAGCAAAGGTAGGACACAGATTTTTCCCCCTACATCGCAAAGGTAGAACTTCAGACATCTGTTTTTCTTTTCTCAAACTTTTGCATAATAACTTTGACAGTTTTTTTTTACGCACAAATGCATCACTGTCTCAGAACGCCATTCCCTGGGGGTTGAAATGGATTCTACATCCAGTTCTGCGTCGGTCTTTGAATACTGTGTGCGTGTGGTGTGTGTGTGTGTGTGTGTGTGTGTGTGTGTGTGTGTGTGTGTGTGCGTGTGTGTGCGTTGTGTGTGTGTGTGTGTGTGTGTGTGTGTGTGTGTGTGTGTGCGTGCGTGCGTGTACGTGCGTGCGTGCGTGGTGTGTGTGTGTGTGGTGTGTGTGTGTGTGTATGTGTGTGTGCGTGCGTGTATATGTGCGTTGCGTGCAGTGTTTTGTGGTGTGTGTGGTGTCGTGTGTGTGCGTGCGTGTATATGTGGTGTGCGTGTAGGTGTGTGTGGTGTGTGTGTTACGTTATGTGTTGTGTGGTGTTGTTGGACGTTTATCACTGTCTAAGTCTGCTTAGTACCAAACCACACATCATCACCACACCCCACCATCATCACCACCACCACCATCATCACCACTATTATCACCAGCCCCACCATCGTTATCATCCCCACCACCATCACCATTATTATCAACTCACAATCATCATCACCATCATCATCATCATCACTACCACCATTATCACAATTACCATCATCCCCAACATTACCACAAGCACTCTCCCCACCATCCACAACCACCATCATTGTCACCATCATCATTATCTCATCACCACCACCACCACCACCACCACAATCGTCATCCCACCACCACTATTCATCACCACCACCACCACCACCACCACCACCACACACCACCACCACCACCACCACCACCACCACAACCACCACCATCCTGCACCCTCATCTCAGTGTACCCTCAGCCCTAAGTGGCCACGCCTTGTCAGCACTAATGCTGCTTCAAGGACGGACAGTGGTCACTGCTCTACAGCCCTCTACAAAGCTCCAGCCAGCCACCTCCTTTTACTTCTTAACGCCACTTCACCCACCCCTTTTCCCTGCCTCACAACTTCATTACCACCACAAACACGCGCGCACGCGCGCGCGCAAGCACACACACACACACACACACACCACACACACACACCACGCACGCACGCACACACCACACACACACACACACAAACACTCTCTCTCTCTCTCTCTCTCTCTCTCTCTCCTCTCTCTCTCTCTCTCTCTCTCTCTCTCTCTCTCTCTCTCTTCTCTCTCCTCTCACCCACCACCTTCACTACCACCCTTTCATTTCCTTTGCCACCTAAGGTAGGTCGTAGATCAGAAAAAAAATGAAGGAAAGTTAAAGTGATAGAGAGACAGACAGACAGTCAGACAAACATACAGAGACAGAAAACACAGAGAGACAGAGAAAGATAGATAGACAGAGACAGAGAGAGAGGGGGGGAGAAAGAGAGAGACAGAGAGACAGAGAGGTAGAAGAAGAGAGAGAGAGAGAGAGAGAGAGAGAGAGAGAGGAGAGAGAGACAGAGAGAGACAGAGAGAGACAAGAGAGAGACAGAGAGAGAGACAGAGAGAGAAGAGAGAGACAGAGAGAGACAGAGAGAGAAGGAGAGAGAGAGAGAGAGAGAGAAAGAGAGAGGAGAAGGAGAGAGAGAGAGAGAGAGAGAGAGAGAGAGAGGAGAGAGAGAGAGAGGAGAGAAAGAAGTACAATACCAATACCATCTTGTTTAAAGCCAATCGACCACGAAAGCCATATCAAGGCTGTCAACCTCATTCAGTTACAGTGGCTCCAGTTACTTTCAATTTTTCGGGTTCAGGGGCAGAGAGAGAGAGAGAGAGAGAGAGGAGAGAGAGAGAGAGGAGAAGAGAGAGAGAGAGAGAGAGAGAGAGAGAGAGAGAAGGAAGAGAGAGAGAGAGAGAGAGAAAGATGAGAGAGAGAGAGGAGAGAGAAGAGAGAGACAGAACAGACAGACAGACAGACAAGACAGAAAGACAGACAGACAGAAGACAGACAGAGAGCAGAGAAGGCGAAAGGAAGAAACACAGAGAGAGAGACAGAGACATGAGAGACAAAGAGAGAGAGACAAGAGACAGAGAGAGACAGCGAGAGAGACAGAGAGAGTCAGAGAGAGAGAAGTGTGTGTGTGTAATAAACTGAGAGAAGGAGAGACTGTAGAAAAAGGAAGCAAAAGAAAGGAACAAGGAAAAAAAACAACTACACGATAGATAGACAGAAGGATGGAGACAGAAAGAAAGCTTGAAAGAAAGAAGAAAGAAAGAAAGAAAGAAGAAAGAAAGAAAGAAAGACAAACAGACAGAAAGACAGACAGACAGACAGACAGACAGACAGACAGACAACAGACAGACAGACAAAGTTTTACAACCAATCACTCCCACAAAGAAATACACTAATGACAATCCCCCCCCCCCCTTTTCATATAATTTTCCGCCCGTGCTTACTTGCTTATACAGTTTCTTCACATAACTATGCGTTTTCCTTTTCAATCAATTTGTTCTGAAAGAGATGACAGCCATGATAATAAGGCCCTTACGAACAGGCTGGGTGAAAAACAACATAAAAAAAACTTTTTCTTCTTTTTTATTTCTTTCTCTTCGTCAAACGCTCAAACAGCAAAGTGTTGTTGTCTGATAAATGAGCGAAAATGCGTTGCGCTGCTGCTAAGCCCCTGACAAGGTCAGGCCCAGCACAGCGCGCATACCTGACTTCGGCTTGGGACAGAATGGAAATGAAATGAAACAATTGTGACGCTCCACCACATAATTGAGACGCATTGCACCAGAGGTCAATTTTTAGTTATTGACATGTTATCAAACTGCAATAAAATGGCTATACAATACAAAAAACGGATTGAAAATAGGACAATTCTAGGAAAAGTTATTGCAAGTTGAAATGCTAGACTGCAGGAAATGACAAAATGAGAAATTGACATGTTTAGCATCCTAATAGGTGGTCAGAATGAGGGCTAGGGTATTTTTAAAACACGTTTAACGGCAAAAGAAAACAAAATTATGATTTGATATTTCATTATAAGGTAGAATAATGGCTATACTTTAATAATCAATCAAAATCTCAAAATTGCCAACTTGACCCCACCTGCCTTTAATGGCTCCTAGCGGAAAAGTGAGTAATGTGCTAAGCGACTCATTTTGTGGTGGAGCGCCACAATTTTGTTGATTCGTTGTGAGGTTGGGGTTTTTTTTTTTTCAATCATCTAATCCATTTACTGTTGCCACTCATTTTTCTCATTGATTTTTCTCTTTTTTATTGTTGTTGTTCATTTAACTGTTTATCTCTAAAAAAAAAAATAATAATATATATATTAGAACTCTCTAGTCAGATGCAGGTTTAAGCAAATGTACGAAATGTAGCATGAAACTTCAGGGGACATTTCAGATAGGGACACAAGACATGTGCACTGGCCAACCTTTGAGTTTCTAATGGCTTACTGCTGAAGATCGATGGACACACTAATGCAAGTGCTTTGCATGGCATTGCATTCCTTTGGGGATTTCGAACCTGTCAAATACTCGGCGTTGATTTTTTAGCATAGCCCACACAGCCACAGTGGGATGACTTGCGGGTTGCCACAGTCCCTGAATCGGAGAGCTCCGCTGGGACTATCACATAACCGAAACACGCAAACAAAAGGTTGATAGAAATTTAAAGCTTGCGCAAAAGCACGCGTGTTTGATACTGGACGTGGAGAGTGTGAAAGAAGAATGACTGAGGGAGAGAGACAGACCAAGACGCAGAAAGACAGAGACACAAGAACACACACTTACAGACAGACAGAGAGAGAGAGATTGATTTGATTTGATTTGATTGATTTGATTTGATTTATTCTTTTATATCGAGCATAATGGAATAAGCACTCTTGTGCTTTTTACATCCAGTCCCCGTGTGTATGCACTTTTGTAAATGTCATCTGTTCCCACCGGCACACGATGGCCTACTCTTACGAAAAGCGGAACAGGATTTAACGTGCGCGCAAGATGTTCTGCATGCGTTCGCACACGGGGCCTCGGTTTAAAGTCTCATCCGAAGAGGAGAGAGAGAGAGAGAAGAGAGAGGAGAGAGAGAGAGGAGAGAGAGAGAGGAGAGAGAGAGAGAGAGAGAGAGAGAGAGAGAGAGAGAGAGCAGACAGAGAGCCAGACAGAGAGCCAGACAGACAGACAGACAGACAGACAGACAGACAGACAGACAGACAGAAAAAGGAAAGAAAAATAGTGGAAGGGATAAAGGAGAATAAAAGCAGTCTTAGCCTGAGGACAGAGAGAAAACAACAACAACAACAACAACACCAACAAAACAACACCAACAAAACAACACCAACAAGAGAAAAATACATACACGAAACAGACAAACCAACAGACTAGCAACCAAAGCCAGACAAACAAACTAACATTATTCCACCCACAAAAACACACACACACACACGCACACACACACACACACATACACACACCACACACACACACCACTACACACACACAACAACACACACACACACACACACACACACACACACACACACACACACACACACACACACACGTCTGGTGTCCAACCCGCAAAATTAAACGAAAAGCTCGCAGGAACAGATCATTCCTCACTTAAGGCTTTACTGGCAGCCAAAAACCCAAACACGCACGTGCAACCCCGTGACGTCAAAACAAAAACGTCTTGATCCGACCAATCACAGAACAGCGCGATACGGCGCATGCGCCATGCATTATTCATGAGCACATAAACGCTCGTGGCCTCATTCTTTGACGTGTAGAAAAGGTGAAAAACTGCCGAAAATATGCGTCAAAAAAGGCGCGGCGGGGAAAAAGAAGCGTTATGTTCTGACACCGTGTGGTTTCTTTTCCCCCGAGGACAGACCTGGACATGTTTGGAATCTAAATCTAATTCCCCTCCTACCTCCTGTTAACTGTGGGAAAAACAAGCGTGTGCGCGGGCGTGCATGCAAGCACGCACGCACGCGCGCGCGCGCGCGCGCATACACACACACACACACACACACTCGCAGAAGCGGCATTTAAAAGACAACTGAGAAATAAGATTCTTTAAATTGCTGAAGAAAGGTAACATTCTTAGGATCACTCCAAAAATAAATGTTTTTGGTAATATTGCTAAAAAATAATTTAAAAAAATTAAAAAAGAGTACAGCTTAAACGTATAACCCTAAGGGGAAAATAATAACAACAAATAATGCAAAGTGAAAGTACGCAAAAGAAAATATCTACATTTTCTGTTTCGACACATGTTGGAAGATGAATGTCCACATGTACATAATTATCTTTTGTTGATCAATATATATATATATATATATATATATATATATATATATATATATATATATATATATATATATATATATATATATATATATATATATATATAAAACTCAGTATAGGTCAGTGGTCATAGCATTCGCTTTTCCCAAGCTAAGGTTAAGCACAGCATCGAGCGTGGTTACCAGTTTGATGGGTGACCGTATGCGCGCCTTTGCTTCAGCACAGTCCCCCAGTTCACCCAGCTGTAAATGGGTACCTGCCCTCTTTAGGGTCAGGGAAGGTAAAGCAGCGAAGGAGGAGATGGGCGCCGCCCTCAATATGCTGGCCCCTAGAGAAGCTGAGGTCTCTGACACCTCGCTCTCCTACGACCACAAAGGTCATGGGGCACCTTTACCTTTATAGATAGACAGACAGACAGACAGACAGACAGACAGACAGACAGACAGACAGACAGACAGACAGACAGATAGATAGATAGATAGATAGATAGATAGATAGATAGATAGATAGATAGATAGATAGATAGATAGATATCATACATACATACATACATACATACATACATACACACACACAACACACACACACACACACACAACACACCACACACACAACACACACACACACACACACACACACACACACACACACACACACACACACACACACCACACACACACACACACTTCCATAGCTACATACTCAAACAGATACATCGACCAACAAGAAAAGAAAAAAAGGAAAAAAGATCGATAGACAAGTCTCCAGTTCTGTCTGGTTAGAAGAGCACAAAACAGACAGCGGCTGCTGCAGTAGCAGTGTACAGCAGAGTTCAGCAGCTTTCTAAGACCCAGACGCCCTACAGTAAAAAAAAAACTGCTTCCATATTTTTTTGGCCAGCCCACTCTCTTGGTATCATCATCAACACACAATTTGGGGGGGGGGGAGGGGGGAATATGGGAGGGGAGGCCGGTCACTGTCGTCGTTTATAATCTCATCTTCCCAAAATATGACAATCCATTTTCGTCAGGAATAAAAGGTGCGTTAGTAAATAGACACAATCACGGGAAAGATCGAAAGCTTGCATACGCACGAACGCATGCACAGACAGACAGACAGACAGACAGACAGACAGACACAGACAGACAGACAGACAGACAGACAGACAGACAGACATTCATACATACACACACACACAAACAAACAAACACACACTCAACCACACAAACACACAGACACACACAGACACACAGACACAGACACAGACACACAGACACACACACACACACAAACACACACACACACACTCTCACACTCACACTCACACAGACCAAAACCACCCATTTTATATATATATATATATAACGGAAAACACTCAACACAAACACACACCCTCACCCTCCCCATTCCCAACAACGACTCAAGAGGTTAACACTTAACAAAGACTTTCATTCCCACACACAACTTAAAAAAAAACAACAACACAGCAACAACAACAACAAAAACCCGCATTCTGACCCCCAGTTAACACAACAGACAAATAAGCAAAACACAACACAACACAACCCCCAGAGCATAACCACCCATTCTAACTCAGGGGGGAAAAAGCGAACAGAAAAGAAATCCAAAAACTACCCCCCCCTGTCATCCACAGCTTAAAACACACACACACACACACACACACACACACACACACACACACACACACACACACACAACACCACACACACACGCACGCACACACACACACACACACACACACACACACACACACACACACACACACACACACACACACAGATGGGAACAGATGACATTTACAAAACTGCATACACACGGGGACAGGATGTAAAAAAAGCACATGAGTGCTTATTCCATTATCTTCGATATAAAAGAATAAATATAAAAAGTGAATAAAAGAATAAATTGATAAATAAAATAAACACACACACATACACACACACACAACACACACACACACACACACACACACACACACACACACACACACACACACACACACACACACACACACACACACACACACACAATGAATGAATGAATGACCCCTCCCCCCCAAAAAAGAGAGAAAACAAACAAAAAAACAACTACAATAACGACAAGAGTTCAACCTGTGATTTAATAAAAAGGATATAAATGTGTAAATAACATCAGAGAGAGAGAGAGAGGAGAGAGGAGAGGGAGAGAGAGAGAGAGAGAGAGAGAGACAGAGACAGAGACAGAGACAGAGACAGACACAGAGACAGACACAGAGACAGAGACAGAGAGAGACCCATTCTCACCCGCATCTAAAACCTTCCTCCCCACCCACCTATCAATATAAATCAAATTGCTATTCCTCCCCCCCTCCACCCCACCCCATCCTTCCTTCCTAAGCTATCTGAACCAGTCAATACAGATCACTTCAGATCTTCCACAGCCACCACCACCACCATCCCTGCAATACTGTCTCAGCTCATCTGTTCATCGGGATCAATTTGGTGCACCCCCATCCTCCTCCTTGCAATACTGTCTTAACGTATTCTTTTAATATGGATCAATTTAGTGCACCCCCATCCTCCTCCTTGCAATATTATTGTCTTAACGTATTCTTTTAATATGGATCAATTTGGTGCCAACCATCCCTCCTTGCAATACTTTCTTAACGTATTCTTTTAATATGGATCAATTTAGTGCACCCCATCCTCCTCCTTGCAATACTGCAGTAACGTATTCTTTTAAAATGGATCAATTTGATGCTCTTCTCACCCCCACCCCCATCCTCCTCCTTGCAATACTGTCTTAACGTATTCTTTTAATATGGATCAATTTGGTGCCACCCCTCCCCCCTTGCCATAATGTCTTAACGTATTCTTTAATATGGATCAATTTGGTGCACCCCCATCCTCCTCCTTGCAATATTGTCTTAACGTCTTCTTTTAATGTGGATCAATTTGGTGCACCCTCCTCCTCCTCCTTGCAATATTGCCATAACGTATTCTTTTAATATGGATCAATTTGGTGCCAACCCTCCCCCCTTGCGATATTGTCTTAACGTATTCTTTTAATATGGATCAATTCAGTGCTCCCCCCCCACCTCCCCCTCCTTGAATACTGTCTTAACGTATTTTTTTTTAATATGGATCAATTTAGTGCACCCCCATCCTCCTCCTTGCAATACTGTCTTAACATATTCTTTTAATATGGATCAATTTGGTGCCCCTTCCACCCCCACCCCCTCCCGACTTGCTACACTATCTCAACCTATCTATCAATATGGATCAGTTTGGTGCTTCTACCCCACGTCACCCCACTAACATTTGTCTCCCCTACTGTCTCAATTTATTTTAAAATATGGATCAATTTGATGCTCCTCCTGCCCCCTCCCAACCTGCTACACTATCTCAGCATATCTATCGATATGGATCAGTTTGGTGCCTCTACCCCACCCCACCTCACCCCACCAACCCGCTTCTTGCCATAATGTCTTAACGTATTCTTTTAATAATTATGGATCAATTTCGTCCCCCATCACCCCCCTCCCCCCACCCTTTGCTATACTATCTCAGCCTATCTCTAATACGGATCAGTTTTTTTCCCCTACCACCCAAACCCCCCACCCTCTACTTGCCACACTCTCTCAACTTATCTTTTAATATGGATCAATTTGGTGCCCCCCCCCCCCCCCCCTCCCATCCCACACTCTCTCAACTCATCTTTTAATATATGGATCAATTTGGTGCCACCCACCCACCCTCCCACTTTGCCAAACTCTCTCAACGTATCTTTTAACATAGATCAATTTGGTGCCACCCCACCCCCCTCCCACTTTACCAAACTCTCTCAACGTATCTTTTAATATGGATCGATTTGGTGCCCCCCCCCCCCCCCCCCCCCCCCCACCTCCCATCCCACACTCTCTCAACTCATCTTTTAATATATGGATCAATTTGGTGCCACCCCACCCCCTCCCACTTTGCCAAACTCTCTCAACTAATCTTTTAATATGGATCAATTTAGTGCCCCCCCCCCCCCCTCTCATCAACTAATCTTTTAATATGGATCAATTTGATGCCCCCATCCCCCACCCTCCTCCCACTTTGCTATACAGTTTCAACCTACCTTTAATATGAATCAATATGATGTCTCTCCCCCCCCCCCCCCCATTCACCCCATCCACCCTCTACTTGTTATATTACGTTCTTAACCTGTCTTTTAATATGGATAAACTGTGTTGCTTCCCCCCCACCCCCGCCCACCCCCCACCCTCCCTCTATTTGCCATACTGTCTCTACCTATGAACATGGATCAACTGTGGGTGCTTACTGCCAACAACACACACACAGACACACAGACACACAGACACACAGACAGACAGACAGACAGACACACACACACACACACACACACACACACACACACACACACACACACACACACACACACACACACACACACACACACACCCTCCCCTCCTCCATCCACTTCCACTATTCCTCAACTCCTGTTCAAACAACTTGTTTTCTGCATCCATCAAACGATTGTGTGTGTGTGTGTGTTTTTTAAAAAGCAAAACAGACACAGATGGGGTAAAGATTTCTCTCTCTCTGGAGCACTCAGTTCACAGCGATAGATCACTGTCCAGCCGCCTGAGCGAATGAAGACTCTGTCGCCTGCCCAGAGAGAACAGGACTGATATCAACAGGAGGGGTGGGTTTGAGACGGCTCGTCATTCGGTACTCCAGGCACGAGCGCGCGTGCTGTTTATTTTGGTATTAAAAGGGTTTGGGGTTTTTTTTCTCAATCTTCGGTTATTGTTACACCATTTGCATGTAAATCTGTGTGTGTGGTGTGTTGGGGGGGGGGGGGTTGGTTGGAGGGGTGGTCTGTGTGTGGGGGGGGGAGGGGGGATCCTGTGTGTTGTTGGGGGGGGGGGGGCTGTGTGTGTTTGTGTGTGTGTGTTTTGTGTGTGTGTGTGTGTTGATGTGTTGTGTGTGTGTGTGTTTTGTGTGTGTGTGTGTGTATGTGTGTGTGTGTTTTGTGTGTGTTTGTGTGTGTGTGTGTGTGTGTGTGTGTGTGTGTGTGTGTGTGTGTGTGTCTGTGCGTGTCTGTACGTGTCTGTGTGTGTGTCTGTCTGTGTGTGTCTGTGTCTGTGTGTCTATAGCTAGCTACTTAGTTCATTAGTTGGTTAGTTTGTTTGTTAGTAAACTATTTTAGTTAGTTTGTTAGTTCGTTAATTAACAATGTAGTTAGTTGGCTTACTTTCTTCACTATTCAGTTAGTTAGCCATTATTTTAGCGAGTTAATTTGTTGGTTAGCTAGCTAATGTGTGAGTTGGTAACTTGCTTGCTTGCTTGTCTTTGTTAGCTTGGTTAGCTGGTTGGTTGGTTGGTTGTTTTTCTGGTTTGTTGGTGGTTTGGCTCACTGGCTAGTTGATGTGCAGTGTCCTTTAAAATCGTTTAACACACACAGAGAAAAAAGCCACTCTGATAGGGAAACAAACACAGTTGCAAACAGGAAAAGAAAAATTGGGTGGCGCTGCAGTTGTGGTGACGCGTTCTACCCCGGGAGAGCAGCCCGAATTTCACGCAGAGAAATCTGCTGTGACATAAGGTGGTACAAAATAAAAATGGAAATAAAATACTTAAGTATAGATAAAGATATATATGTGATTTATACATAATGTACACAGAGAGAGAGGAATGGAGAGAGAGAGAGAGAGAGAGAGAAGAGAGAGAAGAAGAGAGAGAGAGAGAGAGAGAGAGAGAGAGAGAGAGAGAGAGAGAGAGAGAGAGGAGAGAGAGAGGAGAGAGAGAGAGAGATGAGAGGAGAGAGAGAGGAGAGAGGAGGAGGAGAGAGAGAAGAAGACAGACAGACAGACAGACAGACAGACAGGAGCAGGAGACAGAAGGGCAGGAGGCAGAGAAGAAGAACAGGCAGACAGAACAGACAACAGACAGGACAGAAGACAGACAGAGCAACAGACAGGCAGACAGGCAACAGACAAACATACAGACAGACAGAGAGACAAAGACAGAGATCAGGCAATTGACAACAGAGACAAGACACAAGAGACAGAAGGATGACGAAGACAGACAGACAGACAGACAGAAAGACAGAGAGACAGCATCCTGTCAAGGCGGGAAGGATGTGCAGACAGAATCAATATGGATTCTGCTTTTGAGGTCACTTCAAATCAATTTGCTAATGCTCCTCTCTTCTCTCCCTC
>CM060350.1:19377884-19380384 GCA_030674155.1 Stramonita haemastoma | reverse complement strand
GGTGGGGTGGGGTGGGGTAAGGTGTGGTGGGGTGTTGGGGTGTGGGTGTGGTGGGTGGGTGTGGGTGGGTGGGTGGGGTGGTAAGGTACGGTGGGGGTGGGTGGGGTGGGGTGTGGTGTGGTGGGGTGGGGTAAGGTGGGGGTGGGTGGGTGGGGGTGTTGTGGGTGGGTGGGGTGTTGTGGGGTGGGTTTTGTGGGTGTGGTGTGGTGTGGTGTGGTGTGGGGGTGGGTGGGGTGGGGTATAGTATAAATAATACAGTGTACAGTGGAGTGGAGTGATGTATAATGCAGTGTAGAGTGGTGTGGTGTAGAGTGGTGTGGTGTAATGTGGTGTAGATTGGAATGATGTGGTGTGGTATTTAGCAGTGTAATGTGGTGTGGTATTAGCAGTGTAATGTGGTGTGGTATAATGCAGTGTAGAGTGGTGTGGTGATGTGTAATGTGGTGTGGATTGGAGTGGTGTGGTGTAGTAAAATGCAGCGTAGTCTGGACTGGTGTGGTATGGCGTAAAGTAGTTTGGTGTGATGTGGTGTGGCGTTGTGTAATGTGGTGTAGGGGAGCGAGGCATCAGAGACCTCAGCTTCTCTAGGAGCCAGCATATTGAAGGCGGCACCCATCTCCTCTCCCTCGCTGCTTTACCTTCCCTGACCCTAACGAGGGCAGGTACCCATTTACAGCTGGGTGAACTGGGGGGACTGTACTGAAACCAAGGCGCGCAAACGGTCACCCATCCACTTGGTACCCACATGTGCTCAATGTTGCTTAACCTCAGCATGGGGAAAGCGAGTACTCTAACCACTGAGCTATCCTGTCCCTCTAACTATTACGATAAAGAAAACTCTTTAACGCATTAATTACACCAGGTAAAAAAATAAAATAAAAAACACGAAACATTGACCTCACTTGGTTTTTATTTTTCAGCGAGTCATCAATTTGGAAGTATGAGGGTAAGGGTGGGTGATGGGTGAAAATCTGACTACCCCCCCCTCCCCCACCTCCTAACTCAACCTCTCCCGCTTACACCCCCCCCCCGTCCCCCCCCACCCTTCCCCTTTGGGGGATATCTGTTTATCACAGCATGCAGGTTTTTTTTGAGAAATGTTCAACCATTCATTTTCTTTCCACATTATGTCTTTTGATTCCCAAGACCATTTTTTGCAGTCCTGAATGTGCATCGCAAACAGATGCATGCACTACACACACACACACCCCACCACACACACACACACACACACACCACCACCACCACACACACACATATACATACTACACACACACATACACACAGCAGCAGCTCACACAGCACGCTTGCCGCACACACATCACAACACAGCGCGCGCGCGCCGTACACAAATACAGGCACACACAAATGTGCATGATTGCATGGTTGGCTGATGATGATTGATTGATTGATTGATTGATTGATTGATTGATGATTGACTGATTGACTGATTGACTTGATTGATTGATAACCTTTATTCCCAAGGGTTGAGACACAGAGAGAAACAGAGAGATTCTGAAAGACAGAAAGATAAACAGACAGACAGGCAGACGAAACAATTTTCGATCCATACATACAGAAACTCATATCCAACGAAAACGAAATTAATTTCGTACAATGGTCTTTCCCGACCTCACAACAACAAAGCAATGGCCGACAGCGGAGAGGGGAGAGGAGGGGAGGGGGCAGGGGGTGGGAGGGGCGCAGAAGGGGGGGGGGGGGGCAGGGGTGTCCAGCGGGGATTGAAAACATTTATCAGACCTGGGGGGTATTATCTCCAAATGGATGGGCAGCCTGCATGCATGGTTAGCGGTGCTTTAAGGACGGAAGGAGCACAGGAAGAAAGGAAAGAAGACAGGAAAGAAAAACGGGAAAGAAAGAAAGAAAAGAAAGAAAGACGGAAAAAAGAAGGCAGACAGTAAAGAAAGAAAGAAAGAAAGAAACAGAAAGGAAAGAAGAAAGACAGAAGACAGAAGAAGAAAGAAAGAAGACAGAAGACAGACAGAAGAAAGAAAGAAAAGACAGAAAAGAAAGACAGACAGAAAAGAAAGAAGAAAGAAGAAGAAGAAGAAGAAGAAAGAAAGAAAGAAAGAAAGAAAGAAAAGAAAGAAAGAAAGAAAGAAAGAAAAAAGCAGCTAACAAAAAGAAGGAAGGGAAAAGATAAGAAGGAAAGACAGAAAGAAAAGAGAACAGAGAAAGAAAGACAGAAAGAAGAAGACAGACAGACAGACAGACAGAGAACAGACAGACAGACAGACAGAAAAAAGAAAGAAAAGAAAGAAAAAGAAAGAAAAAAATGGAAGAAAGAAAAGAAAGAAAGAAAAGAGAAGAAAAAAAGAAAGAAGAAAAAAAAGAAAAGAAAAAAGAAAAGGAAAACAGGAAAGAAAGAAAGCTGGAATGAATGAAAAAGTGTAGGAAGGAAGATTGTAAAAAAGATGGAAAAGATAAGAAAAAAGAAACAAGAAAGAAAAAAGAGGAACAGAAAAAGAAAGAAAGAAGT
>CM060350.1:19376433-19377784 GCA_030674155.1 Stramonita haemastoma | reverse complement strand
TGTGAATACACATGTGTGTGTATGTTGTATCTCTCTCTCTCTCTCTCTCTCTCTCTCTCTCTCTCTCTCTCTCTCTCTCTCTCTCTCTCTCTCTCTGATTTTATTTTCTCCCTGTTTTATGTTATTTCTCGTTTTTATTTTTATTTTATTGGTTGCTGCTTCTGCTTCAGGTTTTAAGTGTGCTTGTTTTTGAGGGTATTTTATTGCTGCTGTTTTGTTGGTGCTCGTGTTGTTGGTGTTATTGGAGGTGCTGTCGTCGTTGTTATTGTTTGTGTTGTAGTGGCAGTTATTGTTTTTATGGTGTGGCTATTGTTTCTGCTGCTACTTTTTGTGGTGGTATTGTTTTGTGTTGTTGTTGTTGTTGTTGTTGTTGTTGTTGTTGTTGTTGTTGTTGTTGTTGTTGTTGTTGTTGTTGCTGCTGCTGCTGCTGCTGTTTTTCCTTCTCATTTTTCTTCTCTCCTCTTTCTCTCTTAATTCTCCCTCTTGCTCTTGCTCTTGTTGTTATTGTCGTTGTTGTTGTTGTTGTTGTAGTCGTCCTCATTCTTCTTCTTCTTCTTCTTCTTCTTCTTCTTCTTCTTCTTCTTCTTCTTCTTCTTCTTCTTCTTCTTCCTCTTCTTCTGCGCAATTCTTCTCTTTCTCCAGCTTTTTCATCATCATCATCATCATCATCATCATCATCATCATCATCATCATCATCATCATCATCATCATCACCATCATCATCATCACCATCTACATCACCATCACCGTCTTCTTCTTCTTCTTCTTCTTCTTCTCTTCTTCTTCTTCTTCTTCTTCTTCTTCTTCTTCTTCTTCTTCTTCTTCTTCTTCTTCTTCTTCTTCTTCTTCTTCTTCTTCTTCTTTTCCCCTCACCTTGTTCCCTGCTAATCCCCCCTCCCCTTATTCCTTGTGACGGTTTGTTTTCATTCCTTCCTTTCCTCTGTTTGTGTTATTCATTCATTTTTCATTGATGGCTAATTGCGTGTGGGTTTCTTTCGGTTTATGCTGTTTTGTGTTGTTTTCTTTCCATTCCTTTTTTTTATAATTGTGTTGGTTTCTTTCGTTTTGTGTTGTTTTGTGTTGTTTTATTTCGTCTTGTGTTGTTTTGTGTTGTTAGTCGTTTTTCGATGGATTTTTCCTTGCTGTTAAAGTTCTATTTTTTTTTATATCTTTGAACCATCCTCACCGTCTACTCTCCCCCCCTCCCCTCAGAAAAAATGCCTCTAGCGTTTTAGACATTTTTTCTTCTTCACATTTTCGTAATTTATTCCTTCTCTCTGTCTTATTTGCTATATTTGCTGACGTTTTATTTTCTTTTACTTTCTCATTTTTTTTGTTTCCCCATTCTTTA
>CM060350.1:19368933-19371433 GCA_030674155.1 Stramonita haemastoma | reverse complement strand
CATCCATCCATCCATCCATCCATCCATCCATCCATCCATCCATCCACCCACCCATCCATCTATCTATTCATCCATCCATCCATCCATCCATCCATCCACCCACCCACCCATCCACCCACCCACCCATCCATCCATCCATCCATCCATCCATCCATCCATCCATCCATCCATCCATCCACCCACCCACCCACCCATCCATCCATCCATCCATCCATCCATCCATCCATCCATCCATCTGTCCATCCATACATCCATCTCGTTGTGAAGCCTTCTATTGATGACATTGAGAAGTAAGAGAATTAACGATTGACTGCTAGCTTTCCGGCACCACAAATTAAAAAAAACAAACATAAAATAACAACAACAACCCAAACTAACAGACGAAACCAAAGAAAAATGAGAGAGAACAAATTTTTCTTGTTGCTGCTGCTGCTGCTGCTGCTGTTGTTGTTGTTGTTGTTGTTGTTGTTGTTGTTGTTGTTGTTGTTCCTCTTCTTCTTCTTCTTCTTCTTCTTCTTCTTCTTCTTCTTCTTCTTCTTCTTCTTCTTCTTCTTCTTCGTCAAACGCTCAGACAGCAACCATACATTGCTCTGCTGCCGTTGAGCAACAACAACATTGAATATTGAACTCTTTTTTTTTTGATACATAATGCTTCGTAATGAAAATCAAAAAGCTGTGTATCAACAACAACAACAACAACATTGAATATTGAACTTTTTTCTTTTTTACGTAATGGTTTGCAATGAAAATAAAATAACTGTGTATCAACAAGAACAACAACATTGAATAATGAACTTTTTCTGGTAAACGCTACAATGCTTTATAATTAAGATAATGATAGTGTCACAACAACAACAACATTGAATATTGAACTTTTTCTGGTAATATTATGTAACGCGAACATCTGGATTGGCCAAGATTTTTCTACAGAGAACAGAACAAAGAGGGAGACGAAGAGGTAGACAGAGAAAACGATGGGAAGACAACATCTTGCATGGAACGATGTGCTACGGAAATCAGAGGATCACAGATGGAGAGAGCTGTTGTAAAATCTTCAGTGGTACCCCCATGGACTACAGGACTACGGGATAGATGAAAATGAAGAAAGGATAACACTCTGTGTTGAAAACCAAGGTGGTATGTTAACAAAACAACAACAACATTGAATATTGAACTCTTTCTTGGTTATATTTATATTGCTTTAATATGATGAAAAGTGATGGTGGTGTGTGTTCACTAACACATTAGCGGTGTTTTATACTAACATAATATTGTGTTTTCTGTCTGTTTCATATGGCTTGTTACGGTCACCGTTTGGGATTCTAGGTAAGTCTGATTAGCTGTTTTTCTCTGGCTGTCTGCATGTCTATCTGTTTGTCTGTCTGTATGTCTATCTCTTTGTCTGTATGTCTGTCTATCTCTTTGTCTGTCTTTGTGTCTATCTGTTTATATGTCTGGCTGGCTGGCTGTTTGTCGTTCTGTCTATCTGACTATAAATCTATGTCTGTCTGTCTATTTATCCACATATATTGTCTGTCTGTCTGTCTGTCTGTCTGTCTGTCTGTCTGTCTGTCTATCTATCTGTCTGTCTGTCTGTCTGTCTGTTTGGCTTTTTGTAAATCTATCAATATCAATCCGTCTGCCTGTCTGTCTGTCTGTTTTTCGATCTATCTGTCGACCTATCTATCTGTCTCTGTCTGTCTTTATATCTATCTATATGTCCGTTTTTGTCAAACTCTCTGTCTGTCCCTATATTTACCCGTATTATTCATTTGTCTACATAGATAGATTTGTCTATTTACCTGTTGAACTGTGTATGTCTCTGTCTGTCTATATATATTCAGACATCTTTCTCTTTTTCTCTCTGTACCTCTGCCCCTCTTATTGTGTCTGATTTCTTTGTCCTTTTTTATAGTAAAAAACATTTTCTCGATATGTTTCTCTAGTTATCTCTGTTTCTTCGTTTCTCTGTCTCCAAACTGAACTGTCTCCTTGTCTCTGTCTGTCTACATATCTCTGTTTCTGTGTCTTTTCCTGCCTGCATATGCATGCATACATTCCTCTGTGTGTGTGTGTGTGTGTGTGTGTGTGTGTGTGTGTGTGTGTGTCTGTCTGTCTGTCTGTCTGTCTGTCTGTCTGTCTGTCTGTCTGTCTGTCTGTCTGTCTGTCTGTCTCTCTCTCTCTCTCTCTCTCTCTCTCTCTCTCCTCTCTCTCTCTCTCTCTCTCTCTCTCTCCCTTTCACTATTTATCTGTCTGTTTCTCTGTCTCTATCTATCTCTCTCGCAAGTTATAATTTTGTTTTATTATTTTTCACATAAGGGTTCCTTGTTTTTTTTTTAAAAAAAATTCCTTCTCTTGTTTACATCTTCAAAGAGAAGAGTATAAGAAATCTCGTCCAATCCTTTTTTTTTAAAATTTATTATTTTTTTTAATAACCTTTAAACATACAAAGGGGTCATCGACCTTTGTTAATGTATTCAAAGACAAGCAGATTGTATTG
>CM060350.1:19353933-19363933 GCA_030674155.1 Stramonita haemastoma | reverse complement strand
TTATGCTTGCTTACGGCTTACGGAGTTGTTGCATGCATATGCATCAGTCTTGTGGTGTGATTATTATTTCTGGAGGAGGAGGAGGGTTCCTTTTATTGGGCAAAGGGGGGGGGGGGGGGATATTATGGATGGTGTGTGTACGCTACTCTCGTTTTCTCTTTCTGACTTTCTCTCTGTGACTGTGTCTGTGTTAGGGGGACGGATAGCCTAGTGGTCAGAACATTTGCGCTGGTAATTTGACGACCCAGGTTCGAGTCCGGTCGAGGAAATTTTTCTCCTGGAGTTAACATCAGTGCTGACTCCACTCTCCCCAAAAGTCCTTCGGATGGGGCTTTAAACCGACGCCCCGTGTGCGAACGCACGCAGAACATCTTGCGCACACGTTAAATCCTGTTCCGCTTTTCGTAAGAGTAGGCCATCGTGTGCCGGTGGGAACAGATGACAATATTTACAAAACTGCATACACACGCGGACCGGATGAAAAAAAAGCACATGATTGCTTATTCTGTTATCCTCGATATAAAAGAATAAATAAATAAATAAATAAATATCTCTCTCTCTGCCTATTTCTCTCTCTGTCTCTGTCTCTGTCTGTCTGTCTCTCTCTCTCTCTGTTTTTCTCTTTCTGTCTGTCTCTCTGTGTCTGTCTCTCTCTGTCTTTGTCTCTATCTTTCTGTCTCTCTCTGTCTCTATCTCTGTGTGTTTCTGTCTCTGTCTGTCTTTCTGTCTGTCTGTTTCTCTCTCTCTCTGTCCCTCTGTCTCTGTCTGTCTGTCTGTCTGTCTGTCTGTCTGTCTGTCTGTCTGTCTGTCTGTCTGTCTGTCTGTCTGTCTGTCTGTCTGTCTCTCTCTCTCTCTCTCTCTCTCTCTCTCTCTCTCTCTCCTCTCCTCTCCTCTCCTCTCCTCTCTCCAAGCCCAACCAATGTATTGTGGCCCAAGGCCAATGTACATTAAATCATTTCAGTGTTCAGTGTATCAGTGGGGATCCCAGGGGCCCTGTCGGTATAGGTACCATCCCCACTGTCTGAAAAAGAAATTCTGTGCCAGGAATTCCCTCTTTTCTGCCTCTCTCTGTGTTTCTATTCGAAAAAAAAATTAACCGAGGAGGCAGAAAATAGACAAGAAGGATGTAAGTGACATGAAGAGATGGAAACAAAGCAGAAGTAAAGAAAGAGAGGGATAGAAAAGAGGGAATCCCTAGGTCAGAATTTCCAGAAGGTGGGGATGCTGTTTACACTCTCAGATCCCCGCACATCCCCACAGGGGGATTGTGTCATTTAATGAAAACTTAAAAAATAAATAATAATAATATTTTTTGTGTTGTAAAACATGTTCACATGTATTATTAACTCCTTACAACCCTACAAATACAAACAACATGATCACCCCACCCCCTCCCACCCATCACATCTCCCTCACCTTCACCCATCCCGTAAATCTTGTAGACCATAGGGGCACCACTGAAGATTTGGCAACCAGCTTCCTCTACTCCCCGCGTTCAGTCCTCAGCTTTCTGTAAGCAGTTCATTCCACCCAAGGCCTGTCCACTCTCTGATGTTGTCTTCCCAGCGCTTTCCTCTGTCTGCCTCATTGTCTCCCTCCTTGTACTGTTCCCTGTAAAACAGTCTTGGCCAGTCCAGATATTTGTGTGACGTGCCCGTACCTCTTAAGCTTACGTTACCCTTTTTGACTCATCGGAAATATATATTTTTTAAATCGTACACAGCAGACATTTCCGTTTTTTGGGGGGAGGGGTAGGAGGGGGGTCATGAGTTCGTTTACATGATGGGCATGTGGATGGGGACGACTACTACATATAAAAGAGATTTCTATGCATGTGAATGCGAACCCACAGAAGCCAAAAGACAGCGCTCCTCTCCAAAGGGAAAACGTCTTGTCTTGGGGAAAGATGGCCAAAGGGTAATTGCTGCATTAACAGAGAGACCAGGGGGACCAGAGATTGCAAGAGGAGACATGGAAGAGAGAGGGAGAATGGAATGAGAGAGGAGAGAGAGAGATAGGGGAGGGAGGAGAGAGGGAGAGAGAGGAGAGGGGGAGGGAGGAGAGGGAGGGGGAGAGAGAGAGGAGAGAGAGAGAGAGAGAGAAGAGGGAGGGAGAGGGAGGAGAGAGAGAGGAGAGAGAAGAGGAGGGAGAGGAGAGAAGGAGGGAGGGAGGGAGGAGGGAGAGAGAGAGAGAGAGAGAGAGAGAGAGGAGAGAGAGGAGAGAGAGGGAGGAGGGAGGAGGAGAGGAGGAGAGGGAGGGAGAGAGAGAGAGAGAGAGAGGAGGGGAGGGAGGAGGGAGAGAGAGGAGAGAGAGAGAGAGAGAGAGAGAGAGAGGAGGGGGGAGAGAGGGAGGGAGGAGAGGGGAGAGAGAGAGAGAGGAGAGGAGGGAGAGAGAGAGAGGGAGAGAGGGGGGGAGGGAGGGGAGGGAGGAGGGAGAGAGAGAGAGAGAGGAGAGGAGAGAGAGAGAGAGAGAGAGAGGAGAGAGGAGAGGGGGGGGGGGGGGGGGGGAGGGAGAAGACGAGAAAGAAGGCGGGAAAAGAAGATAAAACAGAAAGAGCAGAGCATAAATACATAGAGGGGGGCTCAGGAACAACACACACAAACACCATAACACACCACACGCACATAACAACATACATACCAACACACACACACACACAAACACGCAGCACGCACGCACCGCGCACACAACACCACACCACACCACACAAGACACACACACACACACACACAACACACACACACACACACACACACACACACACACACACACACACAAAACACACACACACAACACCACACAACCTGAATGATGGAGATGAGGGTTACTGTTGAAGAGAATGAATATATTTATCAAGAGGCATGGGGGAAGGGGCGGGAGGGAGATCTGACGTATGGATTAAGTGTGCTTGAAGATTGCACTTGACTAATAATAGTAATGATAATAATAATAATAATAATCATCATAATAATAATAATAATAATAATAATAATAATAATAATAATAATAATAATAATGATGATGATGATGATGATGATGATGATGGTGGAGGTGGTGGTGATGAAGATACTACTACTACTACTACTACTACTACTACTACTCCTACTCCTACTGCTACTACTACTACTACTACTACTACTACTACTACTACTGATAATAATAAATGGAATTCTTATAGCGCTGAACCTTGAAAAGCAAACAAAACGTCTCCGAAGATTTAGTGTCCTCCAGCCTACTAGCTGGTTGCTACTGTAGATTTGAACCAGTGATCCTGAAGATCAAGAAACAGACAGTCTACCCACTTGGCCAAGAAAAAACCCTAGGGTTTTCTTTGAAGGGTGGCATGGTTTATTCATCCAGTAGCTGACATGACGTTCCTTATTTCGGCTTCTGGGCGTTCGGGGAATCGGAGCCCTGTGTTAGTGTGAATCGATGTTGAAGGGGGGAAAATATATGTATGTGTGTGTGTGTGTGTGTGTGTGTGTGTGTGTGTGTGTGTGTGTGTGTGTGTGTGTGTGTGTGTGTGTGTGTGTGTGTGTGTGTGTGTGTGTGTGTGTGTGTGTGTGTTGTGTGTGTTTGTGTGTGGTGTGTGTGTGTGTGTGTGTGTGTGTGTTAGTGTTGTGTGTGTGTATTTGTGTGTGTGTGTGTGTGTGTGTGTGTGTGTGTGTGTGTGTGTGTGTGTGTGTGTGTGTGTGTGTGTGTGTGTTAGTGTGTTAGTGTGTGTGTTAGTGTGTGTTAGTGTGTTAGAGAGAGAGAGAGAGAGTGTGTGTGTGTGTGTGTGTGTGTGTGTGTGTGTTTGTGTGTGTTAGTGTGGGGGGGTGGGGGGGTGGGGGGGTTAAAATTGAGCGCCTATTATGGTCAAATGGTGGTCGGCAGGCTTTTTTGTCTGAATACTTTCGATTTTTTTTTATAAAAAAGGAACAAAAATCAAACTAGAGAAAAAATAGAGAAATAATAGCCTCTCACTTCGCTGTTGCCCCCAGCGTCAATGGTTTAATCAAGAACTGTGACAAAGCCCATGCGCTGAAGGCAGTAGCAGTGGAATAAAGAAAATAACGGTGTGTTAGTTTATTGTCTATCTAAACAAGCGAGCAACCACATTCCTCGTCCTCCTTTTCCCTCCCTTCCGTCCCCCTCTTCCCCCCTCATTCATATTTTCATAACAAAATATCACTTTTGTGCCGTACATCCAATAGTCTGCACAGCAAACTTATTAGCTATAATAAACGAATACATAATAATATATATGGAAAAAAAAAAGAGAACTAGAGCAGAATGATGAAAAAGTGTACATGAATACAAATGATTGAAAGAAGAATCAAAAGGAATGTTTCTAGCAAGAAACAAAAACAGAAACAGAAAATTGTAAAAGGCAAAACAAATAAGTAAAAGAAAGAAAAAAATATACAAAAAGAAACCCAAACAAAAACCAAATAAGAACAAAAAAAATAGCAAACAATCAAACCAAAAAATAACAAAGAAATAAGTAGCTAGAAAGCGCGCGCGAAACAACGCTAAGGCAAAAAGAAAAAAAAAAAAGGAATAAAACGAGCAACCCCCCCTAACACAACAACAACAAGAGCAAAAATAACCCCCCCCCCAAAAAAAAAAAAAAAATCAGCAAAAGAGACAACCTCCAAACAAACAAACAAAGAAGCTAAAGCAAAATAAAAAATACCCTACAAGAAAAACAAATAACTGACAGGCAACCTCCACCCCCACCCCTACCCCCAAACAAACACAAACAAATGAACAACAGACAAAAGGAGGAAAAAGCAGCTATAGGAATAGAACTACTGGAACAGACGATTGAAATCCGATGATAAATGACACCGCCATAGGTGATACATCACTACTTTTTTTTCATTTTTTTCAAGGATAATGGAATAAACTCTTTACATCCAGTGAGCGCACATGCACACACGCATGCACACACACACACACGAAAAGCCGCTTACCATCTCCGGCATCAAAACCAAATGTCAAAAACCAGGGAGAAAATGGAGAGACAAAGAACCTCAGGAAAGAAGTTCTGAAGCGTTCTGCCCAGCACCACGACATGGCCGTTGGCAAAGACTCCGATGAAGCCGACAGTCAAGCGGCAGCAGCTCCAGTGGACACTGTGAGCAGCACGGATGACCTCAAGGCCATGATCAACACCCTGTGCAACCGCGTGTCAGTGCTGGAGGACGCTATCAGCAAACAGAACGAGCTGATCTGCAAGCTGAGCAAATGCACTCTGGTGGAACAGGCAACACTTCCAAAACGCTGCCACGACCAGGGAACGCAGACGGACACCACCGCCTTCCCCACTTATGCAGAGGCCGCCAGATCTCCCCCTGCAGCACCAACACAGGTAGGCCGAGATTTTACTCATACTAGGCCTATGCCCAAAAAATCGTCTGCCAGCGTGGTGACAAAAAAAAATGAAAACAAGAAAAGAAGTTTAGAACCTAAGACTGATGACGTCAAGAACATTCATGACGTAAAGTGTCTACCTTCCATGAAAAAGAAGTCATCCATGACAGCAAAAGAAGCAGACCTTCCTCAAGTATTAATTCTTCACGACTCTGTTCTGAACAGAGTTAGATCTAAAAGACTGGGCCGTTCTTATGGCTTTGAGGCGGAGTCCCGTAAATGTTTTACGACAAAAGATGTCTGTCCAACTTTCATGGCAGTGCAGTCTTCTGCTGAGAAGCCGCTGAACGCAGTAGTGATACACTGTGGTATCAACAACATCAAAAAGACGGACCCCAAAGAAAGTAGTCATCAGTTTACTGACTCCATCAAGGAGATCGTCAGGGAACATCCCAGCCTGAAAATTGTAGTCAGTAAAATTGCTCCTGTAAAAGATCCACAGCTGAACATGAAGAGGGAAGTCTTCAACGCCCTGACAACTGCTGACCTGTATGGCATCCAGAACGTGTCCCTGCTCAGCCACTCCAACCTTGATGCTGGCTTCAGAACGCTGAAGGATGACCTTCACCCCACTGCAAAGGGAGCCAGCATTCTGGCAGGAAACATCGGCAGACATGTCAGGGGACTCTTCTGGGAGAAGCCAAAGAAAACGAGAAGGATCCCGCAACAGCAGCCCAGGGTCTCCCAGCCTTTCTACGAACCTCGTCCTAGTGTTAGGGATCGTATGGGGCCATGGCAGAACATTTATTCATTCCTCGATAACTGGTATTAGCCAAGTAAACATTCTGCTATACATTCTGTGGTAACTTAGCCCGCAAATTCGGATGAACAACTATTCCGTCACTTGGAAATCCTTATTATTTGAGTTATTACTTTTCAAAGACCGAAAATTTATTGTATTAGCCCATTATTTGTGTTCCTTGTCCAATCAAATCAACCACCCTTACCCCCGCACACGCACACACTCGCACGCACGCCCAGAGATACACGTGTGCCGGCACGCACGCACAAACACACACGCACACTTACGCAGCACACACGTGCACACACTCACGCTCGCAGACCACACACACACACACACACACACACACACACACACACACACACACACACACACACACACACACACACACACACACACACACACATCACTCACTCACCCCACTCACTCACTTAGTTTTATCATTGTTGTAATTATTCTTAATTCTAGTACTGAATTGTGTACCTGTCTCACCATAAGAGCTATAATGTGTAAGGTACGTACGATAAAAATTCTGCAGTGGAATTGCAGATCTATTAATACTAACCTACATTATCTAGAACAACATATTGTCTCAAACAGTTATCAAGTACTTATGCTTCAGTCATTGAATGTGACCAGGCACAATTTGCCCAAACTATCGAAATTTTTCTATCCACCTGTGACCGAAAACGTAGATCACAATGCGAAAATTAAAACAGCTATATATGTGCATGAAAGTTTAGAACATAAAATGTGCGTTTCACCAGCACCAAATAACATCCAGAATTTATATACTTGTGCTGCTCAAGTAAAATTTAGCAAGGATAACGTGATCAATTTTGTCTCTGTGTATTTGCCCAAAGGCCCCAATGACGAGAACACAGAATGGGTTCGTTCTTTACAAATGTCAGGGGATAAGTGGCTCGTCGCTGGTGATTTTAATGCCCATTCCCCTTTTTGGGACAAGAATTGTCAGTCCATCACCAGTAGACGATTTGTAGAAAATATTGTGGATTCCTCTCTGTATCTGCTTAATGATGGCAGTATCACAAGAATCCCCGATATTTCTACCCAGAGACCTAGTGCTATTGACCTGTCCCTTGTTTCTCCCACTCTAGTTCCTTACTGTACATGGGAAACGCAGAGTGACACGCTGGGAAGCGACCATGTACCAGCTGTTATGACATTGTATGATGAGTCAGACCAACCAAATGACGTCAAAGATTCTGTTTCAAAATATAACTATAACAAGGCTGACTGGGATAAGTTTCAGTCTCTCTTAAGAATGCAAGAGACTAGCACTTTAAAAGATGATGATATCGACATATTTTATCTAAGATTTACAGAAGGTATTCTGAGGGCTGCTGATAATTCTATACCCAAATTTTCTTCCTTGAAATCTAAAAAACACACAGGTAACGTTTGGTGGAATGAAACGTGCCAGAAAGCAGTAGACAAAAAGAAAATAATGTTCAAAGCCTACTTGAGACATAGATCCTCAGAAAACCATGCGCTTTTGAAGAGGGCTAATAAAGAGGCTGACAGAGTTATAGCTGAAGCTAAGAAAGATTTCTGGTCTGCTTTTTGTAATAGAGAGGTTAGTAGTCATAAAGACATGCAAAAAATATGGAAAAAGTTTAATGACATGAAGCATGGTGTAAAAGTACCCATCTATCCAATTAAATATAAAGATAAAGATTTCCCTACTAATTCAGACAAAGGGGAAGCTTTTGTGGACATGTTTGCACACACAATGAGTGATGCAGGTCTATCTCAAGCACAAACAGTCTTCAGAAGTACGGAAATGCAAAAAGATATATATAAAGATCCCATCTCTGATAATTCACACATAATAAACGCTCCGATTACATTGCAGGAGGTCAGTGATGCTATCCAATCTGTAAGCAATAAGAAAACATCGGTGGGAATCGATGCTATATCTAACGAGATGATGAAACATTTGCCAGAAAACTGGATTTCTTTGCTTCTTGATCTATTTCAGCAATGCTGGGCTAAAGGTTTGCTCCCCATGGTGTGGAAACAATCTATCATAGTTCCAATTTTAAAACAGGGAAAACCCAAAGAAGACAAAAATAGTTACAGGCCCATTGCACTCACTTCACACGTAGGAAAACTTATGGAAAGGATTATATTAAACAGATTAGTGCATTACTGTGACAAAAACAAAATACTTCCTGTTGAGCAGGCAGGCTTTCGAAAAGGCAGATCCAGTATAGATCACCTGGTAAAACTAACCACACATATCAAGCACCAATTTGCCCGCAGAAAAAACGTTCTTGCTACTTTTTTCGATGTATGTAAAGCATATGATCAAGTCTGGCATGCTAGATTACTTTTTAAACTTAAATCTATTGGTTTGTCGGGTAACATGTACTTCTATGTCAAAAATTTTCTATGGGGCAGAAGCATTCAAGCTAAAATTGGAAACACCTATTCCACCCCGAGATTTCCGACAATGGGAATTCCACAAGGATCTGTTATCGCCCCTTATCTTTTTAATCTTCTACTTTATGACCTTCCGAGATCCTTGTCAAATAACGTTGTCCTCGTTCAGTATGCAGATGATCTGTGCATGTGGATGAAGACAACAATGAAAAAGGTAACCCCTAAGAGACAGTTAAGCTACATTAGAAAAACTTACCAGATTGAACTTGATAAGCTTAGTAGTTATATGACAGAAAATGGATTACTGCTGTCTCCAGAGAAGACCAACATTGTTCTCTTCAATAATGGGGCTGACCCTGAGGGTTTGCCTACTTTCAAAATGCAGGATAGGCACCTTGAATACAAACCAATGGTAAAGTTTCTGGGTATTTATATTACATCAAAACTGACATGGAATTATCATGTTGAATATTTATTAACTAAAGCTAGAAAAACCTTAAATTTTATAAAAGTAGTAAGCAAACAGCATTGGGCTCAAGATGTATCAGTCTTAAAACATCTGTCATTGGCATTAGTTCGTTCTACACTGACATACGGCCATGAAGTCTTCTTTAATGCCCCAAAGTATTTATTAGATAAACTTAGAAGCATAGATTGTAAAGCTTTTCGCATTGCCTTGGGAGTACCCTTCCATGCTTCATCCTTGGGAACATATAAGGAAGTAGGAGTTTTGCCTTTGGATGACTATCGAGAGGTAGCAGTCGCAAAATACGTTCTTAGAAGCTCAGCATCTGTAAATAATATAGAAGATGAACTCAGTCTAAGATCTGACAAGCAATTTCCTAAAAGAGCTAAAAATATCCGCTCACTCACCACAATCAGCACCTTCACAAATGGTCTTTTTGAAAAGTCAGGAGTTAATCCCAGAGAAGTGCAACAGCTTATACCTCTATTATCTCCTTGTCCGTCATGGGAGCTTCAAAGGGCTCAATTTGATTTGGAATGCTCCATCTATAAAAAAGATAATGGAAGTAATATTCTTAGCGCGTATGTGAAAGAACATATTATAAACAAGTACTCATCACATCTTCAAATATACACCGATGGGTCTCTACTCAATAATACTGAAGGAGGTGCGGCTTTCATCATTCCTTCATTACATGTTGAAAAACTGTACCATATTGGGAAAAATCACTCAATTTTCACAGCAGAGCTGACAGCCATTCTGATGGCTTTAAATTATTTACTTGATTTTCCCAGGACCATTGTGAAGGTGGTTTTATGTGTTGATTCAAAATCAGTGCTCCAATCCCTTAAAAACTCAGGGTCAAAAGTAAGACAAGAACTTATCACTGAAATATTACATCTTATACATTTTCTAATCCTAAGAGGCACTGATGTCACCTTTTGCTGGGTACCTTCTCATTGCAATAT
>CM060350.1:19333933-19341433 GCA_030674155.1 Stramonita haemastoma | reverse complement strand
CCCAGAGGGACGTTTAAAAGGAGAAATAAATATTTTTCTTTGCTGACTCCATCACAACCCAGGTCATTCTGACTGGCGGTAAGCAGACAGTTGAAAAAAAGAGCTTTTTTCGATGAGAAACAAATAAACACAGAAACCAGCTGAGCAGCAAAGAAGTGGTATAAAGCCGTGTTTGTTTGTTTGTTGGGTTGGGTTTTTTTTTAATCGTTGTGGAGGCTTACCGAAGTGACGCGGATGAAATATTTAGTATGTGCGCAAAACACAGGAACACTTGCACGTAGGCACTGACACACACATGCATGCACGTGCGCGTAATAGACAGACAAGACAGAGAAACAGAGACACACACACACACACACGCACACTCGCACTTTAGTTCCACTTGTATCTTAGAACAAAAACATACCAAAAGAGCAAAATGAGTAAAAAGAAGAAAAGAAAGGATATAGTTTTTGTTTTCTTTAGTAAAAAATCTTTAGATGATGATAATTATGTAAGATAAGGATGAGAAATCCAATGCCATCATGTTTAGACAATCTGCAAGAGCTCTCTTTGAATGAGGACGAATTTCTCGCACACGGATCCGTAATAAGCATATACCTTAGGTGTACCTCAGGCTGCTGTCTTGGTAGCATGTTTTTTTTTTTTACAAAAATACTTACGTGGATGCCTTTTTTGGTATTTGTGCATCATAGTCTAGCCTAAATCAAATGCACCTTGTGTCGCTTTTGGTAAATATCATGTCCTTAAAGTTGTATAGACTGGAAATTATTTTTTAACATCTTTGAAATCTTGATAAACAAAATTATTCAATACACAAATAGTTCTTGTCGCAGATATTTTTTTTTCTTTTTCTTTTCCTTTTGACTTGCTGCTTAAATATACTGAATCAATTCTTTTAACTTCATGTTTGGGAAAAAGAAATATGTGTGGCTTTTGTGTTTGTCTACCTATCTGTGTCTCTCTCAGGAGTGATTTTGTAACATTGTTAAGTGATGTGTATGCGATTTTTATCTAGACCTCTCGGTCAGTCTGCATGTACCCTCCCCCCCCCTCTGTCTCTCTGTCTCTCTCTGTCTCTGTCCTCTGTCTCTGTCTCTCTCTGTCTCTGTCTGTCTGTCTCTCTCTCTCTCTCTCTCGTGTCTCTCTCTCTCTCTGTCTCTGTCTCTGTCTCTGTCTCTCTCTCTCTCTCTCTCTCTCTCTCTCTCTCTCTCTCTTAATTAGGGCAAGTGCTGGCTGAAAAAAAAGTGTGTGAATACTTACACTGTTACCCTTGAAAATTTAAGATCATTCATTCATTCAGTCAGTCAGTTAGTCAGTCAGTCAGTCACCCTCTATTTGTCTGTCTCTCTCTGTCTTTGACTCTGGCTCTTTGCCTGCTTGCCTGTCTGTCTGTCTGTCTGTCTGTCTCGTCCTGTTCAACATTAATTTTATGACCAAACTATCAATCCACCCCTGTCTACACTGAAAGAGATGTAGGTGGAGAGAGTTAGAAAATGGAAGGGGGGAGGGGGGGAGAGAAAAAAGCTTGTATAACATCACCATTATCGCAAAAAAAAAAGAAAAACACCAGGGAGATAACTCCAAACGGATTACTCTGACCAGTCCTACAGGAGACTCCAAAGGCACGGTACTCTGTGTGCCCGAAAAGCAGGGTGACACGTTTACGTCCCTTTAATCCACAGACAATTGCGTCGGTCGTCTGCCTACTCTGGCGAGAGAGGAGACTGAAAGGAGGATGAGGAGGAGGAGGAGCAGGAAGAGGAGGAGGCGAGGAGAGAGGATTAATAACACGATTACGTAAGAGTTTAGAAACACTTTTTTCGTATGGCTTGGATGGTAGAGCGTAGGTGTATTACACTTTGTTGAACAAGTTTGAAGGACACCTGTAGGTCACCTGTCCTGTGTGAAATAAAGCAACAAAATATTTTCGTCTTTGAGCTTGCTGCAGCCATGTACTATAATGCCTTCAGCGCCTGAGTTATATCCCAGTTCTGGATTAAACCATTGACGCTGGGGGCAACAACAAAGTGAGAGGCTGTATGATCAGTGGCTTTATCCCAGTTCTGGATTAAACCATTGACGCTGGGGGCAACAACAAAGTGAGAGGCTGTATGATCAGTGGCTTTATCCCAGTTCTGGATTAAACCATTGACGCTGGGGCAACAACAAAGTGAGAGGCTGTATGATCAGTGGCTTTATCCCAGTTCTTGGTTAAAACCATTGACGCTGGGGGCAACAACAAAGTGGGAGGCTGTATGACCAGTGGCTTTCTTTCCCACTCATGGGAAATTCCACTTTACAGCTTAAGTCTTTAGTGATGGACCATGACTCTCTGTCTAGGAGGCTTGACTTGCACAGTCCTTATGTGCTGCAGCCCTGGGGGCTAGTTGACCTTTGGAGAACATCTCCAACGCTGACTGTCCTTACGCCCTCTTGGCCGAGAGAGTGGGGATGTGCTGTGGGCAAGGCACCTCCACTATAATCAGATTTCCGCTCAATATCAGCAGCTGCCTGCTCTGCTGTTTTGGAGATCATCGTAGAGCATGACGGACAAACATGTGATACTAGTAGAAATGTAGGAGTAGTAGTGGTAATGGTGGCGGTTGTGGTAGCAGTAGAGTAGTAGTTGTAACAGTAGTAGTTGTAACAGTAGTAGTTGTAGCAGTAGTAGTTGTAGCAGTGGTAGTTGTAGCAGTAATTGTAACAGTAGTAGTAACAGTGGTATTTGTACATCATCAGCAGTAGCAGCAGCAGCCAGCAGCAGCAGCAGCAGCAGCAGTAGTAGTAGTAGTAGTAGATAGAGTAGTAGTAGTAGTAGTAGTAGTAGTAGCAGCAGCAGCAGCAGCAGCAGCAGCAGCAGCAGCAGCAAGTAGTAGTAGTAGTAGTAGCAGTAGTAGTAGTAGTAGTATTTAGTAGCAGCAGCAGCAGCAGCAGCAGCAACAGCAGCAGCAGCAGCAGCAGCAGCAGCAGCAGTAGTAGTAGTAGTAATGAAGGCAAGGTTGTAGCGATGGTGTTAGACCACGTGAGGGGGTGATATCAACTCGGCATCACTGGACAAATGACCTCCATGGTGCAGGTTACCGGCCAAGGCAAAGAAGTTCCCCAAGAAACTCAACGGCTATGTGTTCCAGACCTAGGCAAGGATGGAGGACATTGGCTGTGGTCTGGCATGGAGAGAGGTGGGCTTCACCATGCGACATTGCCCTATTTTATTTATTATTTTTATTTTATTTTATCTTTTTTATCGAGGATAATGGAATAAGCACTCTTGTGCTTTTGTACGTCCAGTCCCGTGTGTATGCAGTTTTGTAAATGTCATCTGTTCCCACCGGCACACGATGGCCTACCCTTACGAAAAGCAACCCTAGACATACTGATCTGATTTGTACACAACACATCAAGAGTAGATCCCAAGGTGCTAGATGTCCCTCTATCAGCCAACAACAACACAGCTATTCTATCCTACGGGATGGAGTTAAAAGTGCTGTAAAATTATTGAAGAAAGAGACGTCAGCAGGAGTGGACAACATTCCATCAGAACTGGTCCAGGCAGGAGGAGAGACCATGATAGAGGTGTTACTTACCATCTGCAATAAGATCTGGGAGACAGGGGAGTGGCCAACAACACCTTGGACACAGTCCATGGTTATCACTTTCCTGAAGAAAGGCAACTTACGCCTCTGCCAAAGCTCTATACCATCATCCTGATCAGCCATCCAAGCAAAGTCAACATAAAAACGGTCGCATACCCAAAATCTCACCATTGGGGAAACTCAGAGTGTTCTAGCCAGGAAAGAACAAAAAAATCCCTTTTCTTTAACCAAAAAGTACATATCTGTCGTATTTCTCAGAAGTAAACATGTTTACTCTAACACGTCTACACTAACATGTTTACACTAACATGTTACACTAACATGTTTACACTAACATGTTTACACTAACATGTTTACACTAACATGTTTACACTAACATGTTTACACTAACATGTCTACACTAACACGTTTACACTAACACGTTTACACTAACACGTTTACACTAACACGTTTACACTAACACGTTTACACTAACATGTTTACACTAACATGTTTACACTAACATGTCTACTCTAACATGTCTCCACTAACACGTCTCCACTAACACGTCTACACTAACATGTTTACACTAACATGTTTACACTAACACGTCTCCACTAACATGTTTACACTAACATGTTTACACTAACACGTCTACACTAACACGTCTACACTAACACGTTTACATTAACATGTTTAGACTAACATGTTTACATTAACATGTCTAAACTAACATGTTTACATTAACACGTCTAAACTAACATGTTTACACTAACACGTCTAAACTAACATGTCTACACAAACACGTCTACACTAACATGTCTACTTTAACATATTTACACTAAAACGTCTACACTAACATGATTACACTAACCTGTTTACACTAACCTGTGTTAGGCTTATTAATTTTCTGGACTAAATGCAGCCTGGCCAGTTTTGAAAACGCTTCCCCATCCCACCTCCAGACAAAGCTTTTTTTTTTTAATAGAAAATTTAAAACTTTGTTTGTGAGTGACAGTTGACGTCTTTGTTTGCTGATTGGTGGTTTAACGTCCCCCAGTCTCTTACCTCATTTAGTATGCATAGAAAGTTTCCGCTTAGATTTTCCAAGATGGATATTCAGACACGATTAACGGTTGGGGGATTGCGGCAGCAGGGTGGGGGGTGGGAGGGGGTGAGTGGGGGGGTGGTGGTAGGGGATGAGGAGGAAGGGTGGTGGTGGTGGAAGAGTTATTCAATAATGTTATTCATTGAAAGTTTAAACCGTTTTCTTATTGTGTTTCTGTCTCTCCGGTCTCACTTGTCTTTGTCTGTTTGTTTCTCAGTATGTCTGTCAGTGTGTCTGTCTGTCTCAGTCTCTATCTGTCTGTTTGTCTGTCTATCTATCTATCTGTCTGTCTGTCTATGTATGTATGTATGTATGTATGTATGTATGTATGTATGTATGTATGTATGTATGTATCATCTATCTATCTATCTATCTATCTATCTATCTATATCATCTATCTATCTATCTATCTATCTATATATCTATCTATCTATCTATCTATCTTGTTAATTTTTTCAGGGCAAGGGCCAGATGAAACAAAGTATGTTGATACTTATCTTTTACCCTAGGAAATAAAAATTATCAATCAATCAAATCAATCAATCAATCAATCAATCAATCAATCAGTCAATTAGTCTCTCGATCTCTTTCACTCTTTTGTACCTGCCCCCTTCTCTCTCTCTCTCTCTCTCTCTCTCTCTCTCTCTCTCTCTCTCTCTCTCTCCTCTCTCTCCTCTCTCTCCTCTCTCTCTCTCTCTCTCCTCTCTCTCTCTCTCCTCTCTCCATCCCTACCCTGCTTTCGACCACATTCACATAAACTATCATAAACGTATCATTGGATAGAAATGTTTTGGTTCCCATGTTGAATTTGGAACTGCATTCTTGTCTAAATAAGGACAGCATTTTTTTTGTTTGTTTGTTGCTTTTCCTCATAAAAATTATATGCTACACCTTTGTGGACTTCTTTAAAAATTATTAACACGTTTGAAAAATATTGTTTGGATATTTTATGGGGCGTTACATCTTACTGTTGTTGATATTTTTTATGGTGTTATTTGTTGTTGTTAGTTGTTTGTTTTTTTATTTCACAGTATTGTTTTAAAGAAAGGCAGATTTGGGAAAACCTGTTGATATCTATCCTTTTCTTTGCATGGGTTGGTCTCTTCTCTGCTGTATCCCCTCAAATTTCAATCTCTTTGATTTACTTAATTCTGATAAGTGTATCTTTTTTAACATTAATATTCGGGTCAGTTGGGGGATTATGTGTTTGTCGAATACATATCTATCTCTTTTGTTTGATAATTATCAATGTATCTAGTTGGGGATTATATGATTGACTTATATACACATATGGCTTGGCGAATCGGACCTGTGTGCACGCTGTGCTCTGAAACACTGGAGTACAGGGAAAGTAGAGAAGGAGAAAGCTGAGTACTGTACTGCTAGGGGAACCCTACTGGTCCTCTTGAGAGAGACACAGAGAGAGAGAGAGAGAGAGAGAGAGAGAGAGAGAGAGAGAGAGAGAGAGAGAGAGAGAGGAGAGAGAGAGAGAGAAGAGAGAGAGACAGAGAGAGAGAGAGAGAGGGGGGGGGACGGACGGACGGACGGACAGACAGACAGACAGACAGACAGACAGACAGACACTGATAGACAGACAGACAGACAGACAGACAGGGAATGGGAAGGGAAAGGAAGGCAAGGAAGAGATAGAGATAGATAGATAGACAGACAGACAGCAGGCAGGCAGGCAGAGACAGACACGCGCGCCACACACACACAACACACACATACAAACAACACGCCCCCCCCCCCCCCCCCCCCCCACACACACACACACACACAGTGGAGAAAATAGGAGGGGAAAAGAAGGCAAGAAAGAGGGAGAGAGAGAGCGAAAGAGAGAAAGGTGTTAGAGACTGCCCCATTTGTACACCGCTAACTACTGGCTAATGCACCCTGATGGCTGGCCCTTAAAACACAGGTGAGAACTTCCTCAGAAACAAATAGCCCATGATGTCCTTTTTATTGAGGGGTGAGGGGGGGGGGGGTGAGGAGGAAGATTGGAGGGGTAGAGGGGGGGAGTAGGGTGTAGGGGTGGGGTGGGGTTGATGGAGATTCTGGTGTGTGTATGTGTGTGGGGGGGGGGGGGGGGAGAATAGTGTGTGTGTGGTGGGGGGGGATAGTGTGTGTTTGTGTGTGTGTGTGTGTTTTGTGTGTGAGTGAACATTAAAAATGGGAGGGAGAGAGAGAGAGGGGCGGGGGGGGGGGAGACAGACAGAGAGAGACAAAGAGGGAGAGAGAGAGAATTAGACAGAGAGAGAGAGAGAGAGAGAGAGAGAGAGAGAGAGAGGAGAGAGAGAGAGAGAAGAGAGGAAGAAGAAGAGGAGAGAGAGGAGAGAGAGAGAGAGAGAGAGGAGAGAGAGAGAGAGAGAGAGACAGACAGACAGACAGACAGACGACAGAAGACGACGACAGACAGACAGACAGAGAACAGCAGAAGAGACAGAGAGGAGAGAGAGACAAGACAGAAAGACAGAAGACAGAAGAGACAGACAGAGACAGACAGACAGACAGAAACAGACAGACAGAGAGACAGAAAGAAGAAGAGAGAAGAGAAGACAGAGACAGGAGAGAGAGAGGAGAAGAGAGAGAGAGAAGAAGACAGAAAGAACAGACAACAACAGACAGACAGACAGACAGAAGACGAGAACAGAGAGACAGACAGAGACAGACAGACATAACAAGAAAAGGACCAGAACGAGAAAGAGAACGAGAAGAGACAACACGAAGACAGAAAGAAACAAAAGAAGAGAGACAGAGAAAACGACGAAGAGAAAAAAACAAAAGAACACAACAAGAAACAGCCCCCCCAAAAAA
>CM060350.1:19326433-19328933 GCA_030674155.1 Stramonita haemastoma | reverse complement strand
TTGTTTGACGTCAGCAATAGCTTAACGCTGATTGGTGGAGCATCATGGCCATTCTGATTGGCTGAGGCATTGGGCTATGGGCTGTTAGAGAAGACAGCTTCCCCTTTCTGATCAGTGGATGTCTCTTGGGGGCTTTTAATGGCTGCTGTGGACTGCTGCAGCCATTGGAGGGCATAGCTGTGGTGTGATCGATTGTCAGGGTGTGAGATTTAGGGTGTGAAAGTTTGGGGAATTTTAGTGTCATTTGTGACACGTGAAAATGCCATTTTGTTGCTTATCTTTACATGTTGTGTGGATTTTTTAGTGTCATTTTTTACACGTGAAAATGCCATTTTGTTGCTTATCTTTACCTCATGTTGTATGGATTTTATATTGTGTGTATTGTATTCCATTGTTGTTAGACGTCAGCAATAGCTCACTGCTGATTGGTGGAGCTTGGCGCCAAACAGAGCATTATGGCCATTCTGATTGGCTTAGGCATTGGGCTATGGGCTATTAGAGAAGATAGGTTCCCGGTTCTGATTGGTGGATGTTTTTTTCAAGAGGGGGGGGGGGGGTGTGGGATGTTAATGGCTGTTCTTAACTGGTGTAGCTGTGGAAGGGTGTTCATGTGGAGTGATGGGTTTGCTAGAGTGTGAGATGTATGGTGGGAGATTTGGGAGTTTTGGTGTCAGTTGCTGTCTGTTACTCTTCCTGGAAAGAAACACATGTCTTTATGTTTCTGTGTCTTTATTTCTGTGTCTCTGTGTTTGTGTCTCTTGTCACTCAGTCTCTGTCTCTGTGTCTCTCTGTATCTCTTGTCTCTCTGTCTCTGTTTCTGTGTCTCTCTGTGTTTGTATCTCTTGTCTCTCAGTCTCTTCCATACTGCAAGCAAGCATGTTTATCCTCCTCATTCTCCCCTACCCCTACCTCACCTAGACCCACCTACCCATGATTATATTCCCTTAAGATTGGCTTTGATCTGACAATGGTGCATGGTCACTTTGCCTGGGAATAATGTGCAGGTGCGCGCTTAAACACACACTCACACACACACACACAAACAAACACGCGCGCATGTACACACACGCATGCACGCACGCACGAACACACGCACGCACGTACACACACACATACACACACACTCACTCACCAACTCACACACACACACACACATACACACACACATACACACGCATACACATACACACACACACGCACGCACACACATATACACATACACATACACACACACACATACACACACACACACACACACACACACACACACACACACACACACACACACACACACACACACAGAGGCCCCGGTGTAAACGAATGACAAAAGTTACAAAACTGCATGCACACTGGGCCGGACTAGACATAAAAACACACTTGAGCGCTTATTCCATTATCCTCAAGATAATAGAATGTAAATGGGCTAAGCACAACACACACACACACACACACACACACACACACACACACACACACACACACACACACACAACACACGCACACACTCACACACACACACACACGTTACACACACACACTCACACACACACACACACACACACACACACACACACACACACACACACACACACACACACACACACACGTATACACACACAACACACACACACACACACACACACACACACACACACACTCAGATGGAGAGATGGGGAGAGAGAGAGAGAGAGAGAGAGAGAGAGAGAGAGAGAGAGAGAGAGAGAGAGAGAGAGAGAGAGAGAGGAATATCTTGTGTTCTTTTCAATCTTGGGAAAAAAGATATTTCTGACATCAAGAAATCCTACAAGTATATTTTTTTTCTAATTCGCTTGTATCTTTGCTTGTTTCCACTGCATTTTCTAACAGATAAATATCTCGGGATGTTTTTCCTCAAAACTCCTACCCTTCAGGACAAAACAATCCTCCTGAGAAGGCTCTGTGTGTGTGTGTGTGTGTGTGTGTGTGTGTGTGTGTGTGTGTGCGTGCGTGCGTGCGTGCATGGTGGTTGCATGTGTTAGTGTGTGTGATATTGTGTTAGTGTGTGCGTGCGTGTGCGTGTGTGTGGTGTGTGTGTGTGTGTGTGTGTTAGTGTGTGTTGTGTGTTAGTGTGTGTTGTGGTGGTGTTGTGTTTGTGTTGTGTGTGTTGTGTGTGTGTGTGTGTGTGTGTGTGGTGTGTGTGTGTGTGTGTGTGTTGTGTTGTGGTGTGTTGTTGTGGTGTGTGTGTGTGTTGTGGTGTTGTGTGTGTCGTGCGTGCGTTTATGTGTGTGTAGTGTGTGTTTAGGTGTTTAGTGTGTTGTTCGTGCTGATATGTTTAATGTTATGTGTGTTAAGATTGTGTGTTTATGTGTGTAAGAATTCCACTATTCTTGACTGATCACAGATTCCCAGATACATAGAGCCGTCTCCCTAAGGTTTGTGTTTTGGATGTGGGGAAGTGGAGGATTTAGGTGGGGATGTGCTGTGTTTGTTCCTGCATAATTATTTTTGGGCAGTTAAATCT
>CM060350.1:19308933-19311433 GCA_030674155.1 Stramonita haemastoma | reverse complement strand
TTGTCAGACGTATTTGCGGAAATGCGTCACGCTGCCGTTAAGCGCCTGACTAGTCAGGCCCAGCGCATCCGACCTCAGCATAAAGAGAGAATTGCTATCTTTTCCATCTTTCTAGGGGGGAAAAAAACAGCAGGAGAATGGACCAAGAAGGCAGAAAATAAACGAAAAGGAGGTGACAGGAAGAGAAGGAACAAGATAGAAACAAAAATAGTGATAGACGAGAGGAGATTTTTGTATTTTTGTATTTTTTTGGGTGTATTTTGTATTATATCACGCAGATTTCTCTGCATGAAATTCGGGCTGCTCTCCCCTGGGGGAGAGCGCGTCGCCACATGTGCAGCGCCTACCCATTTTTTTCTCTTTTTCCTGCATGCAAGTGTATTTGTTTCCCTATCAGAGTGGCTTCTTTTCTACAGAATTTTGCCAGGGACAACCCCCCTTGTTGCCTTGGGTTCTTTTGCGTGCGCTAAATAGTGATGTGTAACACACAGGACCTCGTGTTTATCGTCTCATCCGAAAGACTAGCGCCCAGACCACCACTCAGGGTCTAATGGACGGGGAAAAAGTTTGGGGTCCAAACGGGGTACGAACCCCGCACACTCCGACCCGGACTTTTTGCTTTCTAGGCAAGGCGCGGTAACCACCTAGACCACCGATCCACCACGAAAATTCCCAAACGGCGGGGATGGTATCTATACTGACAGGCCCCCGGCATCCCTACGGGGAAATAAATGGATATAACGATGAATTCTGGCGTCTTTCGGCAAAATAAGTCGGTATAGAGTAGATAACGTGATTTGTTGAACCTCAGGAAAAGGAGCTCTTTGTAAATGGATATAAACTGTGAATGTTGGCGTCAACTCGGCTACAGATAACTAGAATTCAAAACCAACACAACAGGAAGCAATAACTAAAATTGCCCTGAAATGCGATATCCAGCTTAGTCAAATTCGAGCATCCAAGCAAAGTGTGTTCGAAATGTTTCATTAAGTATTGTTGCTGCAATTTAAAGATTATTCTTTCTTTAGTTGTGTCACAATATAATATTAAACTCATTGCTGTAAAGATTCAGAGAGACAGACAGACAGACAGACAGACAGACAGACAGAGAAGAGAGAAGAGAGAGAGAGAGAGAGAGAGAGAGAGAGAGAGAGAGAGAGAGAGAGAGAGAGAGAGAGAGAGAGAGAGATTTGATTTGATTTGATTTGATTTGATTTGATTCAGACAGACAGACAGACAGACAGAAGAGAGAGAGAGAGAGAGAGAGAGAGAGAAGGAGGAGAGAGAGGAGAGAGAGAGAGAGAGAGAGAGAGAGAGATTAGTGTTGTACAGATCGATGGAAAGATGCATTAACCTCGCGTGCAAAACACACACACACACACACACACACACACACACACACACACACACACACACACACACACACACACACACACAGAGGCGCGCCGCCGCCACCACCACCACCACCACCACCACCACCACCACTGAGTCACAACACATATACATCCAGACAATATCCAACCATTCCCACTACCCCTACCCCCTCTAAGTCCTTGATCTCTTCTTAGCGCCCCCTCCTCCACACACAACACACACCACACACACACACACACACACACACACACACACACACACACACACACACACACACACACACACAACACACTACACAACAATACACACACACAGAGGGTGTCCGTGCGAACAAACAAATACAAAACACACACACACCAAACAAAAACACAATTCTATCATCCCAAAAAAGAAAAAAAAAAATAACACACACACACACACACACACACACCACACACACACACAAGACACACACAGAGCACACACAGACACACAGACACACAACACACACACACACACACACACACACACACACACACACACACACACACACACATATATATATATATATATATATATATATATATATATATATATATATATATATATATATATACAGACACAGCCACACACACACAACACACACACACACCACACACACACACACACACACACACACACACACACACACACACACACACAACACACACACACACACACACACCACACACACACACACCACAACACACACAGAGAAAATATCCCTTACATAGCGAACCCAATTTCCCCATCACAGATTAAGCAGCACTAATCTGTGGCCGCCAGAGGTCAAAAGGGACTGTACTCATCTCTACTCGCCTTGGCAGTCCAGAGTTCTCTGCCCCCTTGCCACTCCTCTCTCTCTCTCTCTCTCCTCCTCCTCTCTCCATCTCTCTCCATCTCTCCTCTCTCTCTCTCTCCTCTCTCTCCTCTCTCTCTCTCTCTCTCTCTCCTCTGGCTGCACTCCACAGTTTAAGTTTGGTCTCAAACCACATCATGATTATTCCTAGTACATCATGACATTCCAACACTGCAACGAGTAGTCGGGGGTGGGGGGGGGAGTCGGGGATAGCGGCGGAGGCGGGATAGCCTAGTTGGTTAGAATGAT
>CM060350.1:19293933-19298933 GCA_030674155.1 Stramonita haemastoma | reverse complement strand
AGAGAGAGAGAGAGAGGAGAGAGAGGGAGAGAGAGAGAGAGAGAGGAGAGAGAGTCTGGCTACTGATATAACAGTACATGCGTTTAATATCAACGGTAAAATCTGAGAGCGCATGAGAGGGCGATAAACCGATGTCTCGTGTGGCGCAATATACCTAGAGCACATAAAAGAACCCACGGCAATAAGAGAGCTGTCCTTGACATCATTTCTGTAGAAGTAAAAAGAAAGGGAAAAAAAAGCCAACTCTCAAAGACAACCGATACATATACACAAGGCAAGAAGTAAAATGAAATAATTATAATATTAAATGCGTGGCGCTGCTCTTGTGGCGACGACCTCTCCCACAGGGAGACAAGAGAGAGAGAGAGAGAGAGAGAGAGAGAGAGAGAGAGAGAGAGAGAGAGAGAGAGAGAGAGAGAGAGAGAGAGAGAGAGAGAGAGAGACTTTTGCTTGCAAATGATACTTTACATAATACAGATTTGTAGTGAGTTTGAAAACAAAACATGTGTACTGGTGTAGAGAAAGTAACCTAAAAAAAAGAAAAGAAAGTAACCTATGTTTGTTCTGTAGCTCTCTTTCTTTGGATCCTCCCTCTTGGGAGGGAGGATGCAGTCAATAGAAAAGAACATGTCCACCATGGCGAACGACATGGCAAACATCAGAAACGACATAGGGCAGGTGAAAGCCAAATGTGATAAAATAGGTCAGAGGTGTGAAAACTTAGAAAAAGAAACCCAGCTTCTTACCTCATCATTGATTGAAACCCAAGAAGACGTCGAAACTCTCTTCAGTGGCTACTCAGAAAACAAGACCGATATCCAGAATCTATCCTCCTCTTTTGAAAAAATGAAAAGTAAAGTGGAAACACTAGAAGACACTTACGAAAAACTAGAAAGTTTCTCCAGAAGAGACAATCTAAAAATGTTTGGTGTCCCTCAGACACAGAAGTTCGAGAGCTATGACACCTGTGCCAGACTGGTAGCTGATACCCTCAACAGAGCAGGACCAAGACACTGGACTCCTGATGATATATCCAGAGCACATAGAGTAGGTGTAAGTAGAGATGGACAACCACAGCCTCTGATTATCAAATTCCAACGATGGAAGGACAAAATGGCTGTCATCACCAATCGTGACTTCAGGGGGAGGCTTAAAGAGAGCGGTGTCAGGGTTGCTAATGACTTGACAAAGAAGCAAGCAAGCTTAGTGTCAGAGGCGAGAAAGGAGGGCAAGGTGGCCTACTTTAGGAAAGGCAGGCTTGTGGTAGAGCCCAGACAACCTGGCCCACAAACCTACGCTGAAGCTGCAGCTACTGCAAGGACATCTATGAATACCAGTGCCTCTGCAAAAGCTGGGAAAGCTAGGACTCCAGAACAGCCAGAGGTACGTGGACACCACAGCAGGGATTCCCCACATCACTTCAGTGACAGCAATCACAACAGCAGCGCACGTGGTCAGCAGGATGGAGGGGGAAGAGGTGATTCCCCTCTTGGTTCCAAGCTGGGCAGCCACAGCCACAGAGCAGGTAAAGCACGTGGCCGGAACGAGGAAAGCAGAAGAGGGGAGGGGGATTCCTCCCTTCCCTTGAATGAGGTCAGTCAGAGTGTCACGGCACCAACTGCACGTGGTCAACGGGGCGTAAGACGGAATTCTGCACGTGGCAGTCAGTCCAGTACGGGTTTGCACCACTCCCGGTCCCCTCGTTCTTCCCCTCCTGTCAACAAGTGCCCAGCCAACAATACGCGACCCAGACGGTCAACACGTAACGCACCATAGGACAGGCCGGACCATCTTGGGACTTTGAAATTCCTTATTTACAATGTTGAAAATTTGTACAGTAAATTAAATAATACCGCTTTCATTGATTATGTTTCTACTTTTGATGTTGTTTGTTTGACAGAAACATTCATTGATGATTCATTTGATTATAGTGGAATTTTTCATGATTTTGTTAAAGTTGCTGCTCCTGCTAAAAGGTTGTCTCGTTTAGGCAGGAATTCAGGTGGTGTTCTTTTGCTAATTCGAAAATCCTTGTCAGCTTATATCTCAGTAGTTAATATTGTTTGTGAAAATACTGTAGCTGTTAAGGTTAAGAAATCTGTGTTTAACTGTGACAAGGATGTACTGATGGTGGCATGTTACGTTGTACCAGAAAATGGTCCGTTGTATGACACAATGGCGATTAAAGATGGTATAATAAACTTAGAAGAAAGCCTCCTGCAAGTTCTTCAAAACAACAGCATGCATGTACTGATCCTTGGTGATCTGAATGCAAGAACTGGGAGCACACAGCCATGTCAGGAGGATGTAGTTAACTTTGCATCTTGCTTCGATGATGATGATAATATTGATGACTTTTTAGGTAACGATGTTTTAACAGCGAAGTTCAAAGGATAGCACTGTAAATAACTTTGGCCAGTCCCTGTTAAACTTATGTTTCATGTTTGATTGTGTCATACTGAATGGTTGTTGTGATAGTGTCTCTAATGGAGATTTCACATATGTTTCACCACATGGATGCAGTGTAATTGATTATGTTATTTTGTCAAAAGATATGCTTTCTCTTAACTGCTGTGAACTAATGTCAGTGACCATATTGATTCTTGGCACCTGCCAGTTGAATTCATATGGAAAAAAACAGAGGAAGACATCAGTCCACAGAAAGTAGACAATGCAGGCACTGAAGATCGTTTTATCTGGTTTGAAGACTGTCTACACACTTATGTAAGAGAACAAAAATCCACAGTCTTCAAACAGAAGATAGAGCAGGCTGTCATATCTATCAATGCTGATATTGACAGCTCTTTGAACATATTCATGGAATCACTGTACAGTGCAGCTGCTTGCATGGTAAGAACGACAGGTAATAGGAAAAGAACAAATGACTGGTTTAAATGAAGAATGTAAACGAAAGAAAAAAAACAGTGAGAGGATTATTAAGAAAATTTAAACGATCAAAAAGATTGTGTGATGAAAAGAGGATAGCATATGTAACAGAAAGAAATCAATATAAGCTTTTGTTAAAAAGGAAGAAAACTGAATTTGATGAATCAAGATTAAAAAAGCTTAAAGAATCAATTCATGATGCAAAATTGTTTTGGCAAATTATTAGGTCAGTTAACAGAAAAAGAGTAATTTTACAATAACAATTAGCATTAATCAGTGGTACGACCATTTCCTTGCACTGTTCAATGGTGAAGATGATGTACCACAGCAAGAAGAAAGTGTTGAAATTGAAGAGGGTGACTTATCAGATATTTCTATGGCAACCTGTAATGAGCCAATTTCTAGACAAGAGGTTGTAGCCAGCATTGGTAAACTCAAGTGTGGAAAGAGTGCAGGTCCTGACAAGATTGTCAGCGAAATGTTGAAACATGCTGGTAATGAGGTCATTGATTTTCTTGTTGCCTATTTCAATAAACTCTTTGATTTTGGCCTTTTTCGTGTGGAATGGTCAAAATCTATGATTGTACCCATCTATAAGAAAGGGGATATAGACCAACCAGGTAATTATCGTGGAATAGCTTTAACTATGTGGTTAGCAAGATATATACAGATATTTTAACCAAAAGGCTTTCTAGATGGGCTATGGAAGAAGATAAAATAATTGAACAGCAAGCAGGCTTTAGAGCAGGCTATTCTACAGTTGACCATATTTTTACGCTTTTTGCCATTGTTCAAAAATTCTTGCAACAACACACTAAACTTTATGTTGCCTTTGTAGATTTTAGAAAGGCGTTCGACTCGGTCAATAGAAACAATTTGTGGGAAGTATTGAGGAAATGTGGTGTATGTGGAAAAATGTATAAGGCGGTACGAAGTGTTTATAACTCTGTTTTGGCATGTGTGCGTGATAAGAGTTATTATTCAGATTATTTTGCTTGTCCAAAAGGAGTAAAACAAGGTTGTTTGCTCAGTCCCCTATTGTTCTCTCTATTTATAAATGAATTGGCTCTTGAAGTATCCAGAGCAGGAAAGCATGGCATTCAACTAATGACTGATACTGTTGAAATATTTCTATTATTGTTTGCTGATGATGTTATCTTATTATCTGAATCTGCTATTGGTCTCCAAAATCAGTTGAACAGACTTAAGAGAGAAGCAGATAGATTATGCTTGGTTGTCAATCTTGAAAAGACTAATGTAATGGTGTTTAGAAAGGGAGGGTACTTAGGTTCTAGGGAAAAGTGGATATATGGGAATGAAGAAATTAAGGTTACCAATTCATATAAATATTTGGGGATGGGTTTCACAACAAAGCTGAGCATTAATAGTGCCTTGGTAGATGTTTGTAACAGAGGAAAAAGAGGAGTTATGGAAATACAGAAATCTATGAAAAAACTGAATACCACAGATCTAAAACTGTTTTGGAAGATGTTTGATACTCAGATAGAACCAATATTAACGTATGCATCTGAGGTTTGGGGATTGTATGAAGAAGGCAAGCGAATTGAAAAAGTTCACACATTTGCTATAAAAGAGATTTCTATCTGTTCCTTTACATGCATCAAACCATCTAGTTTACGGGGAAAGTGGTAGATATCCGTTATACATAAGGGCATATATAAAAAGCATTAAATACTGGTTAAAACTTCTTAAACAACCAGCTTCTAGAATATGTAGACAGGCTTATGAAATGCTAATCTTACAACATGAATCTGGTCGACTTAATTGGGTGTCAAATGTACAGAAAACTTTATGTGTGAATGGATTTGGTATTGTGTGGCTGAGTAGAGACGTAGGATGTGAATATAGTTTCATTAATGAATTTAAGATAGACTTATTTCATGCTACAAACAGAACTGGCATTCAGATTTAGAAAATAATGACAAATATAATGGTATAGTTCCTTCAAAAGTGTCTTTCAAACAGAAAGATATCTGTCTTTTATAACCAACAAATGGTACAAGATCAGTCTCAGTAGATTTCGGCTAAGAGTCAGTGGCCTTAAAAAATTGTAAGTATTGGTTTTCAAGTGAAGATAACTCTATCGATAATAT
>CM060350.1:19266433-19288933 GCA_030674155.1 Stramonita haemastoma | reverse complement strand
TTTGATTTTTAAAAGTATGAAATTAAAAGAAAATTCCGATAAAATGAAAATTAAAAACCAAACCAAACAAACAAAAACTGATAAAAGAAAAAAAAGGCAATGACACTTTTCACTTTCCAACTCAAAAGGAAAAGAAAAACCTAATGGTCAAATATTCAAAACTTTCATCCCGTCCCCCTCAACACCACGACACACGACCACGCCACACACACCACACCAAACCACACACCACACACAACACCACACACACACACACACACACACACCACAACATCAACACAACACCACACACACACACACACAACCACACCACCAACTACACAACACACAGACACACACACACACACACACACACACACACAACACACAGAGATAAAAAGAGATTGACAATGCATGTTCCGGGGCCCCTTTGTGTGTATGTGTGGGCTGGGCACCATGCATATCCAAAAAAAAAAAATTCATCCAATGACAGTGCCGTGTTAGGTGAACAGGGGACATCATTCGGGGATCTGTCTCCATCTCCGGGTCGTCTCCCTTTGATCAGAAGCTTGACGGGAAGTGATAATGGCCGTCTGGCAAGCATTTCCTGTTTGGAGCGTTACCTCCCCTTGATACGGGCTTCTGGGACTGGCAGTTTCGTCTGCTCGCTTAAGTTGTCGCTTTCTATCTGTCTGTCTGTCTGTGTCTGTGTCAACTGTCTTCTGTCGTTGGTCTGTCCCTGTCCCAAGTGTGGGATAGTCTGTCTGGATATCTCTTCTCGGTCTGGTGCTTTTGTCTGATTTGGTTGTGTGTTGTTGTGTGTGTGTGTGTGTGTGTGTGTGTGTGTGTTGTGTGTGGTGTGTTGTTGTGGTGTGTGTGTTGTGTGTGTGTGTGTGTGTGTGTGTTGTGTCGCTGGGCGCGGGGGCGTGTGTGTGTGTGTGTGTGTGTAGAAGTGGGTAGGGAGGGTAAAGTGTTTGGTTGAGTTTGTATGTGTTGTGTTGTGTTGTGGTGTGTGTGTGTGTGTGTGTGTGTGTGTGTGTGTGTGTGTGTGTGTGTGTGTGTGTGTGGGTGTGGTGTTGTTGTGTGGTGTGAGGTTAATGTGTGTGTGTGTGTGTGAGTGTGTAGTGTGTGTGTGTGGGTGTGTGTTGTGTGTGTGTTATGTGTGTTGCTGTTGTTGTTGTTGTTGCTGCTGTTTTATTGATGGTGATATTCACGGGCCGCTTGCTTTCTTCTGCTTGGACGATCGTCTCGGTTGAGAGGCTGTCTTTCTTTGTCATTGTTTTGTTATTTGTGGTGTGTGTGTGTGTGTGTGTGTGTGTGTGTGTGTGTGTGTGTGTGTGTGTGTGTGTGTGTGTGTGTGTGTGTGTGTTCGTTGTTCCTTGTTTGTTTATGTACATGTCTGTCGGTTGGTCTGTCTGTGACTGGCTATTGTTTTTATCTTCTTCGTCTCTCTCTCTCTCTCTTGTCGTCTGTTCTGTTTCTGTCCTCTGTCTGTCTGTCATTCTGTCTGTCTGTCTGTCTGTCTCTGTCTGTCTGTCTGTCTCTCTCTCTCTCTCTCTCTCCTCTCTCTCTCTCTCTCTCTCTCTCTCTCTCTCTCTCTCTCTCTCTCTCTCTCTCTCTCTTTCTCCTTTGGTATGTGCCCATATGTCAGTCTGTTTTCCCCCTCACTCCCTGCCCATTTTTCTTTCTCTTGTTCGGTAACCGACCAGGTTTGTGGAAACTGGACTTCCTGTAAAGATGACTACTATGACATACATCACTGCAGCCTGTTGTTGTTGTTTTTCCTTCTTCTTCTTTTGCTTTTGAAGAAGAAGGAAGAGGAAGATGAGGAGGAAGAAGAAGAAGAAGAGAAGAAGAAGAAGAAAAGAAGAAGAACGAAGAAGGAGGAGGAGGAGGAGCAGAAGAACAAAGAAGAACAAGAAGAACAAGAAGAACAAGAAAGAAACAAGAAAAGAAGAAAGAAAAGAAAAAGAGAAGAAGAGGAAAGGAGAAGAAGAAGAAAGAAGAGAAGAAGAAGAAGAAAAGAAGGAAGAAAGAAGAAGAAGAAGAAGAAGAAAAAGGAGACGAAGAAGAAGAAGCAAAAGGAAAAAAAGGTGAAGACATGGAAGCTAACGAGCACTTAGAAAAAAACAAAGAAACCCTCGTTTGCGACAATTATGTAAATCTGTAAAGGTTATTATGCAAATTTGTGACACAGGGGTAGGTTGTTTGTTGAGGGTTTTTTTTATATTTTAACTAAGATTCCCCCCCCCCCCCCCCCCCCTCTCTTCCCTAAAGAACTGCAGGTTTGGTGATTTGAATATTCCGATTTGTCCTTTGGGATATTTGTGGGGTTTGTTGTTGTTGTTGTTGTTGTGCTGCTGCTGATTGCTTTGTTTTTGTTTGTTTGATGGGTATTTTTTTTTTTTTGCGGATCGGGGGTTGTTGCTTTTTTTCCCCATTTTTTTTGTGCTTTCTTTTGTTCATTTTTTGTTGTCTGTTCTTACCGACACGCCATGGCCTCTCTTTTCAAAGCAGAACAGGCTTTAACGTGTGCGAAAGATGCTCTGTGTGCGTTGGCACACGGACCATAGTTTATAGTCTCAACTATAGGACTTTCAGGGGGGGGGGGGGGGGGGGGGGGGGGGGCAGTAGTCAGTATTGATGTTAACTCCAGCTGTTTTTTTTGGGGGGGGAGAGAGGGGGGATCCGCTCAAACAGAAACCTCAGTGGAGACTGGAACCCGTGGCCCCTTAATTACCTTCATATGATTGGGGAGACGGAATAGCCAGGTGGTCAGAGTGATGCGCTCGTGATCTGCTGACCCGGGTTCGAATCTCATTCAAGAGATTTTTCCTCTGGAGTTAACATCAGTGCCGACTCCACTCTCCCCGCAAAAGTCCGTCGGGTGAGACTATAAACCGAGGTCCCGTGTGCGAACTTGAGCAGAACATCTTGCGCACACGTACGTTAAAACCCGTTCCGCTTTTCGGAGGAGTAGGCCATTGTGTTCCGGTGGAAATGGATGACAAAATTGACAAAACTGCATACACGTTAACACGGCGACTGGATATAAAAAGCTCATACGTGCTTATTTGATAATCCTCGAAATAAAACAACAAATAAAGAAAACATTAGATAAATAAAACAATAACTTAACATATAGATAAATACATAGATAAATAAAAGAATAAATGAATGAATAAATATAAATTATATAAATAAAGTTCAACGCTGGAATCACTTGCACCACTCCGCCTCTTTGTCTAAAATGAAAAACAAACAAACAAGCAAGCAATTAAACAAACAACAAAAATCTGTGACAGTAGAAATGTCATGGTTGTGAGTGTTATGTATTATGTATGTGTCTATTTTGGTAGGTGATGTTATGCCGTGTTGAAGAGAGGAGGTTTAGTTATTTACATTCGGCTGAAAAAGGAGAAAAAGAATTATTGATGATATCTTATGGTATCGTGTGTTGTGTTGTGTTGTGAAGTATTGCTGCTGTGGTTGTTGCATAATGTTGAAGTCATAATACGTTGTGTATTTGATCGATTTGGAAAGGTTTTTTTTTTTTTTTTTTAGTTTTGTTTGTTTTTTGTGTTTTTCTGTCTGGTTATTTTGGTATGTCTGTTTATCTGTGTATCATACTTGTGTATATCATCATAACTACCTGCCTGATTATCTATCTTCTATCTATCTATCTATCTATCTATCATCTATCTATCTATCTATCTATCTATCTATCTATCTATTCTATCTGTCTGTCTGTCTGTCTGTCTGTCTGTACGTCCATTTTTTACGTTCTTTCTTTCGTTCACTTTCCCCCTGAATTTCTTTTCTATTATTTCTCTCTTCTTTCTTTCTGTCTTTCTCTCCCTGTCTCTCTGTCTCTCTGTCTGTCTGTATTTCAATCTGTCTGTCTCTCTGTCTCTGTCTCTGTCTGTCTGTCTGTCTCTGTCACTGTCTCTGTCTCTTCTTCTCTCTGTCTCTCTTCTTCTGTTGTCTCTCTTCTGTCTGTCTGTCTGTCTGTCTGTCTGTCTGTCTGTCTGTCTGTCTGTCTCTTCTCTCTCTCTCTCTCTCTCTCTCTCTCTCTCTCTCTCTCTCTCTCTCTCTCTCTCTCTCTCTCTCTCTCTCTCTCCTTTTAACGTTAACGTGGTAGACAAACCAGATATGTCCACCAGGTCTACTGTATGTCAAACACCTGAAATGTAGAATCAGCGAGGAAGAGAAAGGAAGGATAGGAGATGGAGGGTGGATGGATGGATGGATATGGATGGATGGATGGATGGATGGATGGATGGTGGTGGATGGAGGTGGGTGGGTGGATGGATGGATGGATGGATGAATGGATGGATCGTGGATGATTGAGGAATGGATAAATAAATGAATGAATGAAGGAAGGACGGTAGATGATTAAGAAATGGATAAATGAATGATAGATTGAAGAAATGATTGATGATTTCTGTTTTTCGTCTGTTACAGGTTGGATGGTCGGAAACAGGGAAAGGTACAGTACAGTGTTTGTTTGATGTGTGTTGTGTATGTGTTTTTTGTTATGTGTTTATTTGTTTGATGTTTGGTGTGTGTGTGTTTTTTGTTTGATATATGTGTGTGTGTTGTGTGTGTGTGTGGTGTGTGTGTGTATTTTGTGTGTGTGTGTGTTTTGTTGTTGTGTTGTGTGTGTGTGTGTTTGGTTTGTGTGTTGTTGTGTGTGTGTGGTGTGTGTGTGTGTGTTTTGTGTGTGTGTGTGTGTGTGTGTGTGTGTGTGTGTGTGTGTATGTATTGTGTGTGTGATGTGTGTGTGTGATTTTATCATGTTGTGTGTGTGCAGTGTTTGTGTTTGTTTGTGTATGATGTGTGTGTGTGTTTGTGTTTGTTTGAGTGTGTGTGTGTGTGTGTGTGTGTGTGTGTGTGTGTGTGTGTGTGTGTGTGTTGTGTGTGTGTGTGTGTGTGTGTGTGTGTGTGTGTGTGTGTGTGTGTGTGTGTGTGTGTGTGTGTGTGTGTTGGATACTCTGTACCTTTGTTGCTTGTTTGTATGCTTTGTGTTTGTTGCTGTGTTTGGATCCTTCGTTTTTTCTTTGTGTTTGTGTTTGGTTTATATGCTTTTTTCTGGGATTATTTTGCTTTGTTTGCTTGCTATGTTCTGGCTTTGTTCTTTGTTTAGCTTTGTTTCTTTTCTTTGTTTTTCAGGGGATTGTATTGTTTTGTTTTGCTTTGCTTGCTTTGTTGTTTTCAATGCTCTTGTCAGACACTTAGCGGCAGTACAATGCAGTTTTTTTTTGTTCATTCGACAGACAACAATAGTTGCTGTCTGTGTATTCGACGGGAAGAAGAAGTTTGCTTTGTTTGTTTGTGTCTTTGAATTTTTTTTTTTTCGAGGATTTTTTGTTGTTTTTTTTTGTTTGTAATGTTTTCGTGATGATTTGTTGTTCTTTATCTTTTCTGTTTTTGTTTTTTCTTTGTGTTTATTTTTTTTTTGTGTCTGATTTGTTTCTTCTTTTCTTTTCTTTTTTTTCTTTGTTATTTTCCTTTTGTCTGTTTATTTTGTTTTTGTGTCTGTTCGTTCGTTCTTTTCTACTTTTCTTTTCTTTTTTCAGTTTATTTTCTTTTGTTGTTTAGTTTGTTTTTGTGCTGATTTGTTCGTTGTCTGTCTTTTCTTTTCTTTCTTTTCTTCAGTTCTAATGTGTCTTTCCTTTGATATCATATCATTTTTTTTGTATTTTATTGCATGTGATTTTTCTGGGTTTTGTTTTTCGATTCGTTTGTTAGATTTTTGTTGTTGCCGAATTTTAGTTTGTTGTATTTATGTATATTTTCTGTTTTACTCTTTGAAAGGAAAACTTCGGTTTATTTTCTTTTTTTTTGTTCTTGTTGTAATTGTTGTTGCTTCTGTTTGTTGCGATTCTTAGTGGTGTTGTTTTGTGTTGTTGGTGTTTGTTTTGGTCTTTTTTTGTTGTTGATCATTGTAACAATGACATGATTGTTATTTTCCAAAGGTGTGTGTGTGTGTGTGCGCGCGCGCACGCGCGCATGTGTGTGTGTGCGTATATGTGTATGTGTGTTTTGTTCTGTGGGGGGGGGGGGGGAGAGAGCTGGGTCAGAGTGATGTGTGCTTTAAGGTTTTACCTGTTTATGTTTGTGTAATGATTGCTGATTTATACATTTTACTTTGATTACTTTTTTTCTTCCTCTTTCTTGATAGTCCCCCCTCCCCTCCCCCTTTTCTTGATTCCTCAGCCCCTACCCACCCTCCTCCTCTTTCTCCCCCCCCCCCCCCCCCCTCCCCGGGGGGCTAGTTCTTCGTCTGGACTTCGTGTTTCATATATCTTTGGTTGGTTTTGTTGTTGTTGTTTGTGTGGGGTGTTTTGTTTTGGTTGGTTGCTTGAGCTTTTTTTTTTTTTTTTTTTTTTTTTTTTTTAGCCACCAGGCTATTCTGCCCCCCCCCCCCCCCCCCCCCCCCCCTTCTTCTCTGTCTTTTTATACGGAGTTCTGTCAAACTTTGTTGCTGGATCGTGTTTCCAGCTTAATGTTATTTTCTTTCTTGCTTTTCTTTTTCTTTCGGCTCTTTCAGTTTTGTGTGTGTGTGTTCATTATCGTGGTTTACACTGCTTCGTTGTTGTTTTGTTATGTGTTTGGTTGTTGTAGGTTTTCTTTGTTTACTTGTTTTCTTTGTTTCGTCTTTTTTTCTTTTTTATTTTTTTTCTTTCATTCTTCGGGTTTTTTTAATATTTCGTACTGTTTTTTTTTTTCTTCCTATCTTAGTTTTTCTGAATTTTGTCCCCACTTTTTCTCGATCTTTCTTTTTCTTTCTTTCTTTTTTTCTTTTTCTTTCTTTCTTTCTTTCTTTCTTTCTTTCTTTCTTTCTTTCTTTCGTTTGTTTGTTTTCTTTATTTATTTCGTTTTTTCTTTCTTCCTTTCTTTCTTTTCTTTCTTTTATTTTCTTTCGCACTAGACTTAGAAGTGGTTGGTTGGTGGGTGGGTAAGTGGGTGGTGGTGGTGGTGGTGGTGGTGGTGATGGTCGTGGTGGTGGTGGTGGTGTGTGTGTGTGTGTGTGTGTGTGTGTGTGTGTGTGTGTGTGTGTGTGTGTGTGTGTGTGTGTGTGTGTGTGTTTGTGTGTGCGCGCGCGCGTCTGTGTGTATGTGGTCTTCAATTACACGTCTCTTCACAAAAAGTAATATTAACAAAATGTTGAGTGCATGGGTATAATTATGTATGCGTGTGTTCAAGTGTTTACAGGCATGTAAGTGTGGATATTGCATGCACTGAAGCACGTAATATTGTCAGTTGCACTATGTATTGAAATGTTGGTGTACAATGTGCCTTTGTGTGTGTGCGTGCGTGTGTGTGCGTGCGCGTGCGTGTGTGTGTGCGTGCGTGCGTGCGTGTGTGCGTGCGTGCGTGCGTGTGTATGTGTGTAAGCGTGTGTGTGTGTGCAACATTAGGTTGCAGCGATATGAAACTGCTGTTAACATCAGGTAGCAGTCATATCATCAGGTTGCATTGCTATGTTGCGGTGTTGCAGGTGTTCGCCTTTGACCATTGCTTCTGGTCCATGGAGGAGAGTGACCCCAAGTTTGCTGGTCAGTTTGCACGTCTGTCTGTCTGTCTGTCTGTCTGTCTGTCTGTCTGTCTGTCTGTCTGTCTGTCTGTCTGTCTGTCTGCCTGTCTGCCTGATTTTTTCTTTATATTCTCTTCTCTCTCTCTCTCTCTCTCTCTCTCTCTCTCTCTCTCTCTCTCTCTCTCTCTCTCTCTCTCTCTCTCTCTCTCTCTCTCTCTCTCTCTCTCTCTCTCTCTCTCTCTCTTTCTGTGTACTCCCCCCCCCTCTCTCTCTCTTCCCTTTCTGTGTGTCTCTCATTCATTCACTCACTCACTCACTCTCTTTCACATCTTTTACACACACACACACACACACACAACACACACACACACACACACACACACACACACACACACACACACAAACACACACACTAACACTAACACTAACACTAACACACAACACACACACACACACTAACCCCACAACACACACACACTAACACACAACACAACAACAAACCCCACAACACACAACACAACACACACACACACACACACACACACACACACACACACACACAAAACACACACACACACCACACGCGCGCGCGCACACACACACACACATTTTGTGTCTATTTGTCTCTGTTTCTCTGCCTATCTGTCTGTCTGTCTGTCTGTCTGTCTGTCTGTCTGTCTGTCTGTCTGTCTATCTGTCTGTCTGTCTGTCTGTCTGTCTGTCTATCTGTCTGTCTGTCTGTCTGTCTGTCTCATTGCATCACATCACACCACACCACACCACACCACACCACACCACACCACACCACACTACACCAGAACTGCAATACACTACAATACAATACACTAGAGTACAATACAATACAATACAATGCAATACAATGCAATGCAATACAATACAATACAGTACAATAAAATACAATACAATACAATACAATACAATACAATACAATACAATACAATACACGGTAAAAACAAAACACGTATCTCAGCATAACATCCCCTGTAGCCTCGCCATCCATCCATCCATCCATCCATCCATACATCCCCGCCTGTTAAGACTAAATCCCCGAGAGAGACAGGTTAACGACCCCCGGGCAACAAATAGCCTGTACACAATGACCATTACTTAGCTGGACGTAGGTCCTTGACTCTCTCTGGCTGATGACCACAGCATTATAGGACACCGTGGACGCTGGATATTGGACACTAAGCGAAAAGAAATGGGACGCCAGGGTATGAAATATTAAAAAGGCCAGGCACTGCAGGGTTTTTTTTTCGCTGTTGTGTTGTTTTTCTTTTTCTCCATCCTCGGCTAGAGCCCCGAGGTTTACCAATTTAGTGTGTGTGTGTGTGTAAGTGTGTGTGTGTGTGTGTGTGTGTGTGTGTGTGTGTGTGTGTGTGTGTGTCTTCATTTTAACGTCTATCCACTAACAAGTGATTTTTAGACTGGAGAAGAAGGGAAGGAGGTAATAGAAGTGAAATATAAGTGTGTGTGTGTGTGTTGAGTTGAATGAATGAGTAAAAAAAAAAAAAAAAAAAAAAACATCTGACCATGAAAAAAATCATTGAACTGCACATACAAAAGAATACAAAGGAAAAAAGATAAACTTGGGTAAGCTCGTAACCAATAGTGTGGTATATGCGTATGTGACCCCCGTCCCCTCCTCTCTCACTACCCCCCCCCCCCCTCTCCTCACCCCCACCATTTAGGTAGCCGTATTCTGACTTCAGGGATGGTGTCTAAACACGACACCTGTGTGCATACTGGGATTTTTTTTCTGTCATCTGTTCCCACCGGTACACAATGACCTGCTCTTGCGAAAGGCGGAACAGTTTTCTGACTTGTGCGCAAGATGTTCTGCGTGCGTTCGCACACAGGGCTTGGTTTATAGTCTCATCCAAAGGATTTTGACATTCAGCTCGAGTTTTTCGTCATAACTGGGAAGAAAAGGCGAGGCTGGGATTCGAACCCAGAACCTCATGGTTTTACTCGTTGGCAGGCGAACGTCATAACCGTCCTGTCACCTTTCCTCTTACACTGCAGTTAAAATGTGATGTGTTTGGGTTTTACGTTTTCTTGTTTGTTTTTTTCTTCTTTTTTTTCTACCAAGACTAAAAGGGTTTACTTTTCTTATCATATTTTTAATGATATTATTGTTCTTCCTCGTTGTTGTCAAACACTGAGAAGGCAACTATTGTTGTCTGTCATGTGTTGCGCTGCCGTTAAGCGCCTGACAAGTCAGGCCCAGCACATCCGACTTAGGCATCGGAGAGAATGGTTATTTTGTAAGTGTTTCTGGGGGGGAAAAAAGGCAGGAGAATATACCAAGAAGGCCAAATACAGACAAGGAGGAGGTGACAGGTGACAGGCGGATAAGTATGAGCGCATTTTCCAACGCGTGTACGCTTTTTTTTCCCCCACGTCTGCTGTATAGTTATGAGTGGCACAGTATGCACATAGCCTGAGATCAGCCCAGCTGAAACTTTGAACATAATAAGAAAAAAAACACATAACGATATACACCGTCATCTTTTACCCAAGGATTGCAGCCTTTTAGTTTTCTCTGGGGCGATGATTTTTGGTGGAGTGTGGCCCAAACGAAGCGGAAGTAAGGGGGCCATCCAAGGGGAAGCACTCTGGAAATGAGGCGTAAGAAATGGTGGCCGGCAGCAGTCCGCTGCTCTCCCTTGCTCTTTTGACTTTTCTCCATTAGCAGGGAGGGAGACTGCTTGGGTTTTATTGTCACAGTGTATGTTGTGTGTGTGTGTGTGTGTGTGTGTGTGTGTGTGTGTGTGTGTGTGTGTATGTATGTGTGTGTGTGTGTGTGTGTACAGTGTGTACAGTGTGTGTGTGTGTGTGTGTGTGTGTGTGTCTGTATGTACAGTGTGGTGTGTATGTGTGTGCACAGGGTGTGTGTGTGGTGTGTGTGTGTGTGTGTGTGTGTGTGTGTGTGTGTGTGTGTGTGTGTGTGTGTGTGTGTAGTAGTAGTAGTAGTAGTAGTAGGTAAAAGTCAGTAGCTTGATAAAATATTAGGCCTTAAAGTGAAGCGGGATCGAACTAAAGTGTTTACAAAGTTTTACAAACTTGATTTGAATTTCAGTATCTGGGTCAAACGATGGATGCAAAAACAGTGACAAATTGCTGACCAGTAGAATTATCAACTGAAGAAGACAATTGAGCACCCAACGAAATAATTATCTTCACTAGCTGCCAAGGAGACATCAAAGTGTTTTAGCTCCCCAAATGGATAACTCTGTCAGTGTCTGAGTGAAAAGTTTGGGTGGAGGCAAATTCTATGGCTGAAAGAAAACACCGAAAATCAACAGAAGGAAGAATCTGTCCATGACGTGTGAAAACCAGAGGAAGAATGTAGCCTATCTTTGCAGGTTGCCCAGAATCCTCAAGTGCCGTTGTTTCAAGACACAAGCTTAGCTGGGACAGCTCATTCGAGAAGCTGTCCTGTTTAGCAGCAGCCCCCCCCCCCCCCCCCTCCCCTCTCCCAAAGATTAGATCTAGATCTTTACAGATATTAAACCCCGAATTTTACCCCCCCCCCCACACACACACACACACACGTGCACCCCCACCTCTCTCTCTCTCTCTCTCTCTCTCTCTCTCTCTCTCTCTCTCTCTCTCTCTCTCTCTCTCTCTCTCTCTCTCTCTTCTCTCTCTCTCTCTCTCTCTTACTTTACTGGAAATCATTATTTGTGATTATTGATAATAGCCCTTACTTAGGGCAAGGGTCGTACGGGGAAAAAATATGTCAGTACTTATCTGTACCCCTTGGGAATAAAGATGATCAATCTCTGCGAAATATGGAGATAAAAAAAAAATTCATCATAATTTCGATTACAAAACATGCATGCCCCACAAAGTGCATTCATTTTAGCTTGGTGTTGTTCAAGCTGATCATAAACGAGAAGAGGACTCTAGGCTAGATCTACCCCTGGCGTCCTAGGTATAGGCCAGTTACCTGATGCAGTGACGCTGGTGACGTTTATTTTTTCTCTTATAGGTCATCGACTTTTAGGTCACTGACATGAATACCTCAGCCGCCTAGCCCAGATGCTTAGTGCGCTAAAAGGCCTCTTCAAGTCTTTTGATTCAGCAAGCTGGTCCTTTTAAAACACCATCAGGTCCTTTTAGTTCCTGAAAGGTACTAATGATTCGTATTGAATGAAGCCTGAAAGGTTCTTATGATTCGTATTGAATCAAGCCCTCAAAGGTACTTATGATTCGTATTCAATCAAGCCAAATGGCGAGACAGGGTTGTAAAACCTTAGTCTGCCTTGCCAAGTAGCCAGCAACGATGTGCACTGCTATAGCAGGCCAAAGCTAGAGTGTGGGGCTTATCTGGCCTTTTCCTACTTTTATAATTATGGAGTTGTGCTCTAGGTGTTAATTCTGGTACAGCATCGGTTGCGGCTGACCAGTCCGACATGGGAATGACAGACAGTCCCTATGGCAGAGGGCACAGATGAAGTCTGACTGCTGGTCTGTCTGCCTGGTCTGCAGCCTTTCTTCTCGTTCTTTGCCTCGTGCTGCTGAGCAAGTGTCTCCTCTTCGAACTTGGAGAGACCTTTCTGCACAGTCTTTTTCCAGGCTGACCGTTGGAGGGCGGTTGTTTTCTGGTCGATGTTCAGGGCTTTTAAGTCCCTCTTGCACACAAGTCTTTGAATCACAGCTGTGGTCTGCCTATGGGAGGTGTTCCCTGCATAGGTTCTCCATAAAGTAGGTATTTAGGGATCCGTCCATCGTACATGCGCAAAAGCCCATCCCACAATGCTATGCTACCGTCTATAAGACAAAGACACCTCCTTGGTCCAGAGCTTGGAACTCATGCTGTAAGATCCTGAATTTGACGCTCTAACCACTAGGCTATTCCGCACCTGAAGAGTCTGACTGCCAGTTCATTGAATTCACCCCTGCCAGCCCAGGAAGGAAGGCCCTGCCAGTTGAAATGAAAACCCCAACACCACTTGGATAGCGCTGACTGCCTTTAATTAGCACTGTTCACAATGCTGCTAGGTTAACCCCCCCCCCCCCCACCCCCTTCACAACACAGCTTTAGGGCAAGTCGTTGAAATCACAACATTTTTGGGGGGGGAGGAAAGAAGATAAAAAGATAGATATACAGATAGGTAGACAGACACACGCATACACACACGCTCGCACGCACAAGTCATTGCGCGTCATTGAGAACTCAGAATGATTCAATTCCCCACCTCCCCTGTCCTCTCCTCCACACCCCCTCTACCCCCCCTCCCCTCCCCCCCTCTCCCCCCCCCCCCTCTCCCCCAGCCCCCCCTCTCCCCCAGCCCCCTCTCTCCCCCAGCCCCCTCTCCTCCCCCCCCCCACTCCCCCCCTCCCCCCCTCCCTTCCCCCCTCCCCCCCACTGTCCTCCCCCCACCCTCCCCCCTCTCCATCTCATCCTCCTCTCTCTCTCCTCCCTTCCTTCCCCTCCTCCCTTCCCTTCCCCTCCTCCCTTCCCTTCCCCTCCTCCCTTCCCCCTCCCTCCGTTATGCTTCTCCCTGGTACGAAGATAGACAACACATCACTCCAAAGCTCGGAGGATTAGAAGTTAGGGGCAGATCCCTCTATAGATCTGCAATTCCTAACTCACAGCTTAACTTGTTGCCTTCACATTTTTACAACTTATCATTAAACCAAGAAGTTCAAATTCCAAAGGTGTCTTTTACTACATGTTCACAAATTGAAAAACATGTATGTCTACAATCATTTACTTTCGCCTTGTACTTCTTTCACACAGGTCAACAGTAAATGTACAATTTCATATCAAAATTACTTCTTCATTTCCATCGGATGAAAGATTTGACTTGGACTACAAAGCAACTGCAAACAATTAAAAGGATGGAACTCTTTAAAAGGATATGTAGCCTGTGAAGGGGAAGTAATATCTAGCCTTTGAATGGGAAGTAATATTGATATCAAGTAGCACACACACACTTTCTGAATGATTTGGAACAATATTTATCAGAAATTGTTTAACACTGCATATTCAACTTTTATCCCATGGTAAAATGTTAACCAATTATGTTAAAATTTTACTTTATGCCGATGATACCATTTTATTCTCCACTACAAAGAAGGGTTAGGCTACAAGATACTTTTGACAGTTTAGATACTTACTGTTCTCATTAGAAACTAGTTGTGAATTTAGTGAAAACCAAAATCATGATATTGGTCCACAATAGATCTAATAATTATGTAAAATAGGCTTAGCAGAAAAGCACTTGAAGTTCGTAACAGTTTTAAATATTTAGGAATCAACTTCAGTAGCAGTGATAGTTTTGCAAAATGCAAGGAAAATGCTTATGATAAAGCTACTTAACTCATGTTTAATTGATGAGGACTGCATGGCAAAAAGAACTACATACATATAAAATTTATGTTGTATGTGTTTTATTGAATTGATGTGAAACTTTGGGCATATGAAAATGTAATGCATGAAAAATGCTTATGATAAAGCTGCTAAAGTCATGTTTAGCTCGATAAGGTCTAAACAGCAAATACAACTACATACACATGTGGTACTTGATTTATTCGATAAAATTGTTGTACCTGTTTTGTTGTTTGGATTTGGAATTTTGGGATATGAAAATATAGCAATAATTTCATAAGTTACAGTTAAAGGTTTTAAAATACAGTTTTCCTTTAACCCTCTTGCATACTTTGCATCTTGCAAACTTACTTACTCGGGCTTTGCACTCTAAAGACTAGAGCGCAACTCCATAGTCTTCCAAGACTGATGGGTGCCTACTACTACTACTTGCATTCAAATTCTCTGAACACAAATTGCCCCTAGATTTTGCATTCCATCAGGTCAAGGATACATGCTCGCTGGCCTTTTCCTCCTTCTAAGTACATAGCCGCAGCTACAATTACTTCCAGATTCTCAGCAGGGCTTCTACTTCTAGCCCGATAAAGCTTTGACATATGGTAGCAATTAGTGATGGTCACATCATTATGGAAATTTACTGTGTGTAAATCCCAGCAAATCTGGATTCAGAGGGGGCAATTATTCAATGCGACAAATCCCAGATTCCAGACTAAGAGGGTTAGTATTATAGGAGAAACAGGCAGATATCCTTTGTCTAGTTTGGTCTCTGTTTAAATGGTGTGTTTCTGGATGCAGCTGCTGACTTCTAGTATGAAAAGCTGCCATCAAGTGTTTACCAGACTAAGAAAGATTTAACTTGACAAATACTTGATTCAATCAGCATTGCTAAATATGATTTATGAAATATCTTAGTATGAAGCGGATTTGACTTTGTGGGAGAGATAGTTATGTTCAAGTATTAATTTTCTTCAAGTATTTAAAAGTTCACATAAAAATTATCAAGTTAAAATTTCACATATCAGATTCTTCTTAAGAGAAAATTTTGTTAATGAATGGAGAAGTGAGCCGTGGGATAATAGAAGATGCCTTTATTATAGAAATGTTAAGATAAATTTTGGTAAGGAAAAATATATAACTTGTCAACCAGATATATATGTTTACGCTTTTACAAAATTTCATTGTAGTTGTCACAAGCTTTCAATTGAGGATGGACACTTCTATAACAGACCACAGGAATAAAGAATGTGTTCAAAATACAATATATCTGTTTTAGGGGATTAATTTTATTTTATGATTGATTGTCCCTACTTTATAAATTTACAACAAGATTTCAATCCTCAGCATTTTCTTCAACCCTTGTCCAGTTATAGATTTTGAAGGCCGATGAAATGTAAATCTCAAAAAGTTCTCCTGTCTCTCAAAATTCATAAGATGTGCAGGTATTTCTTGAAAATTCATTTGTTGTCATTCACATGTGTATTTTAAAGAAATTGATGTAGTTTTAAAAAATGTTTTGAGATTTTAATCTATTTGTTTGTCATTTTGTGATGAACTCATTTTGTGGTGGTGCCATTGGAGGATGCAATTTCTGTCTTTTTTTGCCGAGTGGTTATAAACATACACTTTGTTTTATTTGAAATAAAAGATCTATGATTGAGTTCTGCCTATTCAATAAGTTTATTGATATCTGCCTGCGTATCACTCACAAGCTGGTTTGGACCACTGCTGTTATATTGAATTGATGTATCATCAACAAATATTTGACATAAACAATGAATATGCAGAGGTAGGTTGTTATTATTAGAGATAGAGGAAAGAAGTGGCCCTAGTATTGATCCCTGTGGTATTCCATATTTCACAGGTAATAAGGTTGATCTCCTAGGCCCAATTTCAACAAGTGTTAATGATTACTGAGAAATGGGTGTAAAATCTTAATGCTTGGTTTGAAATCTTATGGCATTTTAATTTTTGAATGAAAAGAGGAATTTAAGTTATACTGCAGATGAACATTGCTCAACAGTATTTAGAGTTTTTGACACATTCTAGTGCCAGTAACACATTTTTAAGGCAATATTACCTCCCCTTCAAAGGCTATTATAAAGAGTGAGATTCCTTTTTATTGTTCGAAGTCACTGAGAATTCCAGAGAAAAGTGTGTATGTAATGGAAATGAAGCATCAGTTTTTACATAAAATTATAGACTGTGATGTTTTGCTGTCTGAAACAAGGTGTGGTGGACCAAAATGTTTGAAAATCAGCTTTTATTTTCAAATTCTGAAGAGATATAGAAAAAGACACCTTTAAATTGTGGAATTGTTAGTCTAATATATACTTTTAAAACTTTGAAGACACAATTTAAGCTTTTGAGTTAGGAACAGCAGATCTGTATGGGGATCTGCCCCTAACTTCTAATCCTCCAAGTTTGAGGAGATGTGTTGTCTGTCTTCCCATGTTTGTGCCAGGGAGAAGCATCGGGGAGGGGGAAGAAGGATAGGGGGGGTAGAAGGATAGGGGAGGGAAGAAAGGGGGGGAAGAAGGATAGGGGGGGAGGGAGGGGGAAGAAGGATAGGGGGAGGGAGGGGGAAGAAGGATAGTGGGGAGGGAGGGGAGGGAGGGGGAAGAAGGATAGGGGGGAGGGAGGGGGGAGAAGGATATCGAGGGGGGAGGGAGGGGGGAGAAGGATAGGGGGGAGGAGGATAGGGGGGGAGAAGGATAGGGGGGGAGGAGGATAGGGGGGAGAAGGATAGGGGGGGAGAAGGATAGGGGGAGGGAAGAAAGGGATAGGGAGGGAAAAGAAAGGGATAGGGGGAAGAAGGAGGGGGAAGAAGGATAGGGAGGGGGAAGAAGGATGGGGGGAGGGAGGGGGAGGGAGGGAGGAGGGAGGGGGGAGGGGAGGAGAGGGGGAGGGAAGAAAGGGAGGGGGGAAGAAGGATAGAGAGGGGGAAGAAGGATAGGGGGAGGGGAGAAGGATAGGGAGGGAGGGGGGGAGGGAAGAAAGGGAGGGGGGAGGGAAGAAAGGGAGGGGGAAGAAGGATAGGGGGGGGGAGAAGGATAGGGGGGGGAGGGAGGAGGAGACTGAGGGGGGTGGGGTGGGAAGGGAGGGGGAGAGAGAGGGAGGGAGACAGGGGGGAGGGGTAGGGGGAGGCAGGGACAGAGGGTGGGGCAGGGGTGGTGGGGGGAGAGGGGTGGGGGAAGGGGTGGGGGGGGGGTAAAATATATATTTTTACATAAATATATATTTTTAAAATATATATATATTTATTATTATATATTAAAAGTTAAAGTTAAAGTCTGTCCCGAGCCTATAGAGGCTCATCAGCCGGTGCTTATCCCGGTTTCTGTGGCATTAAGCGACTGAGAGTCATAGACTCCCCCCCTGGATAGGACGCCAGTCTATCGCAGGGTTAACCCCAACACAAGGTTGGTACCCCTTTTACACCTGGGTGGGGTGAGAAAATAGCCGTAAAGTGCCTTTTCCAAGGGCACAACGCCATAGCCGAAAGCTGGGATCGAACCCGCAACCTTTAGATTACGAGTCCAACGCCCTAACCACTAGACTACAGCGGCGGCATTATTATATATATATGTTTAAAATATATATAAATATATATTTTTAAAATAATATATTTTTAGGAACAAAGTCATAAAATTTCAGGGAAGCAGCATCCTTTTTGTTTTATTCTATACCACTTTATGTCACAGCAGATTTCTCTGCGTGAAATTCGGGCTGCTCTCCCTGGGGAGAGCGTGTCGCCACAAGTGCAGCGCCTACCCATTTTTTTTGGTATCTTTTTCCTGCCTGCTGTTGTATTTGTTTCCCTATCGGAGTGGCTTTTTCACCATCACAATCACCACCATCATCATCGTCGTCGTCGTCAGCGTCATCATCATTATCACCACCACCATCACCACCACCACCACCAACCATAGTCGTCACCACACTAAAAACAAAATCTTTGATTCATCCATGCAGTTCAAAACCAAAACCAAAACAAGGTAAAAACAAAAAAAAATGTTTTGCGCAGGTTAAAGAACCCACGGCGATGTTTGTTTTGTTTCGTGTGTTGCAGGTCAGGAGGAGGTGTTTGCGTGTGTGGGGAGTGACATCCTGGAGAGAGCCTTTGAGGGCTACAACGGCTGTATCTTCGCTTACGGACAGACAGGTAACCACAGCTTTCCCTGGTGGTTGGTTTGCTTTCTTTGTTGGTTTAAAGGTGGGACATGGGGGTCGAAGCTGATGAAATTGTGTTTACAAGCCCATGTTAAAAGCTATGCCATATATTGGAAAGGGCATCACTTGTAAAGCATAAAAATAAAAAAAATCTCTCTTTTTTGTACTGTTGCCATGGAAACAATCTAATATGGCCGCCAAAACGAAATGTTTCAAACTCCTAAACCTTTTTTTATCTATAACAAGTTGAAGTAACCTGTTTCTACAGACATTTTTTTTTTACAACCGGAATTATTTAAATTCACACAGGGAAAGCTTCATAAACGTATCCAGCAATTTTTTTATTCTTAAAAAAAACACACACATGATTTTAGGCACTTTTGGACCCGTGTCTACCTGTAATCTTAAACCACAGGTAACCACAGGTTTCCCTGTTGGTTGGTTTGCTTTCTTTGTTGGTTTAATCGTACACCACTTTATGTCACAGCAGATTTCTCTGCGTGAAATTCGGACTGCTCTCTCTCCCTGGGGAGAGTGCGTCGCAACAAGTGCAGCGCCACCCATTTTTTTCTTTCTCCTGTCTGCAACTGTATTTGTGTCCCTACCAGAGTGGCTTTTTTCTACAGAAATTTGCCAGGGACAACCCTCTTGTTGCCGTGGGTTCTTTACGTGCGCTAAATAATGAAATGTGTAACACACGGGACCACGGTTTATCGTCTCATCCGAAAGACTGGCACCCAGACCACCACTCATGGTCTAATGGATGAGGGAAAAGTTTTTGGCCCAAACGGGATTCGAACCATCGTACACTTCGACCCGGACTTACGGTTTTCTAGGCAGGCGCGTTACCACCTAGACCACCGATCCACCTTTGTTGGTTGCTTGGATTGTCCTTTGGTGAAAGCCTTTGGTTATCAGTACAGTCTCCCAGTTCACCCAGGTGAAGGGAAGGGTGTGTGGTGTGGTGTGTGGGGCTGGTGGGGGGGTGTATGGTGTGGTGTAGTATGGTGTGGTGATGTGGGGTGGGGTGGGGTGGTGGGGTGTAGTGTGGTGTGATGTGGGGTGGGGTGGGGTGGTGTAGTGCGGTGTAGTGTGAGGTGGTGTGGTATAGTGTGGTGTGGTGTGATGTATGATGTGTGGTGTGATGTGATGTGGTTTGGTGTGGTGTGGTATGGTGTGGTGTAGAGTAAAGTGGTGTGGCGTGATGGGGTATAGTGTGGTGTGGTGTGGTGCAGTGTGGTGCGGTTGTGGTGTGATGTATGTGTGGTGTGGTGTGGTGTAGTGTGGTGTGGTGCAGTGTGGTGTGGTGTGGTATGATGTAGTGTGGTGTGGTGTGGTGTGGTGTGATGTGGTGTGGTGTGGTGTGTGTGTAGTGTGGTGTGGTGTAGTGTAGTGTGGTATGATGTAGTGTGGTGTGGTGTGGTGCAGTGTGGTGTGGTGTGGTATGATGTAGTGTGGTGTGGTGTGGTGTGGTGTGATGTAGTGTGGTGTGGTGTGGTGTGGTGTAGTGTGTGTGTGGTGTAGTGTAGTGTGGTATGATGTAGTGTGTGTGGTGTGGTGTAGTGTGGTGTGGTGTGGTGTGGTGTGGTGTGGTATGATGTAGTGTGGTGTGGTGTGGTGTGGTAAAGTGGGGTGGTGAAGTGCAGTATGAGGTTGTGTAATGTAACGGAGTGGAGTGCGCACGCGCGCGCACGTGCATGCGTGCGTGGGCGCGCGTGCGTGCGTGTGTGTGTGTGTGTTTGTGTGTGTGTGTGTGTGTGTGTGTGTGTGTGTGTGTGTGTGTGTGTGTGTGTGTGTGTGTGTGTGTGTGTGTGTGTTGAGTTTTTCTATGTATTGTTTGAAGTTATCTCGGAATGTTTACAACAAAACAAAATTATGAAATGTATCTAGGTTTCTTTTTTCTTTAAGATATCTTACTTGTGCTTTTTTCTGCAATATCTCTTTCTTGTGGGGGTTTTCCCTCAGATATCTGTCTTGTGTCTTTTTCCAGATATCTGTCTTGTGTCTTTTTCCAGATATCTTTCTTGTGTCTTTTTCCAGATATCTTTCTTGTGTCTTTTTTCCAGATATCTGTCTTGTGTCTTTTTCCAGATATCTGTCTTGTGTCTTTTTCCAGATATCTTCTTGTGTCTTTTTCCAGATATCTTTCTTGTGTCTTTTTCCAGATATCTGTCTTGTGTCTTTTTCCAGATATCTTCTTGTTGGTTTTTTTAAATATTAAAGATGTCTTTCTTGTGTCTTTTTCGAGACATCTTTCTTGTGTCTTTTTCGAGATGTCTGTCTTGTGTCTTGTTTTAGATATCTTTCTCGTGTCTTCTTTTTATATATTGTGTTTTTACGAGATATCTTTCTAGTGTCTTTTTCGAGACATCTTTCGTGTGTCTTTCCAGGTATCTGTCTTGTGTCTTTTTCCAGAGATCTGTCTTGTGTCTTTTTCCAGGTATCTGTCTTGTGTCTTTTTCCAGATATCTTTCTCCTGTCTTTTTCCAGAGATCTGTCTTGTGTCTTTTTCCAGAGATCTGTCTTGTGTCTTTTTCCAGATGTCTTTCTTGTGTCTTTTTTCCAGATATCTTTCTCCTGTCTTTTTCGAGATAGAAATTTCTTTGAAATTGACTTTGACGTGTGTTTGTGTGTGTGTGTTGTGTGTGTGTGTGTGTGCGTGCGTGCGTGCGTGCTTGTGCGCGCACGCGTATGTCCGTGCATGTGTGTGTCCGTGCGTGTGCGCGTGCGTCTGTGTGTTTGTGTGTGTGGCGGGGCAGGTTCGGGCAAGTCCTACACGATGATGGGGTCGGGCAACCAGAAAGGCCTCATCCCAGACTGTGCGATCGTCTCTTCGAACGCATCGCGGACAAGGTCAGGGACGATCTGTCCTGCAAGGTCGAGGTCTCCTACATGGAGATCTACAACGAGAGAGTTCACGACCTCCTGGACCCCAAACGGTAAGGAGTAAGAAGAGGGGGAAGGTGGAGGGGAGGTAAGGCAAGGCAAGGCAAGGCAAATTCTTTTATTCGAGGATAATAGGTAAGCACTCGTGTGCTTTTTTTACATCCAGTCCCCGCCCTTTTCAGGGATACCATCAAGATAAAAAAGATACTAAACAATAATACTATACGCAGTATAGTACCAAAGGGGAGAGAAGGAGGAGAGGCGGGGGGGAGGGGTAGGGATAGGGAGGGGAGGGGAAGGGCACAGGGCACAAATCCAACATCACTCTGTTCACTCACTCACTCACTCAGTCCCATGTCCCAAAGGACGTAGGGGGGACATGAGAGAAGACGCAACAGAGATCTTTTTCCATGCTTCACGATCCTGTGTGGCTAGTAGGAGGCGTTGCAGGGGTTGGGCAGTCCAGTCTTTGATGTTGTCAACCCATGATTTCTTTTGGCGGCCTCTTCTTCTCTTGCCCTCGACTGTTCCTTGCAAGATGGTTTTTGCTAGGGTGTTGTGTCTTGTGGTGTGACCAAACCACATCAGCTTTCTCCTCTTTAAATTTAGCGCGTCCTTTCCTTTTACCTATAGTCCAAGTGTGGTCAGTCCCTGCTATAAATAGCTCCAGCTGGCCCCATCTGCGCTGGGATGGGATGGATTTATTAGCAGCTGAGAGGAGCTGAAAGTGGGGGAAACTGACTGACAGCTGTGAGGAGTGGGAGGGGGAGGGGTGGGAAGGGGAAGGGAGGAAAGAGGGTTTTGGAGGGGGGGAAGGGGAGGAGGTGGTGGGAGGGGGTGAGGAGATGGTTTGGGGGGAGGGAGAGGAGGGGGAGTGGAGAGGAGGGGGAAAGAGGGGTGGGGAGGGTGGGAGAAGATGGGGGCGAAGGGGTTGGTTAGCTTAGAAGCGATGTGGGTTTTAAAAAAACTCGTGAACAGTCTGAAAATATGGATACGTGTGTAACTTATAATACATTCTATAATTATTGTGTTATTCTGCTTGTAAACGCAGGGATTTGTCATGATAAGAAAAAAAAATACACGTATACAGGAAAGAACCTCCATACCATGAAACAGCCCCCCTCCCCTCTCCCTCTCCACATCTCCACCGTTTCCAGTTTCTGTTCCCACATCGCTTTGATCATACCAAGGATGTGGAGATTTGTCTGCGCTCTATAAATCCCCAGATTCATTCATTTATTCAACACACACACAAGTCGCCCTCCGTGGCGGAGAAACGTTTGACGGTATAAGGGCAGTAACTGCGTTTTATTGAAAGTGAGCTAAAAAGAATGTTGAAGCAGTTTGTTCCCTTTAAAAATATTATTTTTGGAGCGTCTCAGAGAGCAACATAGACACAGAGGAACGCACCCAAGTTGTGTGGGTGTGTGTTCATGCACACACTCACGCAAACACGCACACAGAGAAACGCGTGCGTGCGCGCGCGCACGCACACACTTACACACGCACTTACACACACTAACACTTACACACACACACTTGCACACACACGCACACACAC